>CM028343.1:72681726-72994456 GCA_016618105.1 Dendrobium huoshanense | reverse complement strand
CCATAAGAGTTGTATTCTTGCATTAAGATGTTAATCCTTAATTCTTTAATCTTATCATTTCTCTCATGGTTGATGATTAATTTGTCGCATATCTCAATTCTTATTCTCGGATTACATATTTTATGCAGCGCTCTTATTCTAAAGCACAATATGTAGTATTTACACTATTACCAATTAGTTGTCCCAAATTTAATTCTATAAGAGTTCATTCTTTAATTGGTTTTTGAATTACTTTATAATAGCACCCTTCAATTATTTTAACAATATTATGATCAAAGATATTAAAACATTTTTGTAAACTTCAAGGAATCACTCTTAACATGTAAAGCCAAAAACTATAGACTCAAACCTTTGATACCAATTTTTATTTACATGTCTAAGCGGGGTGAATTGGGCTTTTAAAAAGATTAAAATACTCTAAAGGTTTTTTTTATAATACAACATAAAGTAAAATAGGTAAATAATGTTAAAATATAGCCATAAATAAGAAGTGTAAAGATAAATGAGCCTACTAGCAAGCAACCCTTTTTTAAGTGGTTTTGATGAAGAATACGCCTATGCTTAGCCGTCTACCACTCTTGAAATTTCATGTATAGCCTACACAAAAAAATTATTACTCTTTCATAGGTGGAGAAGCCTTTATACAAATAACTTATCCGGGACAACCTCCCTTTACATCTTATTCAAAGCGAGGACCAAATGTTCTCACCCGAAATTGATTCTTACATACAAATGGACAGTAAAAATGAAAAATACAAGCATTTAAATCACTAAAGTATTGATAAAACATTCATGACCAAGAAAGCAAATCATTTTCTCCCTTTTAGATCTCAAATCTCATTTATTTATTTATTTTTTGTTGAGGGAGACTGATAATTTATAAAATAGATGATTAGAGCACTACAAAATTCACCTTTGATCTAGAGCTTTAGATATTATTTATATAAGATGCCTAGAGTTTTAATAAACTATTTAAATTAATAGAAGCAGATTTCCAAGTTTCTAGAACCAACCATAATCTAAAAATTAATATTTATTTTTATGATTGAGATACAAGATCGACACCCTCTTAGGCATTGTCACTTAGATATGATCAATATATGAATCCTCTCGGTAAGTTCTTAACTCATTAACAATTTGATGGTTGTTGATATGAAAATTGTGAATTTTATTGGCCTTATTGTCATCAATTTCACATGAAGCTCAACACCCTCTTAGGCCTTTTTCATCATTAGACAAATTTATTATATTAATTCATCTCAAAAATAAATTCAAATATTTAAACTCATCATATGTAGACGAGAATAATATTATCCATTTCTTTCTCTAAAACATGTTGCATAGGAAAGCTTGGCGGCAGCCGGCGAGAGAGGTGAGTGAATATGAAGGACATAAGTGTTATGATCCAAGATTTACTAAATGTACTTTTCTTTAGTTTGATTCTTATGTAGCCTCTTGTGCTACTGCTACTGTCTAGTTTAATTTATTGTGTAGCTTTTGGTGCTGCCATTAGTATCTATTAAATAGACAACATAGTTTGCAATAATGTGCGGATAAGAAATCTATTCTAATTTCAATTATCTCGAGACGTGCTTCTTCCTCTCATTCAAGATCCTACAATAAGAATATACCAATTGATTAAATTAAAAAAAAAACTTGGTGAAAAATGATACTATTAAAAAAATTACCCTTTATTTATACATTTTGTTAACAAATTCAGCTTCTCTCGTACAACATAATGTGCATGTACCGATCATTCATAGCAGTGCGGCTATTTCAGAAATGAACCTCTCTACACAAGTGAAAAATGAAGAGAAAACCACCTGAATATCTCATTTCTCTACGTCCATTTAAAATTTTGTACACAAGAGGCCGTTTATCAGCACTACAAACCACAATTTTCCTTTTTAAACCTGCTTGCATTAACACTACCCGTTAGCTTAAGATTCAATTCCTTTTCCCTTCTCTAACATACCACCGCATGCTCTGATCTAGAGCCCATGTTCCTTAATGCTTCAGTAACATGAATTGCTTGTTTCAGGTTCTCAACGACCTCACTTATCTTAGGCCGTTCTTTGGCCTGCTTTGCAAGGCAGCTATTGGCCAGTTTAGCAATCTCCCTTGCTGCTTTTAATGAATATTGATACCTTAGTCTTGGATCCATGATCATGTTGAACCTCTTGCTTTCAATCGGAAATTGCTGTACCCATTCCAAAAGCTTCTGTTCGTTGACAGGGCGGCTCTCCTCGAGAGGGCGTCGACCTGTGAGGAGCTCATAGAGGACTATCCCAAAGCTCCATACGTCGCTTTTGGTTGTGAGATGGCCAGTTTCAATGTAATCTGGTGCAGCATAGCCGTATGTCCCTAGCACCTGATGAACACAAAGTATTCAAAGTAACGTCTATTTGGGTAGAGATCTATAGTAACAGAAATAACTGAGGTTTCTCGAGCAGCTGCGAATCCATACCACATTAAGGCACATTTTTGGCATGATAATTAAAGGTATTGGAACACTGGATATATTTGTATAACCCAAAAACAATTTAATTCTTGCAAGCAATGTTATTCCTAGAAAGAGTCCAATGCCAGGAAGGAAAAATAATGATGCAGGTCTCCGGTATGTTAGTCTTCTTTCCCATAAAGGGTAGATATCAATAAAGGTCACGTTATGTTGCGAAACAAAAACTTTTCATAAAAACAATAAATTTGAGTTTCGTTTGGGACGGCTTTTTTATTGCTACTTAAAACAGCTTTTTAGATCAAAAATTAAAAGCTCTTTTAAGAAGCAGTAAGAAAGTCGTCCCAAACGAAGCTTTAGAGGACATTCATATGCTTCAAGAAAAGTTGATTACATAAGACAAAATGATATTGCAAAAATTAGTAGAAATGATATGCTTTATTTTTCTTATTAATCATATACCACCCAAATTTCAAAACCAACATTGAAGAAAAAAGAACAAAAAATCAAACAGGCAATCTGTACTTACTGTAGTGGATACATGAGTTCGATCTCCAGTTGGACCCTCCCTGGCTAGCCCAAAATCTGACAGTTTTGGCTTGAACTCATTATCTAATAAAATATTTGATGCTTTGAAGTCTCTGTATATGATCTGCTAAACGATAAATGTCAATAAAAATTCATTTTGAATGAAGCAGCAATTGTTACACTGATCGCGAATAAGGTGTAAGAGAGAGAGACCGGAACTTCAAAGCCTTCATGTAGATGTGCTAAGCCTTCTGCTGCTCCCAAGGCTATCTTTAACCTTAAATTCCAAGGAAGGACAGAATAAGTTTTGTTAAAAAGATGGTCATCTAAACTTTTATTTGGCATGTATTCATAAACTAGTAGCCTTTGGATCCCACTTTCACCATCTTTAGAACAGTATCCAATAAGTTTTACAAGATTTGGGTGCTTAAGGACACCAAGGAGTTGAACTTCAGCCAACCATTGCTTATGTCCCTGATAGCAAAGGTAAATGTAGGATAAGTAACACTCAATTTAAGAGGTTTAGTTCTAATATAGATACGGTTATGTGATCATTTCTTGAAGAAAAAAACATTTGAATATAACAGTCTAAGTACAATGTGGCTAAACTATAGCCAATTTAATAAAGAATTTAGCAGAGAGCTCGCAATGTTTTGATTAATGAGAGAACCTCTAAAGAAGTATTCAAAAGAATAAAGATGGTTATTTCAAAATTTTCACCAAAACTTTTGGTTAGATAAAGCATATTTGTACATGAGTGTAGGCAAGATAATTACAATATACAACCATAAACTAAGCATGCTAAAGACAGAAACCACAGACAAGCATTTAGAATCAATCAAAATAAAAAACAATGAAAACAAACACATTAATGCATAAGTAGTACATCCAGCAGCGGGAACCATCTAGTAATTCTAGACGAAAAATGAGCTAATCTTCTAAAGCTAAAATAAGCCATTATTAAATGACACATAAGGAACATTAAAGGAGAAAAAGACCAACAAAGACAACAGAGATGAGCATTACTAAAACCACCAATAATCAAATACAATTTCAAACAAAAAAAAAAAAAAAAAAAAGCCTATAGTCAGAGGGCCAACCACCAGTATTGCAACACAAACATGCTATTCATTTATCCATGGCAGAGTGGCCCTTGCTGTCACGATCCATTGAGATCCGGCCCAATGTCGCACAAGATTCATTAAAAAAATTTAAAAAATATAAAAAAACTATTCATTTATCCAATGTAAAACTAACTCAATAATCTCATGCACATTAACAATCTCACTCTAACATGTGAACTCTTCACATTGACCATCATAACCCTTTTAAGTGGAGGTTTTTTTCAACATAATGCACAATGAGCCAACTCAACCATGTGGAGTTGTCATAGAAGTAGCTACTCTTGAACTTTGCATAAACATGATCAAGCACACCATAGGCCAATGGGAGCACAAACTATTCAACCTCTTCTCCAAGCTAAAACATCAGCTCCAATACCGGTTGATAGGGATTTTGGACCAAAATGATACTATAGTTAGGCTCGATACAACAATTATGAAACATATTTTCAATAAAAAAAAATACTTAAACCTATAGCTGGGGGACAATCATTAGTATTTTTATACCATAGTCCATATATTTTCACGTGGGACAAAACTTTTTTTTTTTGTTTTTTTAATGCGGGACTAAACTTAATATTATCAAGTGCCTCCACATATGGTAAATCAAACGAGACATTTTAATGCACTTATTTCAACCATAAAAATACACTAATGTGAAATTTTATTTTTTATCCTATATCGGATAGTTAAAATATATTAGCATAAAATATACCAAATTGTTTGTCATAGGCTTTTGGGTTGAATATTGCTCTACTCACTAGTGTATCAGAAGCACGTTTGATCCCCTTATATTTAACTTTCTAAAAGTGGTAATAGAGTCAACGATTTAGATGGAATTAAATGGTCTATTTGCGAATGAATCCTATAAATCTTGGCCTTTCCACCATGGTTTAGCAATGTTAGTAGAGCAAATGATTCCCACAGTAAATTCATATGGTTGAATAGGTGCTTGATGCATGATACTTAATAAAGCTTCTATTTTAAGGGGGGGGGGGGGGGGGGGGGGGGCATTATACATGAGAGTAGATTGTTAAAACACATGAAGCTTTGGATTTAGTCCTATATTAGATAATTGAAAATTATAATAGCATAGAAATACTAAGCGATTAACCTTTTACCTAAAAGCTTAAGCTTTTTCGTTGAATATGAGTTACATAATTTGTGTATCAGGCTCAAATTTGATCCTCCTTTAGTTCATTAACAATATCCAAACACCTAATGGGCATATTAATGAAGCAAAAAGTTGGTGTTCAATTCATCATCACTGTTCACAACATTAATTTTTCAATAGTTTCCAAGCTATGTTTTAATCCACCAATATGGGTCCAGTTTTACTAATTTTGATTCACTAATCTGTACATAATCAACTATGTGTTAGCCATTTCTATGTAAGAAACCATGCTTCTCTGGTATCCATCTCTTTTCTATAAGACCATTCAAAATTAATAGAGTGAAACTCTAATAAATTGATATGCCATTTGGAAAAATAGTTTGAGTTTCAATAAAAAAATTCAAAGTTGAGCATGCTTATACTAGAGTTCTCCAATGATAGGTGACATGATAAAAGTGTGAAATATTAGTCGAAAGATGGGAACTAATTTCCATGAAGGACAAAGAGCTACACTATGAGATCCCAACTTGAACATGATAACGATAAATTGCTATATGGTAGAAATCACCTTTTGAAACTTATTGGGGTTACTTGTAGAATTATGTCTACTTGATGAATGAATTCGACTTATATGTAAGACCAATAATGGAGAAGTTAGTCTATCATGCTCATACACTTCAATAAACCTTTGCATCTCTATCGAATACGGGTTGGCTTAGAGTACACACCTTTTAATGTATTTAACATGCTAAAAATCTTGATAGATACATTTTTTCCCAACATCGGAGTTACACTGTTGGATAATATACATCATACCAATGACACAAAAGTTATTTCTATTTTAATAATTTTCCCGTTTTGGTTGAAGAATAATTATCATTTGTTGCATTTTGAGTATTTTATGTAGGCAATACCACGATGATATTGATCAAATCATAAGTAATGATTTTGTCAAATAAGTATCTTTGATGAAATATTGAAATAAAATTTAAACTAAATGAATGTTATTTTTCCTTTTAATGATACTCAACATTTTTTTTTACCTAGATATTATAATACTTCATTTTGTGATACATTTCAATTGAAAATATTAGCATTAGATATTTTGATAATGAATTTCATATTTATAATTTACAAAAAATATTATGTTCATGATGTTTTTGACCTACTTTATATGTTTGTTTTATGCTAGTGTTCAAATATCTCATATTGGCATTTGGCATTTGTGCTTCATAGAAATCAATTCTTTGATTAGGAGGGAGTGTAAGTTATCTTAAATAAGGATTGGAGCTCGCTTGAACATCGATGTGATAAGTACCATCAAGAACTCCAAATTTATACATGCTCATGTAGTAACTCCAAATTTATGCATATGAAGGACATCCACTGTTTTTCTATAATTCCTGAGGTCCTTATTAATAACAGAAAATAGAGAACATGAATTGTATCAATTTATTATGAAAAGAGAGTCATGCCTTGTTCTGTTTTTACATAAAAAAATAATTAATCATATTTTTTGAGATGGATAATAGAGAAACTCTAGCTCTACTGCACCAAAATATAGTGACAATTTTCTTAACTATTTTCAAGCCTTAGTTTAGGTTTTGTTAAAGGTGAAAAAGGGTCCAAACTTCCCGGCAGTATTTAGAAGAAAATCTGATGTAACATTTGTGGCACCCTAAAAAAATATAATTGTTCAAAAACTTCCTCCCAATATGAATTTCTCAACTACATCTCTTCTAACATGCAGCTTTAAAGCCCACAAATCTCACTGATTGATCCCTACTATTTACTTTAAAAATTTCAACTTATTTGATCCAAAAATTTCCCCTACCAACCACGAAGAAATATGACCTAATAAGCTTTCCTAACAAGTGAGTTGCACTACGTACATGGCAACTCACACATGAAGAACACTTAAATAATTTAATTGTTTTATATATTTCTTTGATCTAAGACAAATTCAAGGATAGACTTGAAAGGGACTAATTATCAATAAAGTAACAGACAGCAATGTATTTTAATCATCTTCCGATAAGAAACAGAATGCAAATCAATTAAATACAAGAGGCAGAATCAATACCTGCAAGCCTTTCTGGTTCAGAACCTTCACAGCAACCGTAACCCTATCTCCTCTACCCTCCACAACCGCAGACCTAATAAATCCTTTGTAAACGTTTCCAAACCCTCCTTCCCCAATCTTAAGCGTCCGGCTGAAGCCATTAGTAGCGCTCCTGAGCTCCGAGAGCTCGAAGACGCGAAGATCGCCGGCCTTCTCCTCGAATATGGCCGTAATGCTCCGCGGTGACGGAGTCAAGCCCGAGAATTTGGTTGCTTGCTTACCGTCGGCAGAGTTTTCTGATGGGAACGTCAAATCGTTTGAAGAAGATATCTTTGCTACCACTCTGCCTCCACCAGCTCTGGCCCTCTCCGGCTCTTTCAAGCCCCTGCGTTTGGCTTTGAAGAGAGAGAAACACCCCATTCTCACGCAAAAGCGTTGCCTTTCAACTATTTCTTCACCCAGCCCGAGTACATTTTGCAGCTTGGAGGGTGGATTTATTGAAGCGAACCAGAGTTCAGACGCGGAGAAGGAAGAGTAAATGGTACTGTGAGCCAGTGGATGAATTGGAATAGTTGATGGAAGTTGGAAGGGGCACTAAGGCCAGTGAGATTAACATAAATGGGCAGTGCCATGTAGGGCAGAAATTATTACGTTGGAAAAATAGGTCATGTCAATTTATACAAATATTATAAGTAATTTATAAATATGACAATGTGGTCAATTTTGATTGGAGTTCGGACGCCGTCGTGCACGTAATAATTTCTCCATTTAGAACATCTCAAAATAAATGACTTTCACTAGTTTATGGTTTACACCAGCCTCCACCCAAATGACAAATCAAAATGTATATTTATGTTTTACCTCGTCTATGAATAATGCACACCAATATTTACATCACACTATTTATAGAAACCCATTTTTTGTGTTAGAAATAAAGTTTTGGTTGGATATGAAAAATAGTATAAACATAATTTTTTTTTTTTTTTTTAGAAATAGAGTTCGATTGGAGATGAAGTACTATTTGATCAGATTATTATTGTATTTTGATGTTAGAAATATGCATTTTTGGTTGTAGTTGCCCTTATTATTCCTCATGATATTAATAAATGAAATTATTTATTCGACTAATTTATAAAAAATATATATTTATAAAAACAATTAACATAAAACAATAAATCTAAAGATAATTATAAAAGTTGTTTATAATATAAAATTAAAATTTTAATATATTTTTAATTTTAAAATAAAAATTCTAAAAATTAAGATTTTATGCTAATTTTTAAGGCAAAACAATAAATTTTAAATATATTTATATAAGATATGCATATACAAAATTATAATGCTTATTCAGAATTTTTTTTTAAATATATGTCGGTCATTGGTTAAAATCAGAATTTAACATTCTTGAAGTCTATCTGATAGACTGTACAGTTGATATTGATTATTAAAACATTTATACTTGTTAATTGTTATTGACATAGATTTATGAGTTTAAATTAATATGTCATGATTTACTGACTATTATTGGAGAACATTACATGTTTTAAAAATTATATGTCGAAAATCTAAGAAGGAAAAAAATTATGAGACCTTACTCATATTATTTGCAATTGAAAGCAATCGTTAAAAATTTCTTGAAGAAGAACTTCATCATTCAGTCCATATTGACATCTTTGATCGTAGATCATTTATTAGATATTTGAATATTTTAATGATATCAGAATCAAATGATCTTAGACACTTTAGATTCATCACTTTAAGTTGTTTGATATAACTATTAATTGGATCAAGTCGTTTAGTCGATCAGTTTATGTTTATAAATTTTCAAACATAATTCAAGTGCTTGATTTGAGCTCATTTTAAATAAGCTATTTATAAAATAACAAACAAGCACTACGCATCTACGCAAGCATAAATAAACGAGATAACCACCCTATTATTGGATTGTTAGCTATTCACTTATGAACATCTAAATTTGCAATCCCTATAATGGGAATTAGTCAATTTGTTCTCAACATAATCCAATATTGTACAATGAATTATTATAATTGGGCCAAGCTACATAGTTTTTCCTCTTCCCAGATTTTCCAAGTAAAATTTTTAGTCTCCTATAATTACTTTCTACACATATTAGATTTTTTTTTCAATATTAAGATATTAAACACGTAAAACATAACAATCATCTAATAAACATATCTATAATTATTTTATTTTATTTTTTAATTTTATCTCTCCAAAACCTTTGCAGACCAAGATGTCATGGAAGACCTATTTTAAGTCGGCCAACGGTATGGAAGTCTTCTATTTCTTTCCAAACAGAAATAAAGGAATGCTTTCCCAATCAAACAAGAAGACAGGAATGTTTAGGATATAAATCATTCACACTTCATTCACAAAAAATCTGTCAATTTCAACGACTGCTCCATATGAATATATTTTATAGAAAATATTATGCTTTCTCATTTTTATTCTAAAAAATATATATATTATTTAATATAATTCCATTCGGAGCCTCTCTTTATGAAGAATTAAAAATACTTTACTTTGATGCTCGAAGCTCAAGAAAATATTAATGTTTGAGCACTAAAAAAGAAAGATAAAGGATGAGATGAAAAAAGTTAATAATCTTATTTAATTTTATGTTGCATTTAATTTCTTTTAATTAGTTAATATTTTGATAGATCAAAATTTAATTTTAAAAAAAAATGAAACTGTATACTTGCGGTAATCGGTGGTCGGGCTAAAGTCCAGGCGTCAGTCAATGGTTCGATGGAAGTCCAACGGATGTTTGGCGTCAGTCGGTGGTCTGGCGAAAGTCCAGCGTCTGGGAAGTGATCTGGCAAAAGTCACCCGTTGTCCGATTGAAGTCCGACGTCAGACGGTGGTCTTGTGGAAGTCTGACGATGGTTGAGCAGGAGTTATGTGCCAAGAGAGATTTTAGATATTTCCTTCTTGCTTTCTTGATTGGGCCCCTTTTCATGAGAAATGAGGGGTCTATTTATATATTTCTTAGAGCACCATGGCTAGTAAATACGAGGAAGAACAAGAATATGTTATGAGTGATATGAATGGACGGCCGATATTGAATCCCTTGATCGTGGACTGCTTACTGAACATTTGAATGTCTTAGTCATATCAGAATTCAATGAACTTGGGCTCGTTGGATTCGTCGTATCGAGCTGCTCGATTTGACAATAAGCATGTCACATTAAGAAACCTATGTAATCCAAATTGCTATTTGAACCTTCCAAAAGTGCTTCGGGTCTATGATTTGGACCCATTTGGGCTCAGATTGAGTCGAATTTGGTGTTGTTGGGTTCGCATTTTCGAGTTTATCAGGTCACTTGTAAGTTTGTTGAAATCGGAGTTCGGATGGTCCCAATTTTAATATTGGAATCTTCGAACTTGTTTTTGCCTCGAGATTTGTGCCCGATCAAGATAATTTTTTGATGATATATCAGTTATATTATATAATATTCTTATTTAAAATTATATTTATATTTATACATTTATATTATATATGTTTTTTTTAAATTTGGTGGATATATTTCATGCTTATATATTTATATTTATAATATACGTATACTTATAAAATACTTAATAATATTTATATATTAGTTAGTAATATATATATATAAAATTTTGTATAAAAGTTATAGATGTAAAATATATATTTTACATATAACATAAATTAATAATTATTTATATTAAATTCAAAAACTTATATTTGAATTAAATTTATATTAAATATGTAATATAAAATAGTAATAGTATTGATATGTCAACAAATCGTATAGATCGTGCACGAATGGAGGCATATCCAAGTTAAAAACTTTCAAAATTAAATTCGGGAACATCTAAACTCCGATTTCAACGAACTTTTGGTCAAACCGAACATCTCGAAGAGACGAACCCAAAAACATCAAAATCGGTCCTATCCGAGCTAAAATGTGTCCGATTTGAGAGTCTGAAACTTATTTGTAAGGTTCAATGCCTAGATTAGATGATCAAATGATATACAAATATAGCGTGCTTATAGTAGAATCGAGCAGCTCGATAAGAAAAATCAAATGAGCTCAAGATCGCTTAATTATGACATCATTTGGGCACATAAATGTTGGTCAAATGCTCTATGATAAAGGGAATCAATATAACTTGTATGATGGAGCACTCTAAATCTACCCCAGATCTTTTTCATATTTGTGGGGCATGCCACTCTTACAAATTTATAAATATCCCTCCAATCTCTACTTTAAGGGGGATCTTTGGGCTTGAGATTAGAGAGAGTTTTGAGACATCAAGAGACTTATGCCTGATCTCTCACCTTCACCATACTTCAACTCAGCCACCGACCGCCATCAGATTTCCACCTAACCATTGTAGACTATCGCCCGACCATCGTCCACTTTAGACCTCCAACCGCTGTCACTGGACTACTTCCTGTCCGCCGACCACCACCAAACTGCCTCATGTCCACCGACCACTTTCATACTACCTCCTTTCTGTCAACCGCCGTCGAGCTTCCACTTTGGTCATCGACCACCATTGGAATTTCACCTAAACCTCATCCAACCACCGCCCGGCTGTCAATTGCAACTGGAATTTCGCCCAATAATTATCGGACCACCACCTGGCCACCGACAATAACTAGACAACCTCATGTCAACCAATTGTCGCTAGACTACCTCCAGTCCGCCAATAATCATCGAACTACCTCTCAATCTTGACCATAGTCAAACTTCCACCTGACCATCGTTAGGCCACTGCCCAGTCGCTAACTGTTGCTTTACTACCACCCGATCATCGACCGTCATTGGTCCTCCTACCATTATAATCAAACTACCTCCAATTTTCCGACCGTCGTCAGAGTTCCACTTGGATGTCAACCACCACCAAAATTCTTCTCGACCATCATCTGACCACCGCTCAGTCATCCAACACTAGAAGACTGCCACCCGGTTGACAACCACAATTGGACTTCTGCCTGACCATCGTCGGACCATCGTCCACCTTAAGACTACCTCTTATCCGCCGACCACTGCCAGACTATCTCCTATTGGTCGATCACCATCAAACTTCCACTCGACCACTGATCTCCTTAGGACTTCCACCCGACCATTTATGGTCCACCACCAGGCCGTCGATAGCTGTCGGCTTACTACCTAGCTATCGACTACCGCCAGACATCTAACTACTATCATCAGATTACCTCCTATCTTCAAACCACTTGGCCTTGGACCACCGCTAAATTTCCTCCAATCCATCAGCCGCCACTGAACTTCCACTCAATCGTTGACCGTCGTTAGACTTCCACCCAACCATTGTCTAACCACTGCCTACCGCGATCGTCGCCAGATTATGAGCTGGCCATTATCAGACTACCACCTGACTGCCAACTTCCATAGGACTTCCACCTGGCTGCCAACCACTATAAGATTTCTACCCAAGCATCTTCGGACCACCGCCTAGCAGTTGTACTTTCAGACTACCACTCGGCCGTCGACCTTCGCCGGACTTTAGCCGCCCAACCATTACTAGAACCTTATTTGGCTGCCGACCACCACTGAGCTATCTCCTGGCCGCTGCCTACTGCTAGACTTCCACCTAGCTGCTAACTATAGTCAGACCATCATCAGACCGTCGCCTGGCCTTCAACCTCAATCGCTCGCCTATTATGGTCCCTTCGACCTCCATCGCCTACTGACTATGGGCCCTGCAACCTTTGTCACCCACCTACTAAGGTCCCTTCATCCACAGTTTCTATCCCACTACGATCCCTTCAACCTCCGTCGCTTACGGATTATGGTTCCTCCAACCACCATTGTCTGCCAACTTTGGCCCCTTTGATCATCACTGCCTTCTGACTAAGGTCCCATTTGACCATCATTGCTAATCGACTTTGGTACCTCTGACCTCTATCAACTGCCAACTATGATTCCTCTGACCACTATCTTTGGCTAACTATAGTCCCTCTAACCTTTGTCACCTATCGATTATAATCCCTTTGACCTCTATCGCTTGTCGACTATAGACCCTCATACCACCTTTGCCTGCATGTTATTGTCCTTTCGACCTCTATCTCCTATCAGTTATGGTCCCTCAAATCACCGGCGTGCGTTGACTATGGTCCTTCCGACCTCCGTCACCTACTATCTCTCTGATCTCTACTACTCAAATACAGCACTGCCAACTAAATTAACAGGCCAACATTCTCTTGACAATGGCTCCCTTATTAATACGTTCTTCCAACCCCAACTATGTAATGTGCACTATACAATACATTGAGCCAATGGCTGTCCCCACGGAAGGGCACCATTTCTAATTGACTAGAAACACTAGTGAAATCATTTTAACTGGGTAAGGCCAGGTGGTTTTTCCCCTTTTCATGATTTTTCATGTAAAAATCTTGGTGTCTCTTTTGCTTCTCGTACCCCTCTCTTTATCTATATATCTGTTGGATCTTCATTCAAAGTTAAGAATTAAGCTCTTTATCTCTCTACCACCAGAAATGTTCTAGTCCGCAACAAGTATTAAGTTAATTTTAATAATTTTAATATTATTATTGTTTATTATGTTGTTCGGTACGACCTCGATTCGATCCGTCAGTTTGTGAACCTCTCTTTCTTCTGATTCATTATCTTGTCTGATTTTCATAGCATTGAAAGCCATCTCATTTTTTTTATTATTAGTAAGACTTAACAGCATAACATTTCTCCTTAAAGAAAATAAATTATAAATCCATTTGCATATATAAAACATGTAGAAAGCAATCTCATTATATAAAATGGAGTAATCGCTCAATATGTTGCTGCATTGATTATGTGCTATACATTTTTTAAACGTGTTATAATATGTTGTTCACATAATACTTTAAATATAGTATTGCTACGTTTGTCACATTCAACTTATATTATGTTTGGGAAGATGGCCTTTTTGACACAATTCAAAATGACTAAGAGTTACATTTGGACGGTTTTTTTACTGTTTTTTATAATATTTTTAATTATAAAAAATTTTTAAATTTAAAATTTTTATGCTAAAAAGCTACTTTAAAAATCAATAAAAAATTGTTCTAAACAAAGCCTATATAATTTATGGGACCATTCAATATGTTGTTTCTCAACATATATGACCTTTTGTTTCTTTATTCTTGCAAAATTGTTATGTGTGATCATCGGATGCCGTTCGGATGTCAATTAAAATGCGTCACATCATCAATATAATGTATATAATTACTGTGTGCCGTTGTGTATCGGATGATGTGGCGTGTCCTAATTGACCTCCAGATGATTCGATGACCGTACGTAATAATCTCACCTGATTTTGATTTTGCTCTGTTCATAGTTGCCGTGACTACTAATCTTTATATTCTTTCCCTCTATTCACATTGTTGCTAACAATTATGTTCTTTCTGGGTGACAACTAAAATGCTTTTGTGGATACTACTAATTGTTAATTGCAATTTTCTGACTTTCTAGCGGAAATGGGCAACGATGCTAGCCATCCGATTTATAGATGATTGCAATCATGCAGCTTATCGGATGATTTTGATTTTTTGTGTGTGATCATTCAACTCTTATGTCTGCATGAGGAATAATTATTCCGTTCGGACAGCGGTACCGATCGGTACTGCTGTCAGTACCGAGCGGTACTGAGCGTGGTACCGATCTCGGTACCGAGTGCCTAATGATGTGACGCATTTTTATTGGTCTCTGGACACGTTACGTGTCCGGACACAATAACCACTCCTGCATGAGACGCCACCATATCATACACGTTATCTCCTGAGATATGCTCATCTTGGATGTAGTTTGAGCTCAATTTTTTTTTTTTTTTTGGTATCAATGATATAAATTTTGGGTCTATTTGGGACAGCTGTAACGTTTTCTAAAATTTGTTGTGAAAATATTGTGAAGAAAATAACTTCCCTATTATGATTGCAGAAAACAACTTTACACCCCATAAATTTTTAAAATGCAATGGGAAAGCAATAGCCAAATGAAATTAGATTATTATATGAAAAACAAGTTAGCCATAAAGCAATCCAAAACATGAGAGATTATTACGTTCAGAGTCCGGACCCGGAGAACCATGCAGCTGTGTGATTGTGAATAGTAAAAGCACAGTGGTGAAAGCACAATTACTACTCATCAATGCACTTTTACTGTTAAAAAAGTCACAAAATCGAACGATTCTCTATGTTCAGAATCCGCACGTAATAATTTCTCCCCCAACAGGCTCTTAAATTGCTCGTATTTGTAATTTTTTATCCATATGTAATGCATAAATTAATAATATAGCTAGCCTTGGTCCTCAACTTTTATATATATGAAAAAAAGTACTTGTCTTTTTTTTTTTTTTTGGTAACATCAATAGAATTTGATAATTTTATAATGAACTACCCTTTGGGTTTCACATTAGAACAACTTTATAGTTAGTCTAAAACTTCTTTTTTACACTATTTTATAACAAATGTCAGATTGTTTCCATGTAATCTCCTTCCTTTGAATATCAATCAAGCAAAAATGCATCTCCTAGTTCTCCTCGCATGGTGGGCCACCCCACAAGAATTTTTTTTGATTGCTTAAAATTCAATTTGTTTAAATAGTTCATTGATAGAGACTTTGTACAAAGTTTATGAAGCATTTACAATTCCAAATCAACAAAAAAAAAAAATTGATTTTTCAACCTTCATTGGTCGAATTTTCAAAAAGGAAAAAAAATATCACTCTTCTTCTGGATACAATGAGGTTCGAAGTGCAAATTAGTCTTTTTTTATTGAAGAATTTTGTAAATCAGAGTTTTTATTATGAAAAGTTTATTTCTCTTTCTTTTATTATTATTATTTTATTTTAGCTCTTTTCCTTTGCTGATCTAAATCATTTATTTAATTTTTTATTTTGAAGTGCATTTATTTAAAAAACTTATATCAAAGTTTTAATCGATGTGTTAAATTTTGTTATAAACTTTTCTAGAAAATTTGATAATAGTTTTGAAATTAATTTTGTTTTCTTCAAATTATTTTAAAGCAAATTTGTTTTAATTTAAAACAATGTTAGATATCATATTTATTGAAATTAATTGGTGATTTTTAAAATTTAAAATTAATCAAATAAATTACAAGCATTACATTTATAAAATTGGTGTGATGAGATTTGAGAATTGGATATGTATAAACTAGATTAATTGGGGTTCAATTAGTACTACGAAAAGCTATGCTATGATGTTTTGATTAACCTAAATCAAACTCAATAAGACTTAAATTGTGAAATGACTTTAATAGAAAAGCATAGCAAATTTTTATAATCTAAATCAAACACTTAGAGAAAGATGATGTCATAGTTGATTTTGACAACATAGACCAAAGGATGAGAAAGAAAATAGGATAAATGATCATAGATTTGAGGTAACATGTTAAATTTTGTATTTTTAAATCGTCCTACTTGTGCCGGAGAGTGTTTTTTATGCATGTGAAAGTTTGCATATATTCTAGAGTGGCTCCTGAGGGTTTATTTGCATGTTTGTAAAATTTGAATTTTTCCATTTGGGCACTACAAAATTTTCCATTAGGGCACCGTAGTGTTTGGTTAGACAGCGCCCGACAAAAATAAGTTCTGCAAAATTGTATTAATTCAATTCTTTAGTGCACGATGGGAGTGGAAACACTGTGGGTTTTCTAAAGAGCAACATGACCAGTGCTACGGTGCTATGCCAAAATTTAATATTTAAATACCTAACTCCACTATTTCATTCATTCATTTTTCCTTAACCAGTCAGTGCTAGAGAGAGATAGGGGAGGATTCTAGAGAGAGAAAGCTGAGTTTAAGCCACTTAGGGTAATTTTCTATTGTTTGCCCAATTTTGAAAGTTATCTAAATCAAAGTAATACTATTATCTCTAAAGTTGAAACTAAGAGGAATGTATAAACCAATGCTTCCATAGATTCTATCGTGGTTTACAATTATAGCTTCCACACCTATTCATTTTGAATCATTTTCTAAATAAATTCTAAATTGAGATTTCCAATTTGCTATTACTAACTAGAACTGGGTTGGAAGGCCAAACAGCTCTAGATTCGGGGATTTCATCTATATTGAATGCAAGGGAAAAATCATTTATATTGATACTCAAAAGATCATTTTCTCAAGTAATGGGGATACTCTAAGCATTCCATTAGTTATGTATCATTGTTCCAACAAGAAAACTTGATATTTACATAATGTAATAATCATATACGCATTTTAGATTTCTTTTATTCTAAAGGAATACATACAAAAAGAATATAAAAATTAAAGTAATTTAATTTGAATATTTATTGAATTTCTCCAAGATTGGTTAATAGATGGTATTCAGATAATGATTATATATCCTTTATGTCTAAAACCTTGGAGAAAATCTAAGGCACAATCTCATCATAGAGATCTATTGAAAAAAAGAGCATCTATGTAAGTTTTCAAAAAAAAAAAATCCTAAATCTTTTGATTAAATTTACATATATGTTACAAAAAAATAAGGATAACTCCACACAAGTAAAACTTTCATTGTATAACTTTTTATATATTATAGAGATTATGGTTTTGGATATTTTAAATTTTTTCTAAAAGGGACATAATATATTAGATTATTTTATTAACCCTAACTTCCTATGACACCTCCAGAATAAGATTATTGTTCAACCCTTTCATACCTGATCGAATATGAGGTTACATGTTAAATTTAGCATTTTTGAATGCTTCTGCATGTGCCTGAGAGAGTTTTTTATGCTTGTAAAAGTTTACATATGTTATAGAGTGGGCCATGAGGGTCATAACATGTTGGATAATTTCATTAACCCTAGCCATCCTGTGACATCTCCATAATCAGAGTACTATTCTAACGTGATTGAATTTGAGGTAACATGTTAAATTTTATATTTTTGAACCCTTCTATATATGCTTGAGAGTGTTTTGTATGCATGTGAAAGTTTACATATATTCTAGAGTCGGTCCTAAGGGTTTATTGGCATGTTTATGAAATTTGAATTTCCCTTTGGGGGCACCACATTGCTTGGTTAGGCAGTGCCCCAACGAAAGTAAGTTCTATAAAACTATATTTATTCAGTGCTCTAGCGTACAATGCATGTGAGTGTGCTGTGGGTTTTATAAAGAGTAATGCGACCAATGTTGTGGTGATATATAAAATTTTAATATTTAAATACCCAACTCCATGATGAGTGTAAATACTGTTATATTTTATGTGTTAAATTACTAGTAAAATCATTTTATTTTAGTTGTGTTTGTGTAGGAAAATATAGAAAAATTTCAAAAATTTTAAGTATAGTACTGTTGCAGTCCATGACCCCTAGCCTGAGATTTTAATGATGACAAATAATATTGATTGAATTATCTTATTATTCATTGAATATTTTTAATATTGTTATTGTCTGTGTGTACTAAAATTTCAGGGAGATCACATATTGCTCAAGACAACATAAGACTCTAGACTGGGTAGAATAGAATGTGAAGTTTATAATTATATATTTTTCATTTATCTTTTTGTTTTTCTTTTCTTGAGTTTGATCACAATAAGTGGATACAAACTGAGCAATCATGCACAGATATAGGGGGAGTTTTTTAAGTGAAATTTTTTTATTCTCTTTAGATCTTACTACACGATTTTAAATCTAACTGTATGAACTACTATGGCTCAATGACTATTCTCTGTGAACTAATCATACTGTACGATGCATTTTTAATTTGAAATCCTAGTTGCCAGATTAATTTAAGTAAGTTTTTAAATCTTAAATTTTGAACTGATCGTACTGTACAATCTAATCGTATAGTATAAATATTTGAATTCTTACTTAAATTAACCCCAATGATTAGTCAATTAAATTAAGAATTAATTACTAATTGGTAATCATACTATACAACATGGATCATACTGTATGATGAACCGAGATTATTTTTGATCATCCCCAATATTGTACTGGATGATCCATTAATTTTTATACTAATCATACTAAATGATAGAAACATCATATCGGACAACCTGAAGCTTTTACCATATCATACTGTATGAAGTGGATCATACCAGATGATGAACAGAGATGAGTTTTGGTCATCCCAGTATTCATCCTATACGAACAGAAGGAATTTAACATATCGTACTAGACGATATTTGTATCGTATTTTACAATTTTGTTCAGAAAAATTTCCTATTTGTACTCCTTCAACCCAGGACGAAGGCTATTTTGAACTGATCATACTGTACGATCTTGGATCATACTATACAAACAAAAATAACTAAATTAAAATTTAGGATTTCTTGGAGCCTAATTTATATATATGATTCTTTTGTATTTTGAAAGATAATAAAAGGGAGGAATATGACAAGAAAGGGAACTCTTGAGATGGAGATACTTGGTAAGATTTTTGGGTTTGTGAGAGGAAGGAGAAGGTGAGTTTGTGAGAGAGGAGTGTGAGGTATATCACATGGTTGCTCCAAGTCTGCTGCACGCTTGCTCCTCCTGTGGCCCAAGAAAATCTTGTAGGAGCTTTCTAAGGGGGGATCTTTTAAGGTCTGTGTCCTCAAAGATACGTTGCCTTCTCTAAGAGGGAGAAAAATGAGAAGGTTTACTGCCATCACCAGGAGGGTGACATAGCGTTTGTACTCCGCCATACTTAGGAACGTGAAAGTGAGGTTTTATAAAAGCTTCTCCACTTTGCTATGGGGGCAAAAAGAGAATTAGTTTTGAGTAGTGAAATTCTTGGAGTGAAGGACTCTAGGGAGTGAATTTAGGTCAAGTGACTGAACCACTATAAATCTTTGGGTGTACTTTTTCCATTTATTGCTATTTTACATTCTTATATTTACTATAACTGCTTGGTAAAAATTCTATTCTAAATCTTTATTGTGTGATTAAAATATCACCACCTAATATTATAATCATGTTTTAATCATTCGCTTCCACATCAATTTAATTTTTATTTAAAAAATTAAAAAAATTAATTAGAACTCCTTTTTAGGTTTGTTTTTTTATTTAAAAAATTTCCAATTCACCCCTCTCTTGGTGCATCTCGTACTTTCATTTGGTATCAAAATAGGGTTTCAAAAATAGTATTTTAGAAAACCTTAAAAAATTAATCATGACATATTTTGATAACTGTAATACTGTGGAGGGTTATTCTATAACTCGTCCACCCCTGTTTGATAACATACCATTTGATTTCTAAAAAATTAGAATGTCTACATTTTTACAATCTATAGACTATCGTATGTGGATATTGGTTCAAGATGGTTACACTACTTAAACTTGTGAATGGCATGAAAACTCAAATACCTTTTAGTGAATGGAGCAATGAGGATAAGGATTTAGTGTAATTAAATGCAAAGTGCTTGAATTATTTCTTTTGTGTATTAAAAATTAGAGGACTATATGCGAGTGTCTACCTATGCTACTGGTAACGAGATCTGGGATAGATTGTGTATCATGTACAAAGGAACTAGTGAGGTTAAATAATCTAGATTAAACATTTTATTATATGATTACAAACTCTTCCGTATGAACCTAGTGAAATTATATCTAACATATACACTAGGTTCACCAAGATAGTGACATCCTTGCATGCACTAGGTAGAGAAATTTCTAATTCTAAAAAAGTTAATAAGATTTTGAGATGCTTATTGAGTTCTTATGATGCTAAAATTACTATAATTATTGAATACAAGGATTTAAACATTTATTTATTTGACAATTTGCTTGGGTCACTCATTGCTTATGAGTAATGAGTGAGTCAAATTAAGGAATAATGATGCATGATAAAAGAAGGAGCGGACTATGGAAATGAAAGAAAATAATTTAGAAAGTAAAAGTCTTGTAATAGAAGAAGATGGCGATATAGCCTTGATGACCCGATAATTTAAGAATTTTCTAAAAAGAAAACAAAGACGTCATTAAAACAATTGAACAAAGGTAAAAGCTTAAAACATACTAAAGTTTCATCTGACACGATTTATTTTGAGTGCAGGAAACTAGGTCACCTCCGAGCAAATTACCCCAACATAAAGATCCAGCCAACTAAGGAAAAAATGTGAGGAGAAGGTGAAATATAAGAAAGGGAATATGAATACACAAAAGACATTTTGGGCTGACTCTGCCTCAGAATTGTTAGAAAAAGAAGCAGAGGAGGAGGTAACAAATTTGTGTATAATAGCTAATGATAATCTTGATCAATCGGATCAAGATGATGTATGCCAACTTTCATATGAAGATTTATTGATCATTTTTGAGAAAATCCATGATTCATATAGAAAGTTAAAGAAAATTCATGCTAATCTTAATGTTGAATTTAGTACTTTACAAACTGAGCATGCTAACTTAATTAAAGATCATTCTGATTTAGATAGAAAGCACATGTCTCTGCTTGATGAGTTTGATGCATGAAATAAGAAGCATATTGAATTATCTGATGCACATGAATTCTTGAAGACATTGCATATTGAATTAGAAAAAGACTTTAAAAATTTAGAGGAACTTGTATGGGAAATATATAATAATAAACATCGACTAAAAGTGGAAGTGGCAGCATATAAATATGAAAATAATGCATTGAAAGCAAAAAATCAAAGCAATTGAAAAAGATAAAACATCATCCATATTAGCACAAACATGTAAACCCCCGGCATTGCATGCATCACATAACTTTAAGAAAAGGCATCACCACCCACATATATTAGTGAACCCATTTCCTGGTGTTAGGTACTTTTCTTATAGCATATTAGGTCATATAGTCCGCACTTGCACGATTTATCGTAGGACACAACTAGTGTGGAGACCTAAATTGCATTCATCATAGCATAGCATGCATAAATCTCATTCATACAAGCATCAGGAGGAACCCAAACTCAATTGGGTTCCCAAATCTAACCCTTGAATGACTTTATAGGGGTGCTCTCATAAAAGACCTAGTGAGAGCATGTAGTACATGGACAGTGGCTTCTCGAGATATATGACTGGAGATATGAAGAAATTCATTACACTGGTCACTAGGACTAGACGTAAAGTGACATTAGGAGACAACACCATCAATAAAGTGGTAAAAAATTTTAATTGAAAATATTTTATTAGTTAATGGTTTAAAGCATAATTTATTAAGCATTAGTTAACTGTGTGACAAAGGTTTTGACATAAAATTTCTTTCCAAAAATTGCTTGATAAGCCTAAATGATGAACTTATATTAGAAGGAAAATGAATAAACAATGTTTACATGTTAGAACTTTATTATATTGCAAATTCAAATTCACTATGTTTAAAAATAATAATAGATGACTTGTAGCTATGGCATAGGAGACTATGTCATACTAGTATGAAAACACTTAAAAATATTAAAAACAAAATCTAGTTAGAGACATACCTATGTTAGACTTCACGAAGGACCATCTTTGTGATACCTTCCAACTAGAAAAATAAGTAAAACTATCATTTCATTCAATCAAGGATGTGAATACATCTAGGCCACTAGAAATCCTTCACATTGACCTATTTTGTCCTGTTAGCACAGCTAGCCTAGGTGGGAAATGTTATGGATTTGTGATTATATACGACTTCTCTAGATTCACTTGGGTAAGAATCCTAGCAAATAAGAATGAGTCATTTGAGGAATTTAAGACTTTCTCCACTTGGATTCAACAAAAATTAGGGTGCAAAATCTCTACAATCCATAGTGATCATGGTGGAGAGTTTCAAAATGAAAAATTTAAATTCTTCTTTTAAGAAATAGGAATAGAGCATAACATCTCTACCCTTAGAACTCCTCAATAAAAAAGAATACAAGGAAGAAAGAGTAGAACCTTGGTAGAAGCTGCTAGGGAAATGTAAGCTAAGTACACTCTTCCTAGATATCTTTTTGCAGAAGCGATAAACATGGCGTGTTATGTCTTAAATAGGATGAACATTACGTCAAAGTTTAATAAAATACCTTATGAACTCCTTAAGGATCAGACACTGAATCTTTCACACTTGTACGTTTTTGGTTGCAAATATTTTTTCTTAATAAATGAAAAACTTCCCTTAGGAAAATTTGATCCCAAGGTTGATGATGGAGTCTTCTTAGCTTATTCATCTATAGGTAAAGCTTATAGAATCTTCAATAAGAGAATCCTAGTAGTAGAAGGATCCACCCATATAGTTTTTAATGAATTAGATAAGCCCTATGAACCTAAATTTGAAGCAGATGAAGCAGACACAATTCAGGGAGTAAAAACTATGACCATAGGAGAAAGGGGAGAACCTCAAGAAGACTGACCTAGAGAATAGAGATAATCTTATAGTTATCCTAAAGAATTAATTTTAGGAGACCCATCAGAAGGTTTGAGAACTAGGAACGGACTTAGAAAGGAGGTTAGTCATTCCACATTCATCTATATGATAAAACCCACAAGTACAGATCAAGCTTTAAGTGATGAATTCAGGATCCTAGCAATGCAAGAAGAATTGAACTAATTTATTAGGAATGATAGTTGGGAATTAGTTAAGAGACTTAAAGAGTAGTGTAGTTGGAACAAAACGAGTCTTTAAAAATAAGATGAATGACTCAGGAACCATAGTGAGAAATAAGGTTGGAATAGCAGCTAAGGGTTATAACTAGATTGAAGGCATTGACTTTGAAGAAACCATTTTTAGTAGCTAGGCTAGAAGCCATAAGGGTGCTCTTAGCCTTTGCGTGCTTCAAAGGTTTAAAATTATATCAAATGAATGTAAAGAGTGCTTTTCTAAACGTGGTAATCAAAGAGGATGTTTATGTTGAGCAACCCCCAGATTTGAAAGCTCATAATTTCTGAACCATGTGTTCAAATTAAAAAGGTACTGTATGGGCCTAGAGCTTGGTATGAAAGACTTAGCTCATTCTTACTAGATAGAGTATTTATTAAGGGTAGTGCGGACATCACTCTCTTTTTACAAAAGGTAAAATATAAATTCTCGTTATTAAGATTTATGTAGATGATATTTTGTTGGATCTTCAGATAAAACCCTATGTGATGAATTCTAAAAAATAATGAATAGTGGGTTTGAAATTAGCATGATGGGAGAGCTAAATTATTTTCTTGGTTATAGTGCAAAATAAATGGAAAATGAAATATTTCTTAGCCAAACTAAATACATTAAGGATATTATAAAAAAAATATGAAATGGATAGTGCTAAGCCCATGAACACTCCAATGAGTTCTACGATTTAACTAAATAAAGAACCAAATATAAAATTAGTAGACTAGAAAAAAAATATAGAGGAATAATAAAATCCTCCACTATTTAACTACTAATAGACCGGACATAATATTTAGTGCGTGCCTCTGTGCCCAATTTCAAGCTTATCTTAAAGAGTCACTTAACTGCCATCAAGAGAATCCTTAGAGATCTATTAGGCACCCCAAACTTAAGAATTTGGTATCTTAGGCATAGTTCCTTCTTTAAAATCTTAAGTACTTAGATTCTGAATTTGCTTGATGTAGGGTAGATAGGAAAAGTACATATGGAACCTATCAATTCATATGATAATCCTTAGCCTCCTGGTCCAATAGGAAGCAAAATTTGGTAGCCCACTCCGTGGCCAAGGTAAAATATATAGCAGTAGAAAGTTGTGTTGCACAAGTGCTATGGTTAAAATAATAACTTCTAGATCTCGGAATACCCATAGGAATAATCCCAGTTATGCGTGACAACATGAGTGTAATTTATATATCTAAAAATCCAATTCAAAAATCGTAAATAAAACACATAGACATTAGACACCACTTCATAAGAGATCACATAGATAAAGGATACATAGAATTGCAGTATACAGCTACAGGAGATCAATTGACAGACATATTCATGAAACCTCTAGCCTATGACACCTTTAGAACTTTGAGGACAAAACTTGGTATCATAGACATTCATGCGTGATAAAAAATAACAAAAAAATAATCAAAGCTTTTCTTGATCGTTACACACTCACCTCACTGAACTCCAAAACTTTTTGTCACCATCGTACTATATGATCTATCAAAATTACACATATCACAACCCTTTATTAAACCCACAGTCCATATTCAGTTTCTTATATGCACATCATATTGTATGATTATCATTATACTGTATGATCTACGTGGCTGTGTATTCAAATCATTTGGTACGATATATTACACTTCGTATTATACAATAGCTCTTGTTTATACAATATGTGTTGCAGATTTGGTTTCATGAATTATGATTTTGATGATAGCAAACAATATGACTGCCTTTTCTCTACTAACTTTTCAAGACTCAAAGATCGGACGGAAATCAGAATCAGCTCAAGACTGGGTAGATTAGGGTTGAGTCAGTTTGTAATTTTCTTTTTTCCCTTTCTTGAGTCAATTGTAAATGTTTGAAGTGACTAATGTTAAGTAACCCTACACACACATACTTGAGAGATTTAGAATTTGTGTTTTTACTCACATCGTCTCGGATGATATTTATATCATCCGGGATGATCGAGTTTAAAACAGAAGTTATAATCAGGATTTCTTAGTTAAGGAAGCCGTAATAATCTGAACGGCCTGGATGATACTTGTATTAGCCAAGACGATATGCTCAAAATAGAAAGAAATAGCTGTCATAATCAATTTAGGTATTCTGTATTTTTGGAAATTGGCCGTGACGATCGTGAGATCGGCCTGGACAATATTACATAGTTATGCCTAAATTGATCCAGGAATCAAGGAAGTAATTAAGGATGATTAATACGATCACATCATCCTGGATGATTGTGAGATCGGCCAGGACGATCTATTCAAAAACCCTTAGTTACTCCTGGACGATAATTATCGTCCAGCTCGAATTCAGGGCGATGCTCTGGACAATTTTCCTCTTATTTGAACTAATCGTCCTTGATGATCGTGAGATCGGCCTGGCCGATCAAGCTAATTTTCAATCATCCAGATCATCTTCAGGGCGATGTTCTGGCCGATCGTCTATGTTTTGAACTGATTGTACAGGACGACATTATCATCGTCCTGGATGATAAAGTCGACAAATTGCAATTATTGAGCTCCATTGAAGCTCTTTTATTTAAGAGCTCTTATTCAACATTTTTAGAAGATAGTGGCTGCTGTCTTGACCTGAGAAAACCTAAAGGAGAGAGAGAGAGGGAGTGGGAGAGATAGGATCTTGTGAGGGGGAGCTTGTGAGGGAGTTCACAAGGGTTGCTCCAAGCATTATTCCACTTCTTCTTCCCAAGAGTCTCCCGTCCTTAGAAGGGTTGGGAGAGGTAAGCTTCAACAATCGATCGAGGTTCTCTGCCTGCTTCAGGAGGAAGCAAAAGGAGTTGGGCTCTCTGTCTTGCCGGGTGTGGCAAAAAGGAGGTGTTTTATAAGGGCTTCTCTGCCTAGCTGTGCGGGGTAAAGGAGAGTCACGTTGGTAGTAAAATACTCGGAGGGCACCTCCAGGGAGTGTGTTTGAATAGTTGCTATTTGAATGATTTATATTTGTGCAACTTATGTAGTTTTGATGATTCCAAACATTATTGTTCAAATGAATAGTTATCTCCTAACAATTTTAGAAGATTTGCACTTGCTCTTGTGTGTACTAACATTTCAGGAAAATCAGACTCCAGACTACGAAAACTTCAAATCAAATTCAACATGAGAAATTTTGTTAATTTGAAGTTTGTCTTTTCTTTGAATTAATTTTGAAAGGGAGTGATTGTAATTGAGTGAATAAAATCTCACACACACAAAATAAGGAGATCTTGAAATTCTATACTGATCGTACAGGACGATATATATCGTACTGGACGATCTGTCAGTTATCTCCTATAGAGCATTTGGAACGAATAGGAACTTGCATTGAAAAATTTTTTCTAAGTCCTATTCGTCCAGGACGAATTTTTATATCGTCCCGGGCGATGGGTTCTCTGTAAACATTTCGTCCAGACGAATTTTACCATCGTACTGGGCGACCAGTCCTCTGGAAAAATTTTGTCCAGACGAAAATAAATATCGTACCGGACGAACAGCTTTTTCGTCCAGACGAAACCAAATTATCGTCCCCGGCGATTGGCTCTCTGGAAAATTTTCGTCCAGACGAAATAAATAATCGTCCAGGACGATCGTCTCTCTGGAAAATTTTCGTCCAGACGAACATATTTTCGTCCAAACGATAAACCGACTTAGGACAATTTTCAGCAGTTTCTAGAACCGACCTTGTAATAACCGTTCGTACTGGACGAACCTAGTTCGTACAGGACGATCAGCTGTACGAAGTCATTTCGTACACATATACAAATTGGGTCGTTTCAGATCGTTTAAGTAAAATCGTCCAGGACGATCCAGGATCGTACGGGACGATCCACTGCGTACAGAATTGAAAATTTGCAGTTTTTGGGCGGTTTTTCATGTCTTTTGTATAAATACTTCAAATTAGACTGCCACCCAATCTTTTTGTCATTTGATCTTCGTGCCTATTGAGAGAATAGCCAAGGGGAGAGTGGAAGAGAGCATTCAAAGGAGGATTCCTACCATTGGAGCGAGAAGGCTTCACTTGGATTGCAAAGGTAAGAATCTCTACTTGTGAAATTGGATTTCTTCACTCTTTTCTTTTCTTCCTTCTAGATTCTTGTGAGAAGATCATTCAAGAAGGTCCGGTTCACTGCCGACACTTGGAGAGTGTGAACAGACGTGGGTTCTCTGCCTACACTAGGAGAGTGTAAAAGGACGAAGGTTCTCTGCCTACACTTGGAGAGTGTAAACAGCCGTAGGGTTCTCTGCCCACACTAGGAGAGTGTGAAAGGACGACGGTTCTCTGCCCACACTAGGAGAGTGTAAAAGGACGAAGGTTCTCTGCCAGCACTGTGGATTGTGTAAAAGGACGACGGTTCTCTGCCGCACCGGGTAGTGGTGAAAAGAGGGTTTTGTACAGGCTTCTCCGCCTTGCTGTGGGTGCTAAAGGAGAGTCACTTTGTGGTATTAGTGCAATACTCAGAGGGTGCCTCTGAGGAGTGGATATAGGTCTGATTATAGACCGAACCACTATAAATCTGGTGTCATTTACTTTATTGCTTTTACGTTTCCGCATTTTAAATTTCAGTTTTAACAACTCTGTGGTTGAAAAACATTTTTCTACAAACTTTAAAAGAAAATTTTATTTCGGTTCAACTTTAATTTTAAGAGGGTTTAAAATTTTTAAAACTACCAATTCACCCCCCTCTTGGTAGCCGTGGGACATTTACTTAGGCTTAACAACCTAATTACTAGACTCAACAAGTGGTATCAGAGCATTATTTCAAAATCATAAGTTTGAACTACTTTTTGATTAACGTAGATGGCTACATTTGGAAACCGAAACACACCTGAGGGTTACTCTATCACTAGACCTCCACTGTTTGACAATATTCCTTTTGATTTTTGGAAAACACGCATGTCTACTTTCTTACAGTCACTTGATTATCGCATGTGGATGTTAGTCCAGGAAGGTTACACAAAACCAACTAGATTAGTTGATGGAATTAGGGTAGATACACCCTATGCAGATTGGACTATAGAAGAACGTGACTTAGCACAATTAAATGCGAAATGTTTAAATAGTTTCTTTTGTGCTTTAAAATCTGAAAACTACATGCGAGTTTCCACTTGTAAAAGAGGAAAAGACATATGAGATAGACTTTGTATCACTTATGAAGGGACAAATGAGGTTAAGTAATCAAGACTCAATATCTTGTTACATGACTACGAATTATTTCGCATGAAACCTAATGAATCTATATCTGACATGTACACAAGATTCACTCAAATTGTCACCTCTTTGCATGCACTTGGTAGGGAATTAACTAATGCTGAAATGGTTAATAAGATTCTTCGTTGTTTACCTACTGCATACGATGCTAAAATTACTGCAATTACAGAGTCAAAAGATCTGAACATTTATTCTATTGACAATCTTCTTGGTTCACTCATTGCTTACGAGCAAGGAGTAAGTCAAAGAAAGATTGATGCAGGTGAGCCAAGAAAGGACAAGAATATTGCACTAAATATGGAAGAGTCAGAAAGTGAACACTCATAACCTGAGGATGAAGATGATATAGCACTGATGACTAGACAATTCAAAAGCTTTTTAAAGAGGAAGCAGAAGAGACGCCAGCAATGGAATAGAGGTAAGTATAACAGAAATGGCAAGGTTTCTAATGAAGTGATTTGTTATGAATGCAGGAAACCAGGTCATATAAAGACTGATTGTCCAAAACTCAAAGCCACTCCTAGCAAGGAGAAGGTAGAGGAGAAACCAATGGTAAAGAAGGGCAAGAAGAAGTTTCAAAAGGCTTTTTGGGCGGACTCAGCTTCAGACTCATCTGAGACTGATAAAGAAGAAGAAGTCACCAACCTTTGCTTGATGGCAGATAAAGCTGAACAATCAGATCAAGAAGAGGTATGTGATTTAACTTATAATGAATTGTTTGAAGTTTCTGAACACATGCATGATGCATATAGGAAAACTAAAAAGATGCATGCTAGTTTAGTTTTAGAATTGGAAGAGCTTAATAAGGAACACGAAATCCTTAGGAAAGATCATGCTTTAATTGATAGCAACCACATGAAACTACTTGATGAATATGATGACTTGAAAAAAAATTTTGAGAATTTAAAATCATCCTATGCTGAACTTGAAAAAGAATTTGAGAAATTTAAGGATGAATCTGAGCACAAGACATATAGAGTCAATTATACAAATCGAATCTTGGAAGAAATGAATTCATTTTACAAACTTACTATAAGTGCTCTCGAGGATAATAGGAACCCCCCTAAACATGAAGATTTTACAAATCCTAAGTATTATCCTAAATTTATGAAATCCCTTAGAAGACAATCATATGAGAGAAAACATAGGAATATTTTTCCTAATGTTAAATGTAACAATTGTGGATTTTTAGGACATATATCTCACACCTGCACTTTAAAGATGAAACCTAATTTGGTGTGGAGAACTAAGATGCATAAACCTAGACATATCACACATGCATCTGATTATAAATTTCATAAAGGTGAACCCAAACTAGTTTGGGTTCCCAGGTCTAACATTTGAGAACTTTGCAGGTATACTCTCACACAAGACCTCGTGAGAGTATATGGTACCTGGACAGCGGATGTTCTAAGCACATGACTGGAGATACTGCTCAATTCATAACGCTGGAAGCCAGGAGTGGAGGCAAGGTTACACTTGGAGATAATACCACAAAGAAAGTGGTTGGATCAGGTATGATTGGAAATTTGAAAAACTTTTTCATAGATAATGTTTTATTAGTTGAAGGCTTAAAACATAATTTGCTTAGCATAAGTCAGCTATGTGATAAGGGCTATAATGTAAAATTTTTACCTACTAGCTGCATAATTAGCCTAAATGAGAAAATTGTTTTAAATGGAAAAAGGGTGAACAATGTTTACATGCTAGATTTAAATTGTATTTAATCTCCTACTGCCTTTTGTTTGAAAACTGTTTCTGATGAATCATGGCTTTGGCATAGGAGACTTTGTCATTCTAGTATGAAAAATCTTAGAAAAATTACCCAAAAGAATTTGGTGAGAGGAATACCTAAACTAGACTTTACTAAGGACCATCTGTGTGATGCATGTCAATTAGGAAAACAAGTGAGGTCCTCATTTAAGTCCATTAAAGATCTTAGGACAAGTAAACCTTTAGAAATTCTACACATGGATCTTTTTGGACCAGTAAGCACTGTTAGTCTAGGAGGAAAGGTATATGGATTTGTTATAGTAGATGATTTTTCAAGATTCACCTGGGTTAAATTTCTTTTTCATAAAAGTGAATCATTTGAGGAATTCAGAAATTTTTCAACTTGGATACAAAGAAAACTAGGATGTGAAATAATTTCTATACAAAGTGATCATGGAGGAGAATTTGAAAATGAAAGATTTGAAGATTTCTGTAAAGAAAAGGGGATTGATCACAATTTTTCTGCACCTAGAACTCCTCAACAAAATGGAGTAGTTGAAAGAAAGAACAGAACATTAATAGAAGCCGCCCGAGCAATGTTAGCAGAATACTCACTTCCTAGATATTTTTGGGCTGAGGCGGTTAGCACTGCATGCTATGTTCTGAATAGGGTGAATGTGAGATCAAATTTGAATAAAACACCCTATGAGTTGCTAAAAGGAAGAACACCAAATTTGTCTCATTTGCATGTATTTGGTTGCAAGGTGTTCATACATAATAATGGAAAATCTGCCTTAGGAAAATTTGATCCAAAATCAGATGAAGGAATTTTTGTTGGATATTCAAGTGTTGGAAAATCTTATAGAGTATTCAACAAAAGAACTTTAGTCATTGAAGAAACCACACATGTTGTTTTTGATGAAAATGGAAATATGGAAGAGCCAAAAGTTGTTGAAGAAGAAATTGAAGAAAACTCCCAAAAGATTGATAGATTAAATTTGGAAGAAAATGTGGAAGAAAATTTAGAAAGAGAAGACCCTTTGCCTAGAGATTTGAGATTTTCTAAAAACCACCCAAAGGAATTAATCATAGGTGAACCAAGTGAGGGTGTTAGAACTAGGCGTGGATTAAACAAGGAAGTCAATCATTCAGCCTTTATTTCAACTGTTGAACCCACTAACATTGATCAAGCACTTTCAGATGAATTTTGGATATTGGCCATGCAAGAAGAGTTGAATCAATTTGTAAGAAATAAAGTTTGGGAACTAACTACAAGGCCAAAAGATCAAAGTGTTGTTGGAACCAAGTGGGTGTTCAAAAATAAAATGAATGACTCAGGAGTAGTCATTAGAAATAAGGCTAGATTAGTAGCTAAGGGGTATAATCAAATTGAAGGAATTGATTTTGAGGAAACTTTTGCCCCTGTAGCTAGACTTGAAGCAATTAGGGTTTTACTAGCCTTTGCCTGTTTTAAAGGTTTTAAATTGTTTCAAATGGATGTCAAAAGTGCCTTTTTAAATGGAGTAATTGAAGAAGATGTTTTTGTAGAACAACCTCCAGGTTTTGAAAATTCTAAATTTCCAAATCATGTTTTCAAATTAAAAAAGGCATTATATGGATTGAAACAGGCACCTAGGGCTTGGTATGAGAGGTTAAGCACCTTCCTACTTGAAAGATCTTTTGAAAAAGGAAGTGTGGATACAACTCTCTTTTTAAGGAAAATTGGAAAGGATATACTTATTGTTCAAATTTATGTGGATGACATCATCTTTGGATCTTCAAATAAACATCTTTGTGATGATTTTTCTAAAACAATGAGTAGTGAATTTGAAATGAGTCTAATGGGAGATTTAAATTACTTTCTAGGATTTAGCATTAAGCAACTTGAGGAAGGTACTTTTCTTAGTCAAACCAAATATATTAAGGACATCCTCAAAAAATATGAAATGGACAATGCTAAACCTGTTAGTACACCAATGAGTTCTTCAGTTCAGTTGGATAAAGACCTTAAGGGAAAATCTGTTGATCAAAAGAAATTTAGAGGGATAATTGGATCTTTACTTTACTTGACTGCTAGCCGACCAGATATAATGTTTAGTGTTTGCCTATGTGCTAGATTTCAATCAGATCCAAAAGAATCACATTTGACAGCAGTGAAAAGGATTTTAAGATATCTACTAGGAACTCAAAACTTAGGAATTTGGTATCCTAAGTTTAGCTCTTCATTTGAAATTATTGGTTACTCAGATTCTGACTTTGCAGGCTGTAGAGTGGATAGGAAAAGCACTTCTGGAACATGTCAATTCATTGGAAATTCATTAGTTTCATGGTCTAGTAGAAAACAAAATTCAGTGGCACTATCTACTGCAGAAGCAGAATACATTGCATTAGGAAGTTGTGTGGCACAAGTACTTTGGTTAAAACAACAGTTGATTGACTTAGGATTAACTATAGGCACTATTCCAATTTATTGTGACAATACTAGTGCTATTTGCATTTCCAAAAATCCTATTCAACATTCTAGAACCAAACACATTGATATAAGGCATCATTTCATAAGGGATCATGTATCCAAAGGAGAAATTGAACTCATACATGTTTCAACTGAAAATCAACTTGCAGACATTTTTACAAAACCTTTAGCCTTTGATACCTTCAGTACTTTAAGAACAAGGCTTTGTGTTATTGATTTGAATGCTTAACCAAAATGTCTTTGCAACATTGATACTTGTTGTGTTTTGTTTTTGTGATTTTGTGAATTTTGTGTGTTTTTGTATGAATTGTTTTTGGATTTATGATTTTTGTCTTATGTTTTCTGTGTTGTTGATTGTTTTTTGTTGTTTTTGTTAAATTAAAAAATTTAAAATCAAAAATTCTTTTTTTTGGAGGAAATCGTCCAGGACGAAATATTTTCGTACGGGACGATGTGTTAAGAAACAGTTTGCGCGAATTTAAACCGTTTTGAGAGCAGTTTTTTATTGGATCGTCTGTACGATCTGTGATCGTCCAGTACGAATTTTTTCTTTTTCTCAAACGTCGGGACGATTGAATGCAGCGGTTGAGTGGATAATACAGTTTTTAATACGAACTTCGTCTGTACGAAATTTTTTTCGTATGTACGAACATGTGTCGATTCATTGTAGGGGACGGTTTTCAAGAGTCATTAAAACGAAACGCTTTTCAATCGTCTGTACGAAATTTTTTCGTATGTACGATCGGTCAAGTCAAATAGCCTGTACGAAGGGACGCATCGTAAGTTGTGTTGAATACGAAAAGCCGTTACATTTTGGACGAATTGGATCGTCTGTACGAAATTACTTCGTCCAGACGAACGATAATTTTTCGTCCAGGACGAATATTTTCGTCCAGGACGAATGTATCGTTTTTCTTTAAATATGAAGGCTTTCAAACTTGACAATCACACTTTCAAACATCTTTTTCAATCCCTTTCTACATCAAATCAACTATGGCCTCCTCTAGCAAAAGACAAAAAGTTTTGGTGAAGAAACCTAACAGGAATGCCCCAGACAACTTCCTTTCCAAAGCAAATGAGGAATCTTTTCCTCGTTTTGCATCTGCAAAAATCACTCCGTCTCGCATTCTTATCCAAACGGAGTTGAAATTTTGGGTATTACACCTCTTCGCCTCAACCCAATTTCATTTCATTCTTTCTCTTGTCCACCTCTACAATAAGCAAACCTACCATTACTTCCTAGCCAACATGAGTTTCAATTCTGACCACTCTATCATTAGTTCTTTTGTTTTTAAGAAAAAAGTTGAGATCACCAAGCACGACCTTGGTGCATTTTTAAACCTAAGAACTGAAGGATATAGAGCCCACACCCTAATGTCAGAAAACATCTTCCATTGGTATGAAATCAATAGGGTAATTAGAGAAAATGCAATTGACAATCATGTTGCTAGAGTGGCCGGTATGACCCAAGATGCCCGAATCATCCAGCATATCCTTAGATCCTCAATTATTCCTAAAGCTGGTGATAGGATTAACATTACTCCTCTCCTCTCTTGTCTAACTTTTTTAATCATGAAAAGACAACCTATTGATGAAGCCCAACTCATCCTAGATCATATCTATGGGCTTTCAGAAATAGGACATCCTGATCAGAAGAGGAAGAAGAACATTTCTTTAGGGCACTTGATTACTTATGTTTTGGAGAAGAAGTACAATATAGTACATCCTGATGAGGAATATGAAGAGCCAGTTTACTACAACGATGCATCTTTCAGACTGCTCTTCAGGGAGGAAAAAGAAAAAGAAAAAGCACATGGCAGTGCTTCAGAAGAAGAAGAAGAAGGAGTGCAAGCTTCTGCTTCTCAATCAGATTACCAGAATCTGATTGAGAGATTTGATAGACTAGAGACTCACATTGATCAAAGGTTTGATCAATTTGATGCTCATCTTACGCAGCAGCAACATGACATTGGTAATATTAGAGATGAAGTTCATGAAATAAATACCAATGTAATGTTAATGGCCTCCTACTTCAATCTCTTTGGCGGCATTCCTCCTCCTCCTCCTCCAGAACAGTAGAAGTTTTTTTTTTTTATGTGTGTCTATTGTATTTTCTTTGTTATTGTTTGTCTTGTTTTTTGTTTGCTTTTATGTTTCTTAGTTCAATTTTTTTTTTTGTTTTTGTTGTTATGTAATCATTTCCTTAAAATCAATGAAAGTTTGTTTGTCTTAGATTTGTTTTGAAATGTGGCTAATCTTTATGAATTTCATTAATATTGTTTTTAATCTACATTGTGCTCAAATTCGATTGTAATGTGAGATTATCTATATTAGAAAATCTAGACTTTCTAAATTTATAATTTGTTTATAACTTGTTGTATTTAGAATTTTTAAATTCATGTCTATTCATTTAGACTACATAAAATTTAATATTGTTATTGCAATTTTGATGTTATCTTATTTTGTATTTCTATGCTCAAATGATATTTATGCACCTAGAAATATTTGAAATGTTAGATTATAGATTTTGGAAAGAATTGGTCAAATTACTCTTGAAAATTGTACAAATGTACAAAAATCAAAAGGGATTCGCAAAAATTTGCAAAGTGAAAAAGAGGCAAAAAATAAGCCCAACCAAAGACAAATGCACAAAAATGTGCTCCAAAACTTTGAAAAGATGTGCAAAGCACCACATGAGGTAATTCTCTTCTTTCCAAATTCGTTTAATCTCTTAATTCAAGTTGATCTAATGTTCATTTATATTCTATTGAACTTTGAAATATAGAATTTTTTTTACATCTCACTTGTAATGATTTTCAATAATCAAAATGTCTAAATCGAATCATGTCTTTGATAAATTTATCTTACTTACAATGTTATATCATTTCATAAATTTTATGAATTTCTATGATTGACCTAATATCTTTAGTTTAAAATTGCATACCCTATGTCAAATCACAATTTAGATTAAATTTTAACAATGAATTTCATATTATTATTTACATTTCTTGTCTTTTTCTTCTTCACTTTTTGTTGCTGTCAAAAAGGGGGAGAAATTATTATGTTTTTGTGGTTTGTGTTTTCTGTTTTGTGGTTTGTGTTCTGTTTTGTGGTTTGTGTTTTCTGTTAAAATTTTTGAAAAACAAAAAAATATTGTTCTTTAATGCCTCCTTATTTTAATGTACTCATAAATTCAGGGGGAGTTTAGGAGATAAGAGATTTGTTTTAACTTGAAACCATACTAATAATAATTGTTTTGCCATCATCAAAAAGGGGGAGATTGTTTGAATAGTTGCTATTTGAATGATTTATATTTGTGCAACTTATGTAGTTTTGATGATTCCAAACATTATTGTTCAAATGAATAGTTATCTCCTAACAATTTCAGAAGATTTGCACTTGCTCTTGTGTGTACTAACATTTCAGGAAAATCAGACTCCAGACTACGAAAACTTCAAATCAAATTCAACATGAGAAATTTTGTTTATTTGAAGTTTGTCTTTTCTTTGAATTAATTTTGAAAGGGAGTGATTGTAATTGAGTGAATAAAATCTCACACACACAAAATAAGGAGATCTTGAAATTCTATACTGATCGTACAGGACGATATATATCGTACTGGACGATCTGTCAGTTATCTCCTATAGAGCATTTGGAACGAATAGGAACTTGCATTGAAAAATTTTTTCTAAGTCCTATTCGTCCAGGACGAATTTTTATATCGTCCCGGGCGATGGGTTCTCTGTAAACATTTCGTCCAGACGAATTTTACCATCGTACTGGGCGACCAGTCCTCTGGAAAAATTCGTCCAGACGAAAATAAATATCGTACCGGACGAACAGCTTTTTCGTCCAGACGAAACCAAATTATCATCCCCGGCGATTGGCTCTCTGGAAAATTTTCGTCCAGACGAAATAAATAATCGTCCAGGACGATCGTCTCTCTGGAAAATTTTCGTCCAGACGAACATATTTTCGTCCAAACGATAAACCGACTTAGGACAGTTTTCAGCAGTTTCTAGAACCGACCTTGTAATAACCGTTCGTACTGGACGAACCTAGTTCGTACAGGACGATCAGCTGTACGAAGTCATTTCGTACACATATACAAATTGGGTCGTTTCAGATCGTTTAAGTAAAATCGTCCAGGACGATCCAGGATCGTACGGGACGATCCACTGCGTACAGAATTGAAAATTTGCAGTTTTTGGGCGGTTTTTCATGTCTTTTGTATAAATACTTCAAATTAGACTGCCACCCAATCTTTTTGTCATTTGATCTTCGTGCCTATTGAGAGAATAGCCAAGGGGAGAGTGGAAGAGAGCATTCAAAGGAGGATTCCTACCATTGGAGCGAGAAGGCTTCACTTGGATTGCAAAGGTAAGAATCTCTACTTGTGAAATTGAATTTCTTCACTCTTTTCTTTTCTTCCTTCTAGATTCTTGTGAGAAGATCATTCAAGAAGGTCCGGTTCACTGCCGACACTTGGAGAGTGTGAACAGACGTGGGTTCTCTGCCTACACTAGGAGAGTGTAAAAGGACGAAGGTTCTCTGCCTACACTTGGAGAGTGTGAACAGCCGTAGGGTTCTCTGCCCACACTAGGAGAGTGTGAAAGGACGACGGTTCTCTGCCCACACTAGGAGAGTGTAAAAGGACGAAGGTTCTCTGCCAGCACTGTGGATTGTGTAAAAGGACGACGGTTCTCTGCCGCACCGGGTAGTGGTGAAAAGAGGGTTTTGTACAGGCTTCTCCGCCTTGCTGTGGGTGCTAAAGGAGAGTCACTTTGTGGTATTAGTGCAATACTCAGAGGGTGCCTCTGAGGAGTGGATGTAGGTCTGGTTATAGACCGAACCACTATAAATTTGGTGTCATTTACTTTATTGCTTTTACGTTTCCGCATTTTAAATTTCAGTTTTAACAACTCTGTGGTTGAAAAACATTTTTCTACAAACTTTAAAAGAAAATTTTATTTCGGTTCAACTTTAATTTTAAGAGGGTTTAAAATTTTTAAAACTACCAATTCACCCCCCTCTTGGTAGCCGTGGGACATTTACTTAGGCTTAACAACCTAATTACTAGACTCAACAGAGTGGACGTAGGTCAAGTTGACCGAACCACTATAAACCCTTGTGTTCTTTTTACTGCTTCCGCACTTTAATTTTTCGCACTTGTTTTTTCGTGGTGATTTTGGTTTGTGATATTTGTTCTTGGTTTTAAAGAATGTTTAAAAATACCAATTCACCCCCCTCTTGGTTAGCCTCGGGACTAGTTCATAGGGCCTAACATCCCTAACAAACTTTCAAGTGGTATTAAAGCGGGATTCATAAAAACATAGTTTGAAAACTTTTTGAATTTTGATCCATGGCTAACTTTGGGAATCGTAATATAACTGAAGAATATTCTATTACACGATCTCCCTTGTTTGACAACCTTCCTTTTGATTTTTGGAAAACTCGTATGTCTACTTTTTTGTAATCAACTGACTATCGCATGTGAATGCTTATTAAAGAAGGATATTCTCCACATTCTCATGAAATTAAGGGAATTAAAACTAAAGTTGCTTTTACTAAATAGACTACTGATGAAAGAGATTTAGCTCAATTGAATGCGAAGTGTTTGAACTGTTTTTTCTATGCTTTAAAGTCTGAGGATTACATGCATATTTCTACTTGCTCTACTGGAAAAGAGATTTGGGATAGGTTGTGCATTACTTTTGAAGGAACCAATGAAGTAAAACAATCTCATTTGAATATTCACTTGCATGACTATGCACTTTTTCATATGAAACCTTCTGAATCAATTTCTGATATATATACACGGTTCACTCTAATTGTATCTTCTTTGTATGCCTTAGGAAAAGAACTTTCAAACTATGAAAAAGTGAACAAGATTTTGAGATGCTTGCCTTCATCTTTTGATGCTAAAATCACTACAATCCCTGAATCTAAGGATTTAAATACTTATTCGATTGATAACTTACTTGGCTCACTCATTGCTTACGAGCAAGGGGTGAACCAAGGAAATCTTGATGTAGGTGAGAAAAAGAGAGAGAAAACAGTGGCACTGAAGGCGCACAAATCGGACTGTGACTCTTCTGGGTCTGAAAGCGATGACTTTGCCTTAATCACAAGGCAATTAAAAAGCTTTCTAAGGAAGAAGCACAAGTATCATCAAAGTTGGTGAAAAGGTAAGGATAATAAATATCCTAAAGGATCGTCTTAAGTGGTTTGTTATGAATGTAGAAAGTCAGGACACGTGAAAGCAGATTGCCCTACACTTAAGACGCATATAAGCAAGGAAAAGAGTGAGGAGAAATTCAAGTTTAGAAAAGATAAAAAGAGACTCCAAAAGGTGTTTTGGGTGGATTCTGCATCGGATTCATCGGAGACGTAACCAAAAGATGAGACAACAAACTTATGCTTAATGGCAAATGATAATCTTGATCAAGAAGAGGTATGTGAACTTTCCTATGATTAATTTCTTGAAGTTTCTGAAAAAAATTCATGGATCATATAGGAAACATAAGAAAACACATGCTAGCTTGAAATTGGAATTTTTGAATTTACGAAAAAAGCATGAAGTTATTCTTAAAGATCATTTTATGATTGATTCATATCACATGACTCTACTTGATGAATTTGATGAGTTAAACAAAAAGCATTGCGAATTAATTGAAGAGCATGAGTCCCTAAAGGTCACACACATCACTTGAATCTAAGTTTAAGAATTCTAAAGAGATGGAGAAAAATTTGAGGATTGATAATGATGCCTTAAAAAAATACTAACTTGAGAATTCAAAATGAATTGAATACATTTAAGAAAACTAGGATGACACCAACACTTGATCAAAAGCCAAAACCTAGGAAGAGACATTATAAACTCAAGCCATTTAAAGAATCTTTTTCTAGGTGTTAGATGTTTTTCATATGGCATGCTAGGACACATCTCACACACTTACACTATTCACCATAGTACACATTGGGTGTGGCGACCAAAGGTGCATGATTTACAGCATACCACACATGCATTTCATCCTACTTTTCATAAGAAGGGACCCAAACCTGTTTGTGTTCCTATATCTGACATTTGATAATTTTTTAGGTAGGCTGGATAGCAGATGCTTTCGACATATGACTGGTGATGACAATCAATTTGCTACGCTGGAGTCCAGGACTGGAGGGAAGGTTACTCTTGGAGACAACACCACCAGGAAGGTGGGAGGCTCAGGTATAATTGGTAATTTCAAGAACCTTATGATTGAAAATATTTTGCTTGTAGATGGATTAAAGCACAACCTTCTCAGCATCAGTCAACTCTGTGACAACGGCTTCATTGTGCAATTCTTTGCAAATTCATGTATTGTAAGTTTAAGTAACAATATTATTTTGCAGGAAAAAAGGATCAACAACGTGTACATGCTTGATTTAAATAACATTGAATGTGCGGCATCATTTTGCTTAAAAACTATTGTTGATGATTCATGATTGTGGCACTGGAGACTATGTCATAAAAGTATGAAAACCCTTAGGAAAGTGACCCAAAAAGACCTAGTTAGAGGTGTCCCTAAACTCAAGTTTTCAAAAGACCACCTTTATGATGCCTGCCAACTAGGAAAGCAAGTCCACTCAACTTTTCATCCCACTAAAGACATTAGCACCTCTAGACCTTTAGAAGTCCTTCATATGGATTTGTTTGGACCCATTAGCACTGCCAGCTTGGGAGGGAAAGTCTATGGTTTGGTGATTGATGATGACTACTCGAGGTTCACTTGGACTAGATTTTTTTGACATAAACATGAGTCTTTTGAGGAGTTTAAAATATTTTCTACATGGATTAAAAAAAAACTAGGTTGTGAGATCTTGACCATCCATAGTGACCATGGAGGAGAGTTTGAGAATGAAAGATTTGGAGATTTTTGTGAGGACAAGGGGATTAGCCATAACTTCTCAGCTCCTAGGACCCCTCAACAGAACGGGGTAGCTAAAAGGAAAAACAAGACCTTGGTGGAAGCCGCTAGAGCCATGCCTACTGAGTATTCACTTCCAAAATACTTTTGGGTTGAAGCGGTTAACACAGCTTGTTATGTGTTGAATAGGGTGAATGTTAGAGCCAAACTAGATAAGACACCCTATGAGATTCTTAAGGGTAGGACACCCAATCTTTCCGACCTTCATATCTTTGGTTGTAAAGTTTTCATTCATAATAATGGTAAGTATCACTTGGGCAAATTTGATCCTAAATCTGATGAAGGAGTGTTCTTGGGATATTCTAGTGTTGGGAAGTCTTTTAGGGTGTTTAACAAGAGGAATTTGATGGTGGAAGAGACTAAACATGTAGTATTTGATGAGTCTGATGCTAAAAAGCCAGGAGTTGAGGATGATGATGATGGAGAGATTACCATTGGAGTAAAAAATTGGAGAAGGGAGTAGGTCACCAAAACATTGAAGGAGTAGGAGAAGTCACCCAAGGAGTAGAAAATATAGATCTGGTGGAAAGGGTTGGACCGTCTCACACCTTACCTAGAGATTGGAGATACTCTACAAGTCACCCCAAGGATTTGATCTTAGGAGACCCTTCTGATGGAGTTAGGACTAGACATGGACTTAGGAAGGCGGTGAACCACTCTGCCTTTATCTCAATGACTGAACCCACTAACATAAACCAAGCCCTTACTGATGAGTTTTGGATTTTAGCCATGTAAGAGGAGTTGAATCAATTTGTTAGGAATGATGTTTGGGATCTTGTATAAAGACCTAAGGGACAAAGTGTAGTTGGAACAAAGTGGGTCTTTAAGAACAAGGTGAATGATTATGGAGTAGTGGTTAGGAATAAAGCAAGATTAGTGGCTAAAGGGTATAACCAAATAGAAGGGATAGACTTTGAGGAGACTTTTGCCCTTGTAGCTAGATTGGAAGCGATTAGAGTGCTATTAGCCTTTACCTATTATAAAGGATTTAAGCTCTTTCAAATGGATGTTAAGAGTGCCTTTTTAAATGGGAAAATAAAAGAGGATGTGTTCGTAGAACAACCTCTGGGTTTTAAGAGCTCCCAATGTCCAAATCATGTTTTTAAATTAAAAAAGGCTTTGTATGGGTTAAAGCAGGCACCAAGAGCTTGGTATGAGAGACTTAGCACATTTTTACTAGAAAGGGAGTATGTTAAGGGGAGCGTAGACACCACCCTTTTCTTATGAAAGTTTGAGATGATTTGCTCATTGTTCAGATTTATATGGATGATATGCTTTTTGGATCTTCAAATAAAAGACTGTGCGATGAGTTCTCTAAAACAATGAGTAGAGAGTTTGAGATGAGTTTGATGGGAGAGTTGTCCTACTTTTTGGGGTTTAGCATAAAATAATTGGATGATGGAACTTTTCTAAATCAAACAAAATACATTAAGGACATTTTGAAGAAGTATGAGATGGATAAAGCTAAGCTAATTAATACTCTCATTACTTCTAGTGTTCCGTTGGATAAGGACCCAAGTGGTAAGTCTGTTGATCAGAAGAAGTACAGAGGCATGATTGGATCCTTACTTTACCTGACTGCTAGCCGACATGATATTATGTTTAGTGTTTGCCTTTGTGCTAGGTTTCAAGCTGACCCCAAGGAATCCCACCTGACTGCTGTTAAGAGAATTTTTAGATACCTTTTAGGGACTCAAAGCTTAGGGATTTGGTATTCGAGGCACAGCACTTCCTTTGAGATTATTGGATTTTCTGACTTTGATTTTGCAGGATGCAAGGTGGATAGAAAAATTACTTCAGGAACTTATCAATTCATAGGACAATCTTTGGTTTCATGGTCTAGTAGAAAGCAAAACTCTGTTGAAATTTCCACTACTAAAGCTGAGTACATTGCTCTTGGAAGTTGTGTGGCCTAAGTCCTTTGGTTGAAATAATATGTATTGGATTTAGGATTACCTGTAGGCATCATCTCAATCTTTTGTGACAACACTAGTGCCATATGCATCTCTAAGAATCCTATCCAACATTCAAGGACTAAGCACATTGACATTAGGCATCACTTTATTAGAGATCATGTGACCAAGGGAGACATTGATTTACACCATGTGACAACTGAAAATCAACTGGCTGACATCTTTACAAAATCATTGGCCTTCGACACTTTCATCTCTTTAAGGTCTAGATTGGGTGTGATTGACATAAATGCATAAACTTGATCTTTTACTCACTTTCTTTTGCTTTTGATTTAATTCTTTTATTTACTTTTCATTTTGCTCTTTGCTTTCTTTTCTTCTCTTTGCTTTTCTTTTAATTTTTGTTTGGTTTGTTTTACTTTATTTTTTCTTAAATTTGTTTTTCAAAATCATCGTTTAAATGATATCGTATGCCTTGTCCTTGCCTTTTAAAAGTTTGTAGTCAATGTATTACATCTCTTAATCTATTAGATGGTAAAAATATATCGTTGATTGTGACTCTTTCTCTAACATAATTTAGTGGCATAGTTTTCTTTTCTAATCAAAATCAATCTCAATTTAACGATTATGTATGAAATTAAGATCTTTTCTAACCTTGCTAAAGCAAATTTATCTTGTATTTATAATGATTAAAGTCTTTTTGTCACATCAAAATTCCTCGTTACTCTTATCATTGGTTATTGATTCTGTTTTGTGGATAATTCTTCTCTATGTTAGAGAGAGAGCTCCTATTCTTTAATATCTAAAAGATATACTCACAACTAAGAATTTTTTTTAGAGATTGTAAAAGATAATAGAGCTTGCAAAAAAAAAAAAAAACCAATGATGCCAACAAAAGATGCACAATGACGCCAAATTAAAAAAAATATCAAAAAGCAAAAGATGCGCAAAGCACCAGTCAATTGACAAGAGGCTTAAAATGAGCCCACCAAAGCAAGCTCTCTTCTCCTTTCAAATCTTTTAAAAACTTAGAAGATTTCATATATCAAAGGCTTGATTTCGAGTATTTTGCGATTGTGACAAATTTACTTTGTACATTATTCTATAAGATATTTTTTTCTGAAATAGAGTGATGAATGGATTTTTTTTCATACCTAATTGAAGTTTTGACATTAGATTCTTAATTTCCAAAGATGATTCTACCCTAAAAGAAAGTCCGAGGTAAGGGTAACCATGATCAGATATTATACTATTTTGTGGATTTTTTGATGTTGATTCATTTGCTCACAAATTTTTAGAATCAATCACATGAAATACTTCATCTTGTTCATGTCTTGGTTATAAAAAAAAAATAAAAAAAAATTGTTTACTTTATTTTCTGCTTTCCTCCTCCTTTTTGAGATGTCAAATGGGGGAGTAGTAGGGTTGCATGTTAGTAGGGTTGTATGTTTGAACTTTTATTCTGAATTTTTATTTTACACTACTATTTTTGAAATAATCGTCAGAGTGTTTGCCATCATCAAAAAGGGGGAGATTGTTGTAGATTTGATTTCATGAATTATGGTTTTGATTATAGCAAACAATACGACTGCCTTTTCTCTACTAACTTTTCAGGACTCAAAGATCGGTCGGAAATCGGAATCAGCTCAAGACTGGAAAGATTAGGGTTGAGTTAGTCTGTAATTTTCTTTTTTCCCTTTCTTGAGTCAATTGTAAATATTTGAAGTGACTGATGTTAAGTAACCCTACACACACACTCTTGAGAGATTTAGAATTTGTGTTTTTACTTACATCATCCCGAATGATATTTATATCGTCCTGGACGATCGAGTTCAAAACAGAAGTTCTAATCAGGATTTCTTAGTTAAGGCAGCCGTAATAATCTAACCGGCCAGAACGATACTTGTATTGGCCAGGACGATATGCTCTAAATAGAAAGAAATAGCCTCCATAATCAATTTAGGTATTCTGTATTTTTGGAAATCGGCCGTGACGATCATGAGATTGGCCTGGACGATATTACACAATTATGCCTAAATTGATCCAGTAATCAAGGAAGTAATTAAGGATGATTGATATGATCACATCATCCTGAACGATCATGAGATCAACCAGGATGATCTATTCAAAAACCCTTAGTTACTCCTGGACGATAACTATTGGCCAGGTCGAATTCAGGGCGATGCTCTGGACAATTTTACTCTGATTTGAACTAATCGTCCAGGGCGATCGTGAGATCAGCCTGGCCGATCAAGCCAATTTTTAATCATCCAGATCATCTTCAAGATGATGTTCTGGCTGATCGTCTGTGTTTTGAACTGATCGTACAGGACGATATTATCATCTTCCTGGATGATCAAGTTGTCAACTTACAATTATTGACCTCCTTTGAAGCTATTCTATTTAAAATCTCTTTGAAAGTTTGTTAGGGATGTTAAGCCCTATGAACTTAGTCCCAAGCTAACCAAGAGGGAGGGTGAATTAGTATTTTAAAAACTCTTTTCACAAAGAATAAAAATCACAAACCAAAATCACCACAAAAAATAAATGCGGAATTTAAAAGCGCGGAAGCAAGAAAAGGAACACAGAAATTTATAGTGGTTCGGTCGACTCGACCTACGTCCACTCCCTGTAGGCACCCTCCAAGTATTGCACTACAAAACGTGACTCTCCTTTAGCCCCCACGGCTAGGCGGAGAAGCCCTCACAAGAACCTCCTTTTTGCCACCCCGGCAAGGCAGAGAACCTTCCTCCTTTTGCTTCCTCCTGAAGCTGGCAGAGAACCAAAACCAAAAGCAAACTCCTTACCTCTACCGACCCTTCCACGGATGAGAAAATCTAGACGAACATGAAGCAAAGCGATCCTTGAAGCAACCCTTGTGAATCCCCTCACAAGCTCCCCCTCATAAGATCCTCTCTCTCTCCTCTCTCTCTTTCTCTCCTCAAGGTCTTCTCAGGTCAAGGCAGTAGCCAAAGGTCTTTGAAAAACGTTGAACAAGAGCTCTTAAATAGAAGAGCTTCATAAGAGCTCATTAATTGCAAGTTGCCGACACTATCGTCCAGGCCGATATGGACATCGGCCTGGCCGATTAGTACAAATCAATGAAGATCGGCCAGAGCATAACCCTAGATGCAAAGCTGGACGATTGAAAATTAGCTTGATCTTCTAGGCTGATCTTACGATCGTCCTGGCCGATCAGTTCAAATCAGAGGAAAATCATCCTGACAATAGCCCTGGATATGGGCTGGCCGATATTGATTGTCCTGAAGTAACTTAAGGTTTTTGACTGGATCGTCCTGGCCGATCCTGCGATCGTCCAGGACGATCTGATCGTATCAATCATCCTTAATTACTCCCTTGATTTCCTGAACAATTATGGCATAATTTGTGAATATTGTCAAGGCCAAAATGTTTGAAGTAACTTATGTGATAATTTAAAAATACAGTATACCATAATTGACTATGGCGGTTACTTCTTTCTGTTTTGAGCTTATCTTCCTAGCCGATACACGTATCGTCTAGGACAATCTGTTAATGTTGGCTAGCTTAATTAAGAATCCTTAATTAGACTTTCTATTTTAAGCTGATCATCCAGGCCGATCCAAAAATCGTCCTGGCCGATATGAGTGAAAATAGAAATTCTAAGTCTCTCAAGTGTGTGTGTGAAGGGTTACATAGCATCAGTCTCTTTGACTTTTACAAGTAGACTCAAAAGGTGAAAATCAAATGTACAGATGACTCAACCCTAAACCTACGCAATCCTGAACTTGGCTCATTCTTGATCGTACGATCTTCGATTCCTAAAAAGTTAGGAGCAACAAGTAGTCCAAGAGAAACAATGTTTGTCAATCATCAAAACATAATACATAAAAACTAGATTTGAAACAATCTCCCCCTTTTTGATGATGGCAAAACACTATGAAAATAGATAAAATTCAGGATTGATGAAAAAAAGGAACCTCATAAACTTCTCCCCCTTTTGACATATTAAAAAGGAGGGCACAAGAAAGTAAAGCAAAAGAGATCCCACTTTTTTTTTTTTTTAATCAAAGCATGTCATTGATATAGTATTCCATATGATTGACTTAAAAAATTGTGAGTTAATGAGTTACCAATCGCATTAATCCATAGAATAGTAGAATATCCGTTCATGGTTTAACCTTAGCTCAAAACTTTTTCTTAGGGTAGAATCGTCTTTGGAAATCAATGACCTATTTCAAATAATTAATTGTATAGGAGAAAAGGAATCCACCTACCACTTGTCGTAAGAAAAATATCTTCATGAGATAATGAAGTAAGGTGGATTTGTCACAATCGTACGATAATCGAGATCAAGTATTTGAGAACAAAAAACTTCTAAGTTCTAAGAGATTTAAAAAGAGAGAGTAGCTTGCTTTTGAGTGGGCTCATTTTATGCCTCTTGTCAATTTTGTGGCGCTTTGCGCATCTTTTTATAGATTTTTCAATTTTTGGCGTCTTTGCGCTTCTTTTGTTGGCATCATTGGCCAATTTTTTTATTTTTTTTTTGCAAGCTAGATTCTCTTTTATAATCCCTTAAAAAAATCTTAGTTGTGAATATATCTTCTCAGATATTAGAGAATAGGAGTTCTCTCTCTAACATAAGGAAGAATTACCACAAGCAGGATTAATAATCAAAGACAAGAGTAACGTGTGATCTTATTGATGTGACAAAAAGACTTTAATCATTATCAATACAAGATATATTTTCTTAAGCAAGCTTAAGAAAAGACCCTAATTTCATAAACAATCATCAATTTGAGATAGACTTTTGATTAGAAAAGAAAACTATGTCACTGAAATAGGTTAGAGAAAGAGACACAATCACAAAATATTCCTACTATCTAAGAGATTAAGTAGATGAAAACATATTGACTACAAATTTCCAAAGGTAAGGACAAGGAATATAGTATCATATTAGTGATGATTTTGAAAACTAAGAAAAGAGAGACAAAAGGGAAAACTAAAACTAACAAAAGAAAGATAAAGCAATAAAAAAAGAACCAAAATCAAAAGAAAATAAAAAGCAAGAAAAAAAACAAAGAAAAAAGTTTCATGCATTTATGTCAATCACACCCAACCTGGTCCTTAAAGAGCTGAAAGTATCGAAGGCCAGTGGTTTAGTAAAGATGTCCGCCAGTTGATTTTCAGTTGTCACATGGTGTAACTCAATATCTCCCTTAGTCACATGATCTCTAATGTAGTGATGCCTAATGTCGATGTGTTTAGTCCTTGAATGTTGGATAGGATTCTTAGAGATGCATATGGCACTAGTATTATCACAAAAGATTGAGATGGTACTTACATGTAATCCTAAATCCAATACCTGTTGTTTCAACCAAAGGACTTGTGCCACACAACTTCCAAGAGCAATATATTCAGCTTCAGCAGTGGAAAGTGCGACAGAGTTTTGCTTCCTCCTAGACCAAGAGACCAAATATTGTCCAATGAATTGACAAGTTCCAAAAGTGCTCTTTCTATCCACCTTGCATCCTGCAAAATCAGAGTCAGAAAAATCAATAATCTCAAAAGAAGTGCTATGTCTAGGGTACCAAATCCCTAATCCTTGTGTCCCCAAAAGGTATCTAAAAATCCTCTTAACAGCAGTCATGTGGGATTCCTTAGGGTTAGCTTGAAATCTAGCACAAAGGCAAACACTAAACATGATGTCAGGTCGGCTTGCAGTCAAGTAAAGTAAAGATCCAATCATGCCTCTATACTTCTTCTGATCAACAGACTTATCACTTGGGTCCTTATCCAATGGAGCACTAGAAGTCATGGGGGTGTTAATTGGCTTGGCTTTGTCCATCTCATATTTCTTCAAAATGTCCTTTATGTATTTTGTTTGATTTAGAAAAGTTCCATCTTCCAATTGTTTTATGCTAAACCCCAAAAAGTATGACAACTCTCCCATCAAACTCATCTCAAACTCTCTACTCATTATTTTAGAAAAATCATCACACAAATTTTTATTAGAGGATCCAAAGAGTATATCATCAACATAAATCTGAAAAATGAGTAAATCATCTCCAACTCTTCTAAGAAAAAGGGTGGTGTCTACGCTCCCCTTGACAAACTCCCTCTCTAGTAAGAATGTGCTAAGCCTCTCATACCAAGCTCTAGGTGCCTGCTTTAAACCATACAAAGCCTTTAATTTAAACACATGATTTGGAAATTGAGAACTCTCAAAACCTGGAGGTTGTTCTACAAACACATCTTCTTTTATCTCCCCATTTAAAAAGGCACTCTTGACATCCATTTGAAAAAGCTTAAATCCTTTATAACAGGCAAAGGCTAATAGCACTCTAATGACTTCCAATCTAGCTACAGGGGAAAAAGTCTCCTCAAAGTCTATCCCTTCTATTTGATTGTACCCCTTAGCCACCAATCTTGCTTTATTCCTCAACACCATTCCTGAATCATTCACTTTGTTCTTAAAGACCCACTTTGTCCCAACTACACTTTGTCCCTTAGGTCTTCCCACAAGTTCCCAAACATCATTCCTAACAAATTGATTCAACTCTTCTTGCATTGCTAAAATCCAAAACTCATCAGAAAGGGCTTGGTTAATGGTGATGGGTTCAGTCATAGAGATAAAGGCAGAGTGGTTCACCTCCTTCCTAAGTCCATGTCTAGTCTTAACTCCACTAGAAGGGTCTCCTAAGATCAAATCCTTGGGGTGACTAGTAGAGTATCTCCAATCTCTAGTCAAAGTGTGTGAAGTTTCTCCCCTTTCATCAAAGTTTTCTATTCCTTGGGTGACTCCTTCTACTCCTCCATTTCTTAGGAGCTCACTCCCCTTCCCCAAATTTTCTACTCCACTTGTAATCTATCCAACATCTTCATCTTCTACTCCATGTTTCTTAGGATCAGACTCATCAAAGACTACATGGGTTGTCTCTTCCACCATCAAAGTTCTTTTGTTAAACACCCTAAAAGACTTCCCAACACTAGAATATCCCAAGAATACTCCTTCATCAGATTTAGGATCAAATTTTCCCAAGTGAGACTTCCCATTGTTGTGAATAAAAATCTTACAACCAAAGACATGAAGGTGGGAAAGATTGGGTGTCCTACCCTTAAGGATCTCATAGGGTGTCTTTTCTAATTTGGCTCTAACATTCACCCTATTCAACACATAACAAGCTGTGTTAACCGCTTCAGCCCAAAAGTATTTTGGAAGTGAATATTCAGCAAGCATGGCTCTAGCGGCTTCCACCAAGGTCCGGTTCTTCCTTTCAGCTACCCCATTCTGCTGAGGGGTCCTAGGGGCTGAAAAGTTGTGGCTAATCCCCTTGTCCTCACAAAAATCTCCAAATCTTTCATTTTCAAACTCTCCCCCATGATCACTATGGATGATCAAAATCTCACAACCTAGCTTCTTCTGAATCCAAGTAAAAAAAGTTTTAAACTCCTCAAAAGACTCATTTTTATGTGAAAGAAATCTAGTCCAAGTGAACCTCGAGTAGTCATCAACAATTACAAAACCATAGACTTTCCCTCCCAAACTAGCTATGCTAATGGGTCCAAACAAATCCATGTGAAGGACTTCTAAAGGTTTAGAGGTGCTAATATCCTTTATGGAGTGAAAAGAGGAGTGGACTTGCTTTCCTAGTTGACAGGCATCATAAAGGTGGTCTTTTGTAAACTTAAGTTTGGGGACACTTCTAACTAGGTCCTTTTAGGTCATTTTCTTAAGGATTTTCATACTTGCATGACAAAGCCTCCTGTGCCACAACCAAGAATCATCAATCACAGTTTTTAAGCAAAAAGAAGCAGCACATTCAATGTTATTTAAATCAAGCATGTAGACGTTGTTGATCCTCTTTCCCTACAAAATAGTGTTGTTACTTAAACTTACAATGCATGAATCCGTGAAGAATTGCACGATGAAGCCTTTGTCACAGAATTGACTGATACTAAGAAAGTTGTGCCTCAATCCATCTACAAGCAAAACATTTTCAATCATAAGGTTCTTGGAATTACCGATTATACCTGCTCCTACCACCTTCCTGGTGGTGTTGTCTCCAAGAGTAACCTTGCCTCCAGTCCTGGACTCTAGTACAACAAACTGGCTAGCATCACCAGTCACATGTCGAGAGCATCCACTGTCCAGGTACCACATACTCTCACGAGGTCTTTTGTGAGAGCCCTCCTGCAAAATTATCAAATGTTAGATTTAGGAACCCAAGCAGGTTTGGGTTCCTTCTTATGAAGAGAAGAATATAATGCAATGCATGTGTGGTATGCTGTGGATCATGCACCTTAGGTCTCCACACCCAATGTGTACTATGGTGAATCATGCAAGTGTGTGAGATGTGTCCTATCATGCCACATGAAAAACATCTAACTCCAGGAAAGGGATTTCTTAAGTGATTTGAGTTATAATGCCTCTCCTTAGGTTTTGGCAATTGATTAAAAGTAGAAGTCATCCTAGTTTTCTTACATGCTTCTAAATCATTTTGAAACTTCAAGTTTGTGCTTTTCAAAACTTCATTTTCAATCCTCAAATTTTTCTCTATCTCCTTTGACTTCTTAAAATCAGATTCAAGAGATGTGTGTGATATTTTCAATGCATCATGCTCTTCAACTAACTCACCATGATTTTTATTTAACTCATCAAATTCATCAAGTAAAGCCATGTGATTTGAATCAATTGTTTGATGGTCTTTAATCAAAAATTCATGCTCTTTTTGTAGATTTAAGAATTCTAATTTCAAGCTAGCATGAGTTTTCTTTAATTTCCTATATGATGCATGAATTTTTTCTGAAACTTCAAGAAGTTGATCGTAGGAAAGTTCACATACCTTTACTTGATCACTTTGATCTTTTCCCATGAAACACAAGTTTGTAGTCTCTTCCTCTGGTTCAGTCTCAGAGGAATCAGTACCAGATTCTGCCCAAAAGCTTCTTTGTTTTTCCTTCTTGTCCTTCCTAGACTTAGCTTTCTCCTAACCTTTTTCTTTGCTTGATCGATCTCTAAGCGTAGGGCAATCGGTTCTCACATGTCCAGGCTTCCTGCATTCAAAACAAATAACATCAGAAGATCCATTAACATGTTTGTGATCCTTACCTTTTCTCCAACTTTGATGATGCTTTTTTTTTCTTCCTTAGAAAGCTTTTGAATTGCTTTGTGATGAAGGCAATTCCATCACTTTCAGACTCGAAAGATTCAGAATCCGATTTGTGCGCCTTTAGTGCAATTGTTTTCTCCTTTTTCTTCTCACCTGCATCAATATTTCTTTGATTCACCCCTTGCTCGTAAGCAATGAGTGAGCCAAGTAGGTTATCAATAGAATAGGTGTTCAAATCATTAGATTCAGTGATGACAGTAATTTTTGCATCATAAGACGAAGACAAGCATCTCAAAATCTTGTTAACTTTTTCATAATTAGAAAGTTCCTTTCCTAGTGCATGCAATGAAGTAACTATCTGAGTAAACCTAGTGTACATGTCAGAAATCGATTCATGAGGTTTCATACGAAAAAGTTCATAGTCATGCAAGAGAAACACGCAAATTTCTTTACTAGTTTTGCAAGTTGAAACACGCATGTAATCCTTAGATTTCAAAGCACAGAAAAAACAGTTCAAACATTTCGCATTTAATTGAGCTAAATCTCGTTCATCAAAAGTCCATTCAGTAAAAGCAACTTCAGTTTTAAAACCATTAATTTCACGAGAAGGTGGAGAATAACCTTCTTGAATAAGCATCCACATACGATAATCAGTAGATTGTAAAAAAGTTGACATGCGAGTTTTCCAAAAATCAAAAGGTAGGTTATCGAACAAGGGAGGTCGGGTAATGGAATACCCTTCCGTAGTGTTGCGATTCTTAAGGTTAGCCATGGATCAAATTCAAAAAGTTTTCAAACTTAAATTTTTGAATCCCGCTCTGATACCACTTGAAAGTTCGTTAGGGATGTTAAGCCCTATGAACTTAGTCCCAAGCTAACCAAGAGGGGGGGGTGAATTGATATTTTAAAAACTCTTTTCATAAAGAATAAAAATCACAAACCAAAATCACCACAAAAAATAAATGCGAAATTTAAAAGAGCGGAAGCAAGAAAAGGAACACAGAAATTTATAGTAGTTCGGTCGACTCGACCTACGTCCACTCCTTGGAGGCACCCTCCAAGTATTGCACTACAAAACGTGACTCTCCTTTAGCCCCCACGGCTAGATGGAGAAGCCCTTACAAGAACCTCCTTTTTGCCACCCCGGTAAGGCAGTGAACCTTCCTCTTTTTGCTTCCTCCTGAAGCTGGCAATGAACCAAAACCAAAAGCAAACTCCTTACCTCTACCGACCCATCCACGGACGAGAAACTTTAGACGAAGACGAAGCAGAGCGATCCTTGAAGCAACCCTTGTGAATCCCCTCACAAGCTCCCCCTCACAAGATCCTCTCTCTTTCCTCTCTCTCTTTCTCTCCTCAAGGTCTTCTCAGGTCAAGGCAGCAGCCGAAGGTCTTTGAAAAATGTTGAAGAAGAGCTCTTAAATAGAAGAACTTCAAAGGAGTTCATTAATTGCAAGTTGCCGACACTATCGTCCAGGCCAATATGGACATCGGCCTGGCCGATCAGTACAAATCAATGAAGATCGGCCAGAGCATAGCCCTGGATGCAAACCTGGACGATTGAAAATTGGCATGATCGTCTAGGCCGATCTTACGATCGTCCGGGCCGATCAGTTCAAATCAGAGGAAAATCGTCCTGACAATAGCCCTGGATACGGGCTGGCCGATATTGATCGTCCTTAAGTAACTTAAGGTTTTTGACTGGATCGTCCTGGCCGATCCTGCGATCGTCCAGGACGATCTGATCGTATCAATCATCCTTAATTACTCCCTTGATTTCTTGAACAATTATGACATAATTTATGAATATCGTCCAGGCCGATCCTAGGATAGTCATGGCCGATAATTTAAAAATACAGTATACCATAATTGACTATGGAGGCTATTTCTTTCTGTTTTGAGCTTATCATCCTGGCCGATACACGTATTGTTCAGGACGATCTGTTAATGTCGGCTACCTTAATTAAGAATCCTTAATTAGACTTTCTGTTTTAAGCTGATCGTCCAGGCCGATCCAAAAATTGTCCTGGCCGATATGAGTGAAAACAGAAATTCTAAGTCTCTCAAGTGTGTGTGTGAAGGGTTATATAGCATCAATCTCTTTGACTATTACAAGTAGACTGAAAAGGTAAAAATCAAACATACAGACTGACTCAACCCTAAACCTACGCAATCCTGAACTTGGCTCCTTCTTGATCGTCCGATCTTCGATTTCTGAAAAGTTAGAAGCAACAAGTAGTCCAAGAGAAATAGTGTTTGTCAATCATCAAAATATAATACATAAAAAATAGGTTTGCAACACTCTTGTTCAACATTTTTAGAAGATCTTTGCCTACTGTCTTGACTTGAGAAAACCTAAAGGAGAGAGAGAGAGAGAGAGAGAGAGAGAGAGAGAGAGAGAGAGAGAGAGAGAGAGAGAGAGAGAGAGAGAGAGAGAGAGAGAGAGAGAGAGAGAGAGAGAGAGAGAGAGAGAGAGAGAGAGAGAGAGAGAGAGAGAGAGAGAGAGAGAGAGAGAGGATTTCTTGAGGGGGAACTGTTGCAGATCTATGGTTTATGATTTTGATGATAGAAAACATTCTTTATTTCCCTACGATTACCTTATGTGCTAACATTTCAGGTTCACACGATCAGACTACAATTTGGAATCAGCTCAAGATTAGGTAGGCTAGGTCTGAGTCAATTTGTAATCTTTTTCTTTTCTTGAGTTTGTTGTATTTATTGTGGGACCTATTGATTTATAACTTAGAAGATATCCTGCTATTCCCTAAAAGATTTCTATTTTTGGTAATATCGGCCGGGACGATATTTATATCATCCTGGATGATATATCCAAAATCAAAAACTTGAATTAGGGCATCCTCATTAAGGCAGCCGTCATAAACACATCAGCCTAGATAATACTTGTATCGACCAGGACGATATTCTCAATTCAGAAAGAATCAGCCGCCATAATTAGTTTATGTATTCTTTATTTTAGGAAATCGGCCAGGATGGTATTTATATCGTCCAGGACGATCTAACTCAATCATACCTAAATTGATATGGTATTATTTGGAAATCCTTAATGGCTGATTGATACGATCACATCGTCCAGGATGATCTTATAATCGGCCAGAATGATGGCCTGGATGATTGACTTCGGCCAGCACCAAATTAGGGTGATGATCAGGACGATTAAAATTGGTTTTAAATTAATCAACCGGGATGATCGTGAGATCGGCCAGGACGATTTAACCAATTTTCTTCTGATCGTCCCAAATCATCCCAGGCCATTTAGCTGAATTTGAACTAATCAGCCAGGACGATATGTCTATCGTCTTGGACGATAAAGTCGGTAACTTGTATTAATGAGCTCATTTTTAGCTCTTCTATTTAAGAGATGCCAAGGCACTTTGTAAGCATCTTTGGCAGCCATTGTAGCTTCGTTCTTTTGAGGGAGACTTGAAGAGAGAGCTTGAAAGGGAGTAAGGAACGGGTGAAGTCTAGGCGGGAGAAGATCTTGTGAGCGGGGACTCAAGGGAGTATGGAGGGGATTCCACACGGTTACTCCGGCAGGCTTGCATCTTAATACCATCGGATTCAAGGCTCGACTCGAGGGAAGTTCACCAAAAAAGAAGATCTCTTTGGTGTCAAAGGACCCGGCGACTCCGCCGCACCGGGGAAGGTGGAAGTGATTTTGTAAGGGTTTCTCCGCCGAGCTGTGGGAGCTAAAGGAGAGACACCTATTTTAGTGCAATTTTTGGATGGTGCCTCCAAGGAGTGGACGTAGGTCAAGGTTTAACCGAACCACTATAAATCTGGTATGTTCTTTTCTTATTATTGCTTCCGTATTTATTTTTTTCCACACTTTGTTTGTGGTGATTTTGGTTGGAATTTTATCTTTGGTTTTAAAGTTTTCCAAATCACCTCTCTCTTTTAATTAGCTTTGGGCCAGTTCTATAGGGCCTAACATCCCTAACGAACTTTCAAGTGGTATCAGAGCAAGTTTTCATAAAATACATTTTTAAAAGCTTTTGAATTTCGATCCATGTCTAATCGTACTATTGCAGAAGGTTATTCAATCACCAGACCTCCTTTATTTTAAAATATGTCATTTGTTTTTTGGAAAACTCTCATGTCTATTTTCTTGTAATCGATTGATTTTTGCATGTGGCATATGATTTTAATTGGTTATTCATCACCGTCATGAATTGTTAATGAAGTTAAAATTGATATTCCTTTTAGTCAATGGAACAGGGAAGAACAACTCAATGCTCAATTCAATGCGAAGTCTTTAAATTACTTTTTCTGTGCTTTAAATTCTGATGATTTTATGTTAGTATCCACATGCACTACCGATAAGGAAGTTTGGGATAAATTGCACACCATATACGAAGGCACTAGTGAAATCAAGCAATCCAAGTTGAATTTGTTAATGCATGATTTTGAATTATTTTTCATGAAACCTTTTGAAACGATCTTAGACATGTATACCAGATTCATTCAAATTGTAAACTCATTGCATGCTTTAGGAAAAGATTTTTCAAATTTTGAAAAAGTTAACAAAATTCTTCTACGTCTACTGGATAAATTTGATTCTAAAGTTATTGTTATTTGTTAATCTAAAGATTTGAATGTATATTCTATTGATAATTTGGTTGGCTCACTCATTGCCTACGAGCAAAGTTTGGGTCAAAGACTTTTGGATGCAGGTGAAACGATTGTTCTAAAAGTTGAAGATACAGAAAAAGATTGCTTAGTTGGTGACGAATGCAATGACTTGTCAAGCAAATCACAAAGCTCACCAAAGCATAAGTAAAAGTGAAAAAAAGGTAAAAATGGTAAGGATGTTCATATTCCTTCTGACGTTATTTGCTTTCGATGTAGGAAACCTGGACATATGAAAAATCAGTGCCCTAATTTAAAAATTCTTCCTACGAAAGAAAAGGGCAAGGCGAAACAAACTTTGAACTGGGAAAATAATGAAAGACAAAAAATCTCGTGGGCAGATCTAGTCTCTGAAGCATCGAACCAGGAGAGAGATATTGGTTAAAATCCTTTAGTGTTTTTATTTTAATGTTTTTCATTTTTTTTTTGTGTTTTAGTTTTATTTATTCTTTGAAATTTTTTTTTCGTTGATGTTTTTCTCTCATCAACACACACATTCACTTTTCTAAAAATGAAAAATATACTTCCTGAGTTTTCTTGAAATCTTTGGAAAGTTGTGTTTGACTTCTCTAAAATAGTCAAAGGAAGGAAACTCATTTATTTTTAACTCTTAATCTCTATTTTCTAAAAAAGGTTATCCTACTTTTGATTTAAAATCTTTTTCATCTTTTAAATTGGTTTTTGAAATAAAATTTTTTATCTCCCATACATTTTATTTATCGCATAGGAATATTTTGTATGTTTTTGAATCTAACTCATAATTTTCTTAATGAAGTAATTCACTTTGTCACTAAGATGGGTTTTTCTTTGTTTTTAAGATTTAAGAAAGGAAGCATATTAAAAAAAATTGGCCAATGATGCCAAAAATAAAAGATGCGCAAAGACGCCAAATTGAAAATATAGAATACACAAAGTGTATCAAAAGATGCGTAGTGCGCCAACCAATTATCAAGAGGCATAAAATGAGCCCACAAAGTTAATGCTTACCATTCTTGTACTTCTTAAAAAACTTAAGAAAACCCTTGATACTTGAGTTTGAAAATCTTGATTCTTGATTCAAAAATTTGTGCAATGATCTTCTATTAGATATATTTTATGGAAGGAGTTTTTGAAAAATTATTATTTCTTTCTCTAATTTATTCTTTGATTTAGATCTTGAATCAAAAAGTTTTTTTTGCCTTTTTAAAGAACTTGAGTTTGGATTATCAATCTCTGGGTTTCTAACCTTTTCTGAGCTAAGTGTTGTCAAATCTGATTCTACTATGATTTTGATTAAAACCAAGAGGTAACTTTATCATTTTAAGAATATTTTGTTTTCTCACTAGATCAGGGAACGTCTTTGTGTTTTATTTTTTCGTACCTCCTCTCTTTTTGATAATGTCAAAGGGGGAGAACATACTGTTGAATTTGTATCCTTTTTTTTTCTTACTTTTAAAAAATTTTAAAACATCAAAAATATTTTTATCTCCCCTATTTTTTTAAAGTGTTATTTTAGTAAGGGGGAGATTAGGAGAAAATATTCTTTTTTGAAAATTCAAATTGAAATTGTTTGCCATCATCAAAAAAGGGGAGATTGTTGCGGATCAATGGTTTATGATTTTGATGATAGCAAATATTCCATATTTCCCTACGATTGCCTTATGTGCTAACATTTCAGGTTCACACGATCGTACTATAATTTGGAACCAGCTCAAGATTGGGTAGACTAGGTCTGAGTCAGTTTGTAATCTTTTTCTTTTCTTGAGTATGTTGTATTTTTTGTGGGACCTAAAAGATTTCTATTTTTGGTAATATCGGTCGGGACGAAATGTCCAAAATCAAAAATTTGAATTAGGGCATCCTCATTAAGGCAGCCGTCACAAACACATCGGCATGGACGATACTTGTATCGACCAGGATGATATTCTCAATTCAGAAAGAATCAACCGCCATAATCAGTTTAGGTATTCTTTATTTTAGGAAATCGGACAGGACGGTATTTATATCGTCTAGGATGATCTAACTCAATCATACCTAAATTGATCTCATATTATTTGGAAATAAATAATGGCTGATTGATACAATCACATCGTTCGGGATGATCTTATGATCAGCCAGGACGATGGCCTGGACGATTGACTTCGGCCAGCACCAAATCAAGATGATGATCAGGATGATTAAAATCGATTTTAAACTAATCGGCCGGGACGATCGTGAGATCGGCCAGGACAATATAACTAATTTTCTTCTGATCGTCCCAAATCGTTCTAGGCCGTTGAGCTGAATTTGAACTAATCAGCCAGGATGATATGTCTATCATCATGGACGATAAAGTCGGCAACTTGCATTAATGAGCTCATTTTTTAGCTCTTCTATTTAAGAGATGACAAGGCACTTTTTTAAGCATCTTTGGCAGCCATTGTAGCTTTATTTTTGTGGGGGAGACTTGAAGAGAGAGCTTGAAAGGGAGTGAGGAACAAGTGAAGTCTGGGCGGGAAAAGATCCTGTGAGCTGGGACTCAAGGGAGTGTGGAGGGGATTCCACACGGTTGCTCTGGCAGGCTTGCATCTTAATACCGTCAGATTCAAGGCTCGTCTCGAGGGAAGTTCACAAATGAAGAAGATCTCTTTGGTGTCAAAGGACCCGGCGACTCTGCCACACTGGGAAAGCTGGAAGTGATTTTGTAAGGGCTTCTCCGCCTAGCTGTGACAGCTACACTTATTTTAGTGCAATAATTGGAGGGTGCCTCCAAGGAGTGGACGTAGGTCATGATTTGACCGAACCACTATAAATCTGGTGTGTTCTTTTCTTATTATCGCTTCCGCATTTATTTTTCTTCTGCACTTTGTTTGTGGTGATTTTGGTTGGAGTTTTATCTTTGGTTTTAAAGTTTTCCAAATCACCTATCTCTTTTAATTAGCTTTGGGCCAGTTTTATAAGGCCAAACATCCCTAACAAACTTTTATGAACTTGTGAGGGAGTTCACAAGGGTTGCTCCAAGCATTATTCCACTTCTTCTTCCCTAGAGTCTCTTGTCCTTGGAAGGGTTGGGAGAGGTAAGCTTCAGTAATCGATCGAGGTTCTTTGCCTGCTTCAGGAAGAAGCAAAATGAGTTGGGCTCTCTGCTTTGCCGGGTGTGGAAAAAAGGAGGTGTTTTATAAGGGCTTTTTTGCCTAGCTGTGGGGGCTAAAGGAGAATCACGTTGGTAGTGCAATACTCGGAGGGTGCCTCTAGGGAGTGGACGTAGGTCAAGTTGATCGAACCACTATAAACCCTTGTGTTCTATTTACTGCTTCCACACTTTAATTTTCCGCACTTGTTTTTCCATGGTGATTTTGGTTTGTGATATTTGTTCTTGGTTTTAAAGAATTTTTAAAAATACCAATTCACCCCCCTCATGGTTAGCCTCGGGACTAGTTCATATAGCCTAACATCCCTAACGAACTTTCAGTATGATCCATGTGTATAAATGGATTGGGAAAAATTAAAGTCAGTCGGTATGATATAATTGATATTCTTACTATACAAACACCTATTCATACTATATGAATAATTTCATCAATGGTCATACAAATGACTCCTTGGGATGAATGCAATTCTTTTAGATCGCACTGTACAATATTGATCAAACTGTACGATTTAACTACCTTTTCCCAACCGTTTGTCCAGACGACATAATTGCTTATCATACTGTATGATTTGAGATCATACTATATGATTATCCAAAAAAATTTTAAATTGGAGAGGAACTAAGATCACTTCACTCATCCTCTCCTCACTACACTCACTCTCACTTGTTCTTTCTTGATGGCAAGCAAGCACGACCGACTCATCCTAGGAAGCTCTTCTTCCTCTCATTGCCACGATGATCAATTTTTGACATCTATGGATGAGGAAGCATACTATAAGTTCAAGGCTTGCAAGATAACCCCCTCTTGAATGCTAAATCAAGCCTCCTTAAACTTTGAAGTGATGAGCCTAATTGTATCCACTAATTTACAATTCCTACTCACCCTGGCTTTCTATTTCATTTATGAGCTCCTTTTTGAATTCCTTGCAAATCTAATGTTCAATGTAGAAACCTTGACCCTCACCTCTTTTGTTTGCCAATAAAATGTTGAAATTACTAAGGCAGACCTCGCTCAATACATTGGACTTTCTACTGAAGGACCTATAGCTCACTCTTTCATTACAAATAAATTTGACTAGAGTTCTGTCAATCTAGTCCTTAGGAATGTTTCCTTGAACCAATGCCAATCATTTGTCTAATCTTTAACCAAAAATGCCCACATCATTCAACATGTTCTTAGAACATCGATCATACCCAAAGTTGGAGATAGGATTTGCATGACCCCGATCCTTTCTATTGTCACCTACCTAATCATGTCAAATACTAAGTTTGATGAAGCAAACTTAATTCTTGACTATATCCATAATATGACTCTAGTTCACCTTCCTACCACCTGTAGAAAACTCAACTTAGCTCTTGGCCACTTCATAGGTTACAATCTTCACCACAAATACCAGTTAACCTATCTTGGTGAACCCATCAATCTACCTATTTTCTATACAGAAGCCTCCTTCTATATTTTGTTTCATAAGGGCCAAGTGCTGGATGAGCTTGACTTTGATAAGGAAAGAGAGGCAGCTTCAGTAGGAGAACCTACACCGCCAAGAAGATAAGCACCATAATGAGGACCTACACCTACTTATCCTCATGATTATATAATCAAACGACTCGACTGACTACAAACTCAACTTGACTCTCACATCCAAAAATAACAGCAATAGCACGAGGAGGGCATGCGATGGTTTGGGGAAAGATTTTCTTCATTTGATCAACTGTTTTCATCCATCCACCACTACTTTCAGCCACCTCCACCACCAGCTGATCAGGATCCTACTTATTGACTATATCACTATCTTAAATTTTTCTAAGTTTTTATTTGATACTTCACTTTTTGGTGATGTCAATAGGGGGAGAAGTTTGTTGTGTACTTTAGTTAGTATGCTTTATTTAGATGTCATATTTATTATATTTTTTTAGTATGTACCTTCAATGAAATGCATGTTTATTTATCTGTTTATGTTTTTATTCATGCTTTTATGTTTATTTAAAAAAACAATAAAAAATGCTAACTTGCTTATCGACAATGTTATTTGACATCATCAAAAAGGGGAAGATTTTTTCAGTCCATGACCCCTAGCCTGAGATTTTGATGATGAAAAATAATGTTGATTGAATAATCTCATTATTTATTGAATATTTTTAATATTGCTCTTATTTGTGAGTAGTAATATTTTAGTGAGATCACATATTGCTCAAGACAACAGACGACTCGATATTGGGTAGAATAGAATGTGAAGTCTGTAACTCTATTTTTTCCTTTTATTTTTTTATTTTTCTTTTCTTGAGTATGGACATAATAAGTGTATATAAACTGAGCAACCATGCACACACATAGGAGGAGAGTTTTTCTTTAAGTGAATTTTTTTTATTCTCTGTAGATCATACTGTATGAACTACTATGGCTCAACAACTATTCTCCGTGAACTAATCGTATTATACGATAATTATTGTATTGCAAGATGTATTTTTAATTTGAAACTCTAGCCGCCAGATTAATTTAAGTAAGTTTTTAAATCTTAAATTTTAAATTGATTGTACTATATGATCTAATCGCACAATATGAATATTTGAATACTTACTTAAATTAACCCCCGTGATTAGTAAATTAAATCAAGGATTAATTACTGATTGGTAATCGTACTGTATAACATGATTCGTACCGTACGATGAACTGAGACTATTTTTGATCGTCCCAACCATCGTACTAAATTATTCCTTAATTTTTGTACTAATCATACTAGATGATGTAAATATCATAACAGACGACTTGAAGCTTTTAACATATTGTACTGTATGAAGTGGATAATACCAGACAATGAATAGAGGCAAGTTTTGGTCATCCCAATGTTTGTCTTATAAAAAAAGAAGGAATATAACATATCATACTGGATGATATTTATAATGTATGATATTGCTAAAAAAATTACCTATTCATACTCCTTCGTACCAGGATGAAAGCTATTTTGAACTAATCGTACTGTACGATCTTGGATTATATTGTATGAATAGAAATGCCTGAATTAAAAATTTAGGGTTTCTTAGAGCCTGATTTATATATGATACTTTTGTCTTTTGAAAGATAACAAGAGAGAGGAACATTATAAGAAGGGGAACTCTTGAGAGAGAGCTACTTGGTAAGATTTTTTCGTTTGTGAGAGGAAGGAGAAGATGAGTTTATGAGGGAGAAGGATTTTGAGGGAGATCACATGGTTGCTCCAAGCCTACTGCACACTTGCTCCTCCTATGGCCTGAGAAATTCTTGTAGGAGCTTTCTAAGGGGGAGGAGATCCTTCAAGGTTTGTGTCCTCAAAGGTGTTGAGAGAGTAGCAACTTAGTTCTTGATTGTTGATATTCTTGCAACATATATGTTTTTCATGTTTCCAAATATTATTGCTTTGATTATTATTTCTCTTAACATATTTTTGATGATTTATTTTGAAATTTATGAGCATTAATATTTCAGGAAATTTATACTTTGGAATATTGAAGAATTCAAATCAGATCAGTTTAGGGTTTATTATAAATAAAGTTTGTATTTTTTATTTTATTAAAATTAAGAGAGTGTGATTGTAATTGAGTAACTGTGGACACACACACACACTAGGGGAGAGTTTAAAATTTATAATTTTTAAATTGATTGTACTATACAAAGTCATTTCATACAGGACTATTTGTTCAATTATTTTCCCTTGTGAGCAGGAAAATAAATAGAAAGTAGAAAATTTTTCTAAGTATGGATCTTACTGTATGAAATACCATTCATACATATGCCATCCAGGGTATGAATTGGATGAGTCCATTTTCATCCTAATAAATTCAAAGTTTTTTTGATCGGTTCATACCATACGATGTTATCATCATACGTATGTTGTCTAGGGTATAAATTGGATGGGTCCCTTTTCATCCAGATGAACTTGAAAAAATTTTGAATGCTTTGTACCATATGATGTCATTATCGTACGTACACTATTCAGGGTACGAATTGGATGGGTGCCTTTTCGTCTAGGAGATCTTGAAAATTTTTATAACTGATCGTACGATGTTGTCATCTTATGTACGCCATCCAGGGTATGAAATTATGGGGTCTCTCCTTGTCTCGATGAAGATGAAAACTTTTCTAACAGTTCGTACAGTACGAATTGGATTCATACTAGATGATCATCATGTATGAAATATTTCATACCAATTCACATAAGGTTTGTACATAATATTTTTTGAACTGTTCATACGTACGAACATACGATCGTACTGTATGATTGTGTGAGCTCAAAATTAAAAATTTCAAGTTTTTGGATGATTTTTCATATCTTTGATATAAAAGGTTCACTAAAACTGACGTGAAAAAGTCTTATCTTCATGATTTTTCAAGAGCAAGTGAAAGAGAGAGTGTGGGAGAGTGTTTGAGAGAGATTTTTTACAAGTGGAGTGTGAAGGGTTCACAAAGTTACTTAAAGGTAAGGATCTATTTGTATTTTTGGTGATTACTCTTCTTGTTGTCATTCTAGTTGCTTGTGAGAATATCTTTGAAGAAGATCTGATACTCTGCTGGCACTTGGAGGGTATGAACAAATGATGGTACTTTGTCGATACTTGGAGAGTGTGAAAGGATGACGGTTCCCTATCGACACTTGGAGAGTGTGAATAGACTACGGTTCTCTACCAATATTTGGAGAGTGTGAAAGGATGATGGTTCTCTACCGACACTTAGAGAGTGTGAATAGACTACAGTTATCTGCCGACACTTGGAGAGTGTAAAAAGATGATGGTTCTCTGTCACACCATGGATTGGTGGAAGAAAGGATATGGTGGAAGAAAGGATATGTAAAGGCTTCTCTGCCTTGCTGTGGGGGAAAAAGGAGAGACAATTTGGTAATAGTGCAATGCCTAAAGAGGGAGTCTTCAAGGAGTAGATGTAGGTCGTGTTTTATCGAACCACTATAAATCTTTGTGTCTTTTAATTTCCGCATTTATTTACTACAAGTTATTTATTGTGGTTGAAAACTTGATTTTAAAACTTAAATTAACTTGCTATGAGATTCAAAATGATTTTCTATTTAAAAATCCAAGAGAAAATTTTTAAATTACTAATTTATGACCCTCTTGGTTAGCCTTGGGATAATAGCTTAAGTTTAATAACCTATATAGAATCAACAAAAGGTACTCTGCCTTCTCTAGGAGGGAGAAAAATGAGAAGGTTGGCTGCCTTCACCGGGAGGGTGACATAGCTTTTGGTACTCCGCCACATCGGGGAAGATGAAAGTGAGATTTTGTAAAGGCTTCTCTACCTTATTGTGAGAGCAAAAGGAGAATTACTTTTGAGAAGTGAAATTCTCGGAGTGGAGGACTCTGGGGAGTGGACGTAGGTCAAGTGAACTAACCACTATAAATATTTGGGTGTGCTTTTTCCATTTACTGAATTACTTATGTTTTGCATCTTATATTTGCAATAACTGCTTTGTGAAAATTCTATTATAGATCTTTATTGTGTGAATTAAAATTTCATCACCTATTATTGCAATCATATTTGAATCATTCACTTCCACATCAAGTTAAGTTTTGTATAAAAAATTAAAAAATTAATTAGAACACCTATTTAGGTTTATTTCATTATTTCAAAAATTTCTAATTCACCCCCATCTTGGTGCATCTCGTACTTTTAGGTACAACATTACGACATCAGACACTACACCATTGTAGCCCCATTTTTGACTCCACCTAAGCGCCTAATATAAACATGGTGGCACATAATCTTTATTTAATAGCATTACAGAATCAGAGGTATTAGTATTGGAAAGCTTAGTCTCTGTTTGTATAGTGCCACTACACCAATTTCCAACTCTGCCAAGCCAAGGGGAGTTCCTTGTGGACATTGCAGCGCTAAATTGTTAGCAGCACCACAAAGCTACAATTGTAACCATTGAGAATTTTAGTCTTCATAACGCTTCTCTACAATTTCCTTAGAAGTGACAATTAAGAAAGTTCAGGGAACACTAGATCCACTTTACGGGATTGTTTGGTCAATATTTGTGGCATCAATTATGTAAGTTTAAGAAGGTGTGTAGAGGAGATCATTGAACTCATTTGGTGATATTTTTTCCTCTATACTTTCTTTCTTTTATATATAAATGAGTTTAATAAAAAAGAGTTTGGTTTACTTTTTCTTTATATTAGACTAAATTCTCTAATTTTGGATTGATGGTGTAAATGAAATATAAAATAGTAATGAATTCTTGTCATCAATAATTTAATGATATTTTCAATATATCAAGTCTTTATTTAATGCATTTAGTGGCCATATATATAATTAATATAAGGTATAATATAGAGCATAGGAATAGAAAAGCAGGTTTAATCAGGTATATTAGATTGATATGATGTAAGTATAGGCATAGTGCTTGGCATATACCAAATTTATATAGATGAATTATAATGAGGAGGTTTAACAATATATGCTTACTTACTCTTCTAATATTTACATTGGGTGATAGATTAAAGGAGTTTACAGTGGTATTAAGGTTGGAAGGGTTTAATTTATCCTTCATCTATTCATGCTTGACTGAGCAGTCGGTGATGCTTATTTTATGAATAACATCAATATAAAAGAGAATCATTAGGAAAAAATGTATTTATATTCTATCAATCCAAAATGTTTTATCCAAATAGTGTTTCATTTAAATTTTTTTTTTATTGATTTTAAACTAAGTGATTTAATCTCCATAAAAACTTATTTAACTAAGTTCGATAATTATTATAATTGTAATAGACATTAATAGTATTTCTAAGTAAACATTCTTTCTCGTGGGATTGATACTCTACTCTATTACTATATTAATTGATTTGACATCTATACTTATGTATATTAAGTGGAATTTTTATATTTTTATATCAAAAATAATATAAGCATTATTTAGGGATTGATAGAGCCCTAAATCATTCTCATAATTCTTTAGGTTACTCCACCGCCCCCATCAAATTTTTAGCACCATCACTAGGGAATAATTTATTTTATTTATAATTTTATAATATTATTAAATCAATTATATATTAGTCTTATTATATTCTTTTATTTTCCTGAATACATAATTATGGTTACATGCTTAAAAGCCATACAAGAGACTATTGCTGGATTTTGATTTAAAATTTGAGAGAACCCTTTCTAAAATTATAACCACAATTTTTTTTTAAAATGGATATCCCTATTCAAGACTTAGATCACTCTAGACCTCTTAAGAAATTAGCAAATCTTATGATAGACAAAATTAATCAGAGCATAAATAGACATATCATCCAAGCTAATAATTTTAAATCAAAACCTGCAATAATTTAGATGGTACAAAATTTTCAATTTGGGGGAACTCCTATTAAAGATCCTAACATATATTTATCAAATTTCTTAGAAATTTATGCAATATTTAAGTACAATGATAGTAATGATGCCATTAGACTTAAATTATTCCCATTTTCTCTATGAGACATGACAAAAAAGTGGTCAAATTCTTTACCCCCAGGCTTTATTGCGACATGAAATGAGTTGGCCCACAAATTTCTAATAAAGTATTTCTCACCTTCTAAGAATGCCAAACTTAGAAATGATATTATTTCTTTTACTAAGTTAGAAGGAGAATCTATATGTGAGAGTTGGGAGAGATTCAAGGAGATGCTTAGAAAGTGCCCTCACCATGCCTTACTGATTGGTTGATAATTCAAACTTTATATAATAGATTGTAAAGATCCCTTAGAGAAATAATTGATGTTACAGTTGAAGGTTCTTTGATGTCAAAGTCTTTTGAGGATTCCTATGAATTAATTGAGAAAATGGCAATAAATATTTCCCAGTGGTCTGTTGAAAGGGTGAAACCTAAGAGAGTGACAAGAGTCTATGAAAAAGATTCTTTATCTATTTTGACTGCACAAGTTATAACTTTAGGCTTAAATTTTGATTCTTCATTACATTTGAAAGATAAAAACTTATTGGAAGAGAATGTCATACAAGATATTAAAAATATAAGTTTAATTGGAAGATAATTAATCTCTATTCAAATATATTTAATCTTGGTTGGAGAAATCACCCAAATTTTAGTTAGTCAAATAATAATGGTAGATATTGATTATATTTTGGTTAAAATAACTATGGAGCAAATTGGAATAATCAAAATCAAGCTAATTATGATCCAATACCAAGTTATCCTCTTGGATTTAATCAAGGCAATCAGTATGGAGTTAGAAAGACACCACTAGAAGATGTGTTCACATAGTTGGGAATTCAATTAAAAACCAAACTGATTTAATTAAAATTTTGGAAACTCAATTAAGTTAGCTTACAATTTATGTGAGTAGTAGGCCCATAGGATCTTTAGATAGTAACATTGAAGTTAATCCTAAAGAGAAGGAAAGAGATACTAAATGAGAGTTGATTAAATAGTATCAATCATCTACCTTAGCCAAATGGAAAATATGGGCAAGTATGGGTAAAGTCTATAAACTTAGTGCTTCTTGGGAGATAACCCAACCTTAGGTCTAGTCAGTTATCTAATCTAGTTGAAGACTTAAAACTTAGCACTCCTGAGAGGCAACCTATGCATGTGCTATACTAGTACCCATTACAATATGAATGTTATGTCATGTTTGTATTTGATATATATATTTTATGCATCTTTATCATTTTTATGAAAGAATATATTTGTTTTTTTTTTTATGTATTAGAAAATTCTCTATATGCTCAAATTATTAATTTCGTCTAATTACTTTTATATTCTGATTATTTAATTAGCCCTTATAAAAATGTTAATTAAAAATGATGTAAAATTAGGATAATAATAAAACCCTAGATCCTAGTTTGAATTAACTTTGTTTATACTTTATAGGTTGGAAAAACTAATACTTAACTTATTCAATCATTTAAGCTATTATTCTAAATTGAATTTATAAGATATACCTTTTTGAAATTAAATTTTAAATTTGAAAGATGAATACTTAGCATTAAAATTTAGATATGAGTATATTAAACTTTGAAATCATAGCTAATGTGAAGATGAAATTAGTAATCTCATCAACTCCTTATATTATAATAATTATAATTATATGAAGGTCTAAAGTAGAAGACGATATTCAAAATCATTAATTATGTATTCCGCAAAAGAAAAAAAAAAGAACTATAAAATAATTCTTAATAGAAAAGTTAAAAAAAAAATGAAAATAATCAAAAGAAAAAGATGAGTACATTAAAAAATTAGTATCGGTGAAATCATAAAATTGAAAATAAAATCTTATACTTAAACTAAAAAGGATAAGATAGAAGAGCTAATACAAGGGATGGTGAACTAATGAAAGTACAATTTTAATTACAACTATATATAATGATTAAAACACAAATATTCACTCAGCAATTAAAATTTATTAATTAAATCTATAACTTATAATTTTAATTGGGATGTAACTAGAATGATTGATTAGTTTAACTATTAGTATTTTTCTAAACTCAAATTATAATCATATTTTTTTTTAATAATTCTAGATATTGATGTATTATCCTACATTTTAATAATTTTAGATTGTTATTTTTTATTTTGGTTAAATTCTTAATCAAAATTACAAAAAATTATATATGCTTGAAGGCAAGCAAGAGTTTTAGTTAGGGAGGATTTGATGACTATAAATAATGTTATATTTTATATGTTAAATTGCTAGTGAAACCATTTTATTTTAGTCATGTTTATGTAACAAAATGCATGAAAAGTGTAAAAATTTAAAGTTTAGTGCAATGCCTCAGCGTCAAATACTACTTCATCACGGCGCCAACCTTAACATCGCTAGAGCGCCCAATATAAACATGACAGTGCTTAGTCTCTTTTTAACACTGCTGTAGTGTCGGAGGAGTCAACACTATAAACCCAAGTCTCTATCTACATAGCATCAAGGAACAAATTTCTAGCATTACCAATAAGCTAAGGGGAGTGCAACGTGGATGCTGTAGTGCTCAACCATCAGTAATGTCGCATCACTACAATTGTAACCATTCAGGACATGATCTGCCAACAAAACACAATGTCTATTTACCAAAGAGTGGGTCCACGTTAGCAAGCGTCATAGCAGAGGAAATCCTTCAATGTTGTGGCATTAGTTTTAAAAAATATAAAATTTTATTGAATTTTTTATTAAGTTTGAATTTATATTATCCAAAAATAAGGATAACTCCACACTAGTAAAAGTTTTTCCATATAACTTTTTTGTATATTATAGAGATTAATATTATGAACAATTTAATTTTTTTCAAAAAGGGTCATAACATGTTGGAATTTTTTATTAACCCTAACCATCTTGTGATATTCTACCCTAAAAATATTGTGATTCTCTAGGATCAGAGTATTGTTCAACTCATTCTAAGCCTACCAGATATGAGGTAACATGTTATATTTTATATTTTTGAACCTTTTACATGTGTCTGAAAGTGTTTTGTATATATGTGAAAGTCTATATATGTTCTAGAGTGGGTTTTGAGGGGTTTTTTTATATTTATAATATTTGAATTTCCCCTTGGTGCACCATGGAGCTTGATTAGACAGCACCCCAGCAGAAATAAGTTATGTCAAACCTATATAAACACAGTACTCTAGCGCATGATGGGTGAACCATCTATGTGGGTTTTATGAAGAGCAATGTGACCAATACCACGACAACACACCAAATTTTAATATTTAAGTATTCAAATCTACTATTTCAATAAATCATTTTCCATTAAGTAAAATGCGCTAGAGAGAGATAAAGCTAAGTTTGAGCCACTTGGTTTTTCTACTATTTCCAAGTTTTGAAAGTAATCTAGAACGAAGAAGGTAACATTGTGCCTATCTAAGTTTTAAAAGATATAATGTTTTTAAATTTTTTATTTAAATTTATAATTTTTGTTATCAAAAAATAAGGATAAATCCACACTAGTAAAACTTTCACCACATAGCTTTTTATATGCTATAGAGATTTAGTTTATGAATATTTTCTAAAAATTTTACACTAGGGTTTTTGGGATTTACACTATTTTAATTGAATAAAAAATATAGGTTTTAAAAAATAATGTTGTAATACAAATAAATATTAAATATAATATTTTGTCCAATACTTAGTAATTTGGTTATATTTTAAAATGAAGTATTTTTAGTGCAGTAGTCTTTCCTCTTCCGACCATTATAACAAGTTATGAAATTCTTTAATGAGTTCATTTATGCTTTAATTTTTATAATACAATAAAATATATATTTATGTCATTGAATTATGTTATATTTAAACAAGCTTTCCATTTCATTGCGGAGCAGTAGACAAAGCGGAGCGGAGCGATAGACGAAGCGGCGATTTTGGCAGATCATTGGAGGTCGGAAGTTCTCCGTCAGTCCGGTGCGACCGACGGAGAGCCTATGTGGAATTCTTTTTCTGATTCCAGAGTTAAGTTATAGCTGTATGTAGGTGTTTTTGGTAGACCAAATTATTTGAATGGGAATTTGGTTGTCTGTTGGCGTTCAAAGGTTTTTTGTCAGTCTGTAATTGCTGATAGATTTTCTTGGATTGGTTTTTCTGTCATGTTCAGATCTGATTTGTTTTGGGATGAATGTGAAGTTTTTGCGGCATTTTTGAGGTTTGTTTGGATGGAGATTATCTTGGCGAAGGTTCTCTGTCGGTTTGGTGTTTCTATCGGTTGTTCTTGGTTTGGTTTTTCATCTGGGATAATTTTTGATCCCTTCTTGTTTGGTTTTCGGGTGTTCTGGATTTGGAACGAACAAAGTTTTTTTTGGAATCTTTTCTTGCGGTGTTAAGCAGACCACTGATTTGATAGAGTTCATCCATTGGCGTGGTATGTCTGATGAAGGTTTGTGTGGCAGAGATTTTGGGAATTCTATTTTTCTGTAGTTGTGTCCAATTTTGTTCTTGGACTGCTTCTTATTTGGTGGTAATTATGGGGATTTTGCTGATGTGAAGAGGATCATTTACATTGAATTCTTGGATTGTCAATGTGAAGATTCTTGGATAGATCTTTTTGGAATTTTAAATAATAAGGATTGGATGGCTATTCATTTCAGTTGTTCAGATGTTTTTCAATTGCTTGGTGTTGGTTCTTCAAAGGGAATTTATTTCAAGGTTATTGAGAGTGTGATTGACAGTTTGTTTGTTGATTTTGTTGGTGGCTCGTGGATGGTTCAAGGGTATCCGCTATAGCTATTCGTTAATGAATAATCTTGGAGTCTTTCTACTGGATTGGGCATGAAAGAGAGTAATTGTCTTCCTACATGGTTTCTGGTTGACTTGGAATGGGAGCTTACCCCATATATGGGGTTTCTTGTGGATGGTACTGCCTTGAAGGTTGCTAGTAATAGGTTTGTGAGCGGGAAGTGTGAAGTTTTTTGACTGCATTCATATCTTTGGATGGCAGTGATTGGTTCTTCCATGGGAGATAGTCTTTCTAAGGATTCAAAGGTTATTAGCTTGTTTTCAGAAATTCAAGACTTGTTGGCTGTTCTCCTGAAGGATGCAGGGTTTGTGAATACTAAAGACTTGGAGACTCATATTGGTTTCTCTAATCCTAAGCTTCATGACACTTCTGTGGATTCGTTGGTTGGAGGATCCTTAGGAGTTCTTCTGAATTTAGTTGTTGTTATGAGTACTTCTCTTGTAGTTGTTTTTGGTTTTTTTATTTCTCTTGTAGGTTCTTTTTGCCTTGTTGGATTTAAAGTAATGAAATATGGGATTCTTACTAATTTGCATTTTCTACCTTTTGGGAACTCTGGGACACTAACCAACCTTTTAGGTTGTTTAAATATTTGGTATCCCCATCACCCCAATGGGTTTTAAATGGGAATTAGTATATAACATATCCATTATGATAGATTCAAAGGGCTTGTTTTGCTTTTGCTTTCTAGTTTGTAATTGTTTTTCCTTATTTTGAATGCTATATCCATCCCTTCAAAAAAAAAAAAAAAGAATTATGTTATATTGCAAAGTTTTGGTATGAAAATTTGTTTATTGGGTGTTAAAAGAGGTGTCAAAATCTTTTAGATTTTGTCTGATGTAGGGAATCTGAAACTCTTTAAAAGTTTGTCTATTGGGAGTTGTAAGGGGGCCATAACCTATGGATTTTGTCTAATAAAGGTGAAATTTATTTGTTGGGAATCATAAGGGGCTAGAATATTTAGATTCTATCTATGAAGGAGAAAATTTGTTACCTTTAATTCTATAATTAAAAGTTAATAATTCTTATTTTTTTAATGTTCCCATCATTATTAGCTGTATTATAGATCTAGTATTACTATTCATGCTTAATACAGTGATTTATTATGTTGCATTTAAATTTTCTTATAAAGATTAACAAATAAATTATTTAAAAATTTAGATTGGTATTTATGGCCTGTTGAGCTAGTTAGCTCATAAATATTTTATTTTCTATTTTTAGGGTATGGGAAAGTGAAAGAGCCCATTGATAAACACTTTTTAGGATTATGATCCGAGTCGATATGGGTATTTTTTCTTTTGATTTTTGCATGATCATGGATGATACTAAAAATGATTTTTGTACTACTATGCAATTGCACGTGTTGATCAGGTAATCAAGTTTAGAGTAGAGTATCTATCATATAAGGAAAATTATATCTTACAAATTAACCTAATATTTACTACTTTAAATAACAAAATTTATTATACTAAATCATGTTGAAATTAGTTTTTCACAAAACTACTATAACTACTAAAATGCTAATTTAATCAAAGAAAAATATTCTATACTTGTAATGATGAAGGATGCAATATTTTTCTATGTAGACTCTTCTAAGATGTGTTGTGAATCTGAGCATATACACCCTTAGATCTCTGTAAAGCTTCTAAAGGTGTAAAGTAGAGTTTTCCTTAGATCCCAAAATCCTATCCAACTTATCTGTAGACATGAAAGTTTTTTGTTTAAAATCTCCTATTTATTCCATCATTCTTTCATTGAGGTAATGAATCTCACTAAGTTTTAAATTCAACCATGGCCATTGCAACAACTAAATTAATAGTGGGAGTGATTAAAAGCAATAGTAAACCATTGCTTGTACTAGAGTCTACATAAGCTAAACATATACATCTTTCACATCATAAGTCAAAAACATAAGAATAAGCCAAACTTAGAAATGATTTCACTTAAAATTTAATTCCTCATATAAATCAAAATATGTTATAAGAGTTGAAGTGAATAAAATATCACCTAAAATAGCTTTTATAATCAATTACAAACACTAGATGCTTTCTAGTTCAACCTCCTTTAAGTATAGGCACTCTTCACACTTAACTCCCACTCCAACACCTTTTTGTTCACAAAATAGACAATCAACCCATTCAAATTCAGAAGAAAAAACTAGTTATACTTAATAAAAAAATTGACACTAGCATCACGGTGTTGTATAGGTAGGCGCCACGACGCTACTTAATTGTATTGACATTTGGTCTCCACTATAATTTTGGGCTACATTGATGCGATGCTTCATGAGTGAACGACTCCAACTTCCTAATAATGGTTCAGCTACCAAATTGGCACTATGGCGTCACCATGTCACTTGGGTGCTCCATACGATGGCACCATGACACTGAATTGATTATGTATTTTGCTAAAACTGAGAGGCACAAGGATGCTCCAAATGATAGAGCTGGGATGCCTCAAATGCTACGATGCTTGAAGGTTCATTTATGAGGCATTGAATTAATTTGTAAAATTTCCCATCATAGTTTTGCCCTGATGCACATGGAGACATTAATAACATTATGGTGTGTAGTGTACTAGCATCACAATGCTAAATCTAAATTAATATTTTGAGGTCTTTCTTGAATTTTCCTCAATAACAACAACCACAATAAACATTTTATCTAGAATATATGCAATATTAATTAACAAAATTTTAATTAATAATAGCTAATTTTATTGCTTTATTCTATAGTTCAATTTGTAGCCATGATTATGCTTGTATACACTTGTTGATGATAAATGACAGAAACATTTTCTAGATGAGGTATTTTTTGTTTAAAAAATCAAAATTGTTTAAACAGTTACAAACATTATGCCTTTGAGAAAACAACATTAGGCTAAGAAACTCTAGGGTACTAGAATTCTATACGGTGACACCGACGTTTTCTGTGTTGCAATAACTCTGGAGGTGGCATGTAGCATAAAGACAATGGTTCATGGGAGCTCCACGGGGTCAGGCACTGAAATGAGTTTTCTTATATATTAAATTCTAAATCCAAATAAAAAAGCCTCCACCAACCAATCCTTCTCTACCATATATGCCTTATTATAAAAGGAAGAAGAGAGGGAAAGGGAGAGGAGAAGAGAAAGAAGAGAGAGATAGTCTTTGAGGCTCAACATCTATAATTCCTATTATAAAAGTTTCCTTGATCATTAAAGTAACCATTACTATTCATATGTTTTTAATGATTCGGAGGTTGACATATTTTTTATAACTTAAAATTGATAGAAAGCTATTATGTCTCATTTCCATGAGCTTTTATTATGTAACTTTTGATATATGATAGTTATTATTATTATGGGCATTTTGAATAAAATATTATTGAATTTGACCAGGTAAAATGAAAGTTATGATTTTATGAAGTTATAAGATAGTATATAATTTTTTCTTATATTTTATTAATTCTCGTATTTCATGTTGCATTTCATTATTAAAGAGAGACTGATATAATTGATATAAGAAAATATGACATTTATATGTAAGCAAGTACAACTTGCTATTCATACTATAACTAACACATGTTAGCTCTTAAAATATAATACCTTCTGCACCTGATAGTCGCATGATGGGCTTTCCTTAAAAGAAAAGGTTTATAATGTGATCATAATTATATCCTATAATTGAATGAAATAATTATATTAGTGGTTATAGTAGGATGAATCTTCATTGATTATTAAAAACCACATGTGAATTGTCTTAATAGAATGAACAATAACAGTAAGATAAAGACTGATAACCAACTGGTTGATAATTTGGGTAATATTAAAAACTGATGACCAACTAGATGACAATTGGGATTAAAAGATGAAAACACTACATTAAATCTTGGTGTCATGCCTTGTTAAGTCATACATTGATGCATATATATATATATATATATATATATATATATATAGTATGTTAAATCATGACATTAATGTGTGTACACTAATAAGATATGATAGAAATACATATACTGATCAAATGGGTAAGATTCATGGTTGTTAATTAACAACATATGATAGAGGAGAGATATAATAAATGATAGATAAGATAAAATAAATACTACTGGCTAATAATTGATAAGCATATTTATAATTGATTAAATGACATCAAGAACATTAACAATATGTAGCTTGATTGATATGCCAATGTTATGATATTGATATGATATAATATGATACATGATAAGTAATTGATGATAAATGGCTATTTATCTGATATTATATGTGTTTTGATTTCAACTGTTGATATTGTACTTGCAGAGATTTTATGAACATTATGCTATTTTTTTCATATTTTTAGGTAAGGATAAGGAAGCTTTAAGATAATCTAATTTACTGATGTTTAGTAGTCTTATACACACACACACACACACACACACACACACACACACACACACACACACACACACACACACATATATATATATAATTTAGGGCTTGTATTAGAATATAAATATAAATAAACACAAATGTGTTTATGCTTTTTTCTATTTATATGAAATTTATTAACTCTAGTTGAATGAATAAAAAATATATAGATGCAATTCTCAAAATTAGATTTTGGGTTATGACAAAAGTGGCATCAAAGCAATGGTCATTGGCAAAATTGAAATGTAATTAGAGTTTATAAGTGAATTAGAAATGTGATTATATTTTGTATTCATGCATATATTTCACACATGATTGAATATGAATTATATGCTAAAATTTTATTGAACTAATCAGGGAAAAGTGAATGGAGCCAAAAGGAAAAGAAATTTTGATTAAATTAGAAACTTGTGTAGCTTTAATGACACCTGAAGGTGTGTTAAAGTTTGCTAATATAATTGCTCAGATGGTTAGTGATATGTTAAAAATAAATAGTTTGAACAAACATCTTCACCACCCTTATTAAATAAATTGAGTGAAGGTAGTAAAAAAAGTGCTAGCAAGATTATGAAAGCACCTTTCTAAACCACCCCATAATATATCTGGTGTGGAAGAAGTCATATAGGCCAGTGTTGTAGAATGATAAGGCAATGCTTCAGGTGTGGTAGCTTTGGGCAAAGATGATACATTATCTATAACATGGGTATGTACAAGGAACTTTTTAGAATAGTGAACGGACTATAAGTAGTACGGCTCCATCATGATAGATGAAACCTAATAGATCTTCTAGTATGCTTGCAAAATCCTTTGGTATTATTTTACATTAATATTTTATGAATTTTATTCATTTGATTTGCATTGTATTGTTGATGGACTCATATGCATAAGTTCATGGTTTAGTTGATATAATTAATGTAAACAATAACCAATTCTTATTTGAAATACTAAGGATGATATTTTTCTAACGTGGGTAGATAATAATAATCTAAAAATTCTTTAAATTGAGTTTATTTAAAAAATCTAAAATTTTCTTAACTATAATGATATGAAATTCTGTGTTCATGCACATCAGTGCTATGGTGCTTTAATTTAACATGGCAGTGCTGATGCTTTTTATGTTATAGTAACTCTGGAAATTGCATGCAGCACATTAACAGTAAGTCATGGGAGTGCTGCAGTGCCTGACACTTAAATTATATAATCTAAAACCAATGCACTAATCCTCCACTAGCCATTCCTTCTCCCCTATTTGTGCCTTAACATGGAAGGAAGAAGAAAAAGAAAGGGAGAGGAGAAGAGAGAGAAAATTCTTTAGAGCTTCAATGTTTATTATTCATTTTATAAAAGTTTCTTTGATCATTGTAAGTAACATTCACTCTATATCTATTTTTAATGATTTTGAGTTTGGCATATTTTCTCTCTTCTATAGTGATGGAAAGCCCATATCTCCCATTTTTTGAGCTTTTTTCACATAACTTTTGATATATGATATTATCATCATTATGAGCATTTTAACTAGAATATTACTAAATTATGGCTCTTAAATTGTAATACCCTATATAGGAGGGTTGGTCGATGGGTTTTTCTTAAAGTAAAAGGTTTGTGGTGTGATTCTAGTTGCAACCATAATTGATTAACCAAATTATGATGATAGGTATAAAATAACAACTCTTCATTAATTATTGAAAAACACCTATGAATTGCTTAAGAAAATAAATAATGATAATAAGATAAACATGACCAACCGGTTAATAGTTTGGGTTATATTAAAGACTGATAACTAACTAGGCCACCATTGGGGTGAAAAGATGAAAACACCACATTAAATATGAATTTATTGCCTAGTTGGGTCATACATTGATGCATACATATATTAATAATATATTAAACTATATGGCATTGATGTGTGTGTATTGTTAATATAACATTGATAGCATATGATATAGATATATGTATTGATCAGATGGATAATACTAATGATGGCTAATTTACATGATGGGGTAAAAGAGAGTGATAACAACTATTGTTGATTAATAAATGATGATAGTGATTATAACTGGTTGAATGACATCAAGAACATTAATGATAAGTAGAGAAACTAATATGCCAATGTTATTGCATTGATATAATATAATATTATACATGATATTTAACATATGATAAATGGCTATTTATCTGATATGATATATGTTTTGATCAGAAATGTAGATATTGATACTTCTTGGTCTTTTATGCTAACTGTATGATATTTATATATTTTTTAGGAAATGACAAGGGAGCTTGAAAATGATATGATGTAGTGATGTTTAGTAGTCTATTTCTTTTATAGTTATGTTAATTGAGTTGAGATAGTTCATTGTGTACCATGATTGATATATATATATATATATATGCTATTTTGGGCTTGATCAAATTTTAAATATTGAAGAACATAAATATATTTATGCTTTCCACTATTTCTATAAAATTTGTAAGCTCTAGATGAATGAATAAAAGATAGATATATACAATTATCTAAATTAAATTTTTGTATATGGCACTACACCTACTATTGTGTTTGAAGTACACAATTTCTTAGTTATGACAGGTTATTATAGGAAGCTTGTGAAATGTTTTTCTTATCTTTCTGTACCTATGATGAGACTAACCCAAATCTTAGTTATTTTTGTATGGAAATTTGAGTGTGAGGCTAGCTTTAAGAAACTGAAGGATTTGTTGATATCTGCTATAATTTTGACTCTTCCATTTTATACAGAAGGATTTTAGGTATTCAGTGATGCTTCATTAAGGGGACAAGAATGTGTATTTATACTTCATGGGATGGTTATATCCCATGCTTCAAGGCAGTTGAAGCCACATGAGAGGAACTATTCAAAACATGATCTATAGCATACCCTTTTTCTATTTTCTTTAAAGATTTGGATACATTTTTGAACTACATTAGATGTGAGATTTTCAATGATCATGAAAGCTTGAAATATATATTATGTAATAGCCAATATATTGACACTATTAAATAATATTTTAGGAGTCATTATAAGTCCAGTTTACTAATTATTTTTTTTATCAATATATATATATATATATATATAGTAGCATTCTCATAGTTTATAGGTAGTGTAGATGTTAAAATAAGTAGTACTAAATTTCCTTAAGTAATTGATACATGTTGGTACATGTAGGTTTTATGGGATGGCTAGGTATTCATTTTGCAAATTGATTTCATAAGTCTTTTAGACAAGCTGGACTATTTGTTGACCCCATTTTTGTATGAGGTCACTAGGACTTTTCCCAAACTCTAGTTCAAACCTTAATCTTGCCTCTAATCCAGGTTCAGTCATATCCAACCATTTTGTGATCACTCAAATGATCATAAATGATTTGGAGAATTCAAATCTAATCATTCAAACTTAAAACCCAACACAAATCCATAAATCTAGCCCAAAATCCAAGGTTTAAAGGCCCTGTCCTGAAATCCATTTTTAGGGATTTTTCAAACACTTCAAATTCTAGTCAAATGACATTTGATTCAGAGTCTATTAATTGTATATTGATATGACATGTCTCTAGAGGAAACCCTCCAAATTTGAACCTATTTTAAGGCCCCTAGCCCTAGAAACTGAGTCCATATGCAAAGGCTGTCTAACCTTCAAATATTTATAGCCTATGCCATTGGACCAGTTACCTAGTGGATTCCAAGCTTAGAGCTTTCTCCAAAGATTCAAATCACTTCCAGATCCTTAATCTCAATTTGTTATGATTCAAATTATATTTTGGTTGACCTAATTTGACCCCTAGTTGACCAGGGGTCAAAATGACCAAAATAGCCATTAAGGGTTTGAATTCCTATTTCAAACCAAATGACCTCCAAATTGCTTAGAACCACATCCAATAATTTTCAAACATCAAACCAAATCTGTTTAGCCCAAACCTAGACCTTGGGTCAACCTAGTTAACTAAGTCAACCTAGGTTGTCCAAATCAATCCTTGAGCTTTTCTACTTTGAATCAAATCCCCAAATTAAAATAAAAAACCCTCAATTTCTCAAACCTATTCCAAAGAATGTTCCAAACATATTAAAATTTATTTGAGGTCAACTCCCCCTTGATTTGACTTGGTCAACCTAGTTCTTTAATCTAATCAAACTAATTATTCAAACTAGTATCAAATCAATTTCAAGCCATTTTTATGTCATTAAGCCTTAAGTCTACTTCAAATTACAGCACAAACATTTTCATGTCTACTTTCGGTTGAACTCTAGTTGGCTTGACCAAGTCAACTCAACTAGGCTTGGTCAAACCATCTCAAACCTCCTTCTAAATATTCAAAATCCAAACCATCAAAACCTCTCCAAACTCTTCCAAACCAGGTCATCAAATTTTTTATGCCACATCATCCCATTGACTAGTTTGACTAGTCAAATAGTCAAACTAAGGGATTAGTAGGGTTAAACTTGGTCAAAACCCATCTTAATCTTAATACTCTCTGATCCAAACTTATCCATGGATTTTTGTAGCTGAATGGGACACTTGGAAATTCCATAAAACTTCCCTATCTCTCTAATAAAGCCTAGGAAATCATTAGAAGTTATGCATCATGGTTGATTCAACTCAAAGGCTTGGCCTCATTCACTCTCTTCCAAATTCTTCAATCCCAGCAAAATCTATCCCACTCCAGCTCTCTCCTAGCTTCACTATCTATAAATAAAGCCCCCAGCCATTGAAATGGTTGTTGAAAATCTTGAGATCCCAAATTGAGAAGAGAGAGAGAGAGAGAAATAGAGAGAAAGGATAATTCTTGTACCAGAATTTGATCCAGCTGTCAAAAGCTCTTGGAACCTTGAAGGAAGTTATAAAGGATTGTAATGCCTTTCCAACAAGCCTAAGTTCATCCAACTCCATCCATAGGATTATAAGGTATCTTAACTTTTCTCTAAAACTTTAATTTGAAACTATAGCAAATCTACAACACATATAGCCTCCAAACACATGAAGTGTAGTAATATGCATGCGACCCTGGGGGCGATCCTCGGCTAATTCCCTATATTCTTTTATGATCATTTGTGTGATCACAAAATGGTTGGATATGATTAAAGCTGGATCAAAGGCAAGATCAAGGTTTGAACTAGAGTTTGGGAAATGTCCTAGTGACCTCATACAAAAATGGGGTCAACAAATGGACCCCAATATGTGTACTAGAATGAAGTTCTAGTGCACATATTGGCATTGAATGATTTCAAAGGTCAAGTCTGGAGTTTTTATCCTAATGGATGGAAAAAGTCTATCCCTAGGGAATCAAGGTTTGAATTGATATTTATGTAGTATTGTAAAGGGTGCACTTTACCACTAATAGATCTAATTCTTAAGGGAAGGAAAAAAAATCTATCTCTAGAGGAAAATAAAGAATGGGTGATCATATAAGAAGGAAGAATTCCTAACTTTAGAGGATCAAATTTGAATTTGATACTAGGGTAGTGCTACAAAGGGGCATACTATACCACTAGTAGATCTAATCCTAGGGGAGGAAAAGAATATAACCCTAAGGAAGATAAGGTTGGAAGATCTTATGGGAAGAAAGCATTGCTCCCCATAGAGGATTAAATTTTATATTTGAAACTAGGATGGTGCCATTGAGGGCATGCTTCATCACTAGTGGATTTAATCCTAAGGAAAGGAAGCATGATGACTCACATCTGTCCTTAAGAAAGTAAAACCTTGATGATCTTATGAGAAGGAAGCATTGCTTCTCATGAAAGATCAAGTCTTGAGTTTGAATCTAATATGGTGCCACAGAGGGCATGCTCCATCACTAGAAGTTCTAATCTTAAGGAGAGAAAGTACGATGACTCACATCTATCCTTAAGAAAAAGAAAACTAGATGATCTTGTGAGAAGGAAGAATTATTTCTCATTGAAGATCGAGTTTGAAAATTTGAAACTAGGATGGTTCCACAAAGGGCATGCTCCATCACTAATGAATCTAATCCAAAGGAAAGAAAGTATGGTGACTCACATCTATCCTTAAGGAAAATTAAATTGGAAAATTTATGTGGGAAGGAAGCATTGCTTTCAAAAAAGGATCATGTTTGGAGTTTGAATCTAGGATGGTGCCATAGAGGGCGTGCTCCATCACTAGAAGATCTAATCCTAAGGAAAGAAAGCATGATGACTTACATCTATCCTTAAGGGAGAGAACACTAGATGATCTTATGGGAAGAAAGCATCACTTCTCATGAAAGATCAGGTTTGAAAATTTGAAACTAGTATGGTACCACAAAGCGTGTACTCAATCACTAGTGAATCTAATTCTAAGGAAAGAAAACACGATGAATCACATCTAACCTTAAGGAAAAGAGAACTAGAAGTTCTTATGGAAAGGAATCCCTAGGACTCACACCTAACCATAGAGGATCAAATTTGAAATTTGAAATTTGAAATTAGGATGGTGCCAAAGAGGGCATGATCCATCACTAGTAATTCTAATCCTAAAGAAAGAAAACACTGGGACTTACACCCAACATTAAGAAAAAGAGAGTTAGATGATCTTGTGGGAAGGAAGCATTAATTTCCACATAGGATCTGGTTTGAAATTTAAAACTATGATGGTGCCATAGAGGGCATTCTCCAACACTAGTAATTATAATCCTATGGAAAGGAAACATAGGGACTCATACCTAACCTTAAGAAAGTAAAATAAGACCATAGAATTTGAAACTTTAAACGAAATTGAGTCAACTTGATTCATAATTTAGGCATTTTATTGATTGAAAGGTTAAGCTACATCAATCATAGTATTTCTTAAGGAATCACCCATTGATAGGTTACATTGGGTGATTTCCATTACAATCCACTAGCTGATATAAACCTCCTTCATAGATTGTTTCTACAATAAAAGGTCGTTCCCTAGTTGGTTCAAACTTTCCATTGATCTTTGGATAAGCTAAGATAGGCCTCCAAAGAATCAAGACAAAGTCTCATACATGGAAGGTTTTAGGCCGCACTAATTTATCGTTAGCTTGAACCATTCGAGCTTTTTACAACTCTATGTTTTATTGATCTTGGAGATGGCATTATTCAAGACCTTCAAGCTCTTCTAACTAGAGTTGAGCATTTTGTTCTTTTATTATTTGGTTATAGATTGCAATTCTGAGTGAAGGGATTTGAACTTCCAAAGGGAGTATGACTTCAGACTAATACACTAGTGCAAAATGTGTGGAGTGGATTGGGGTCCTGTAAGTGGTCCGATAAGCCCACAAGGCTTCCACCAACATTTCATCCCAGTAACATTTGTTATTTTCAAGGGTCTTTTTGATGATTTTCACTAAAGTTTTGTTGAAGGCCTAAGCCAATACATTAACTCGGGGGTAATAGATCATTGAGTATCTATAATTGATGTTATGGCACCGTGCAAAATTATTGACTTTTGTATACTTGAAAGTGGACCTATTATAAGATATGATTCTATGGGGCATGCCAAATCGATAAACGATATTGTCATGAAAGAATTTCATAATATGGTGTACTGTTACATTTCATAAAGGAACTACTTCTGCCCATTTTGAAAAATAACCAATCCCTGCTAAAATGAAGCAATAATTATTTAAAGAAGGGTCAATAGGCCCAATAACATCTACGCCACAACTTTTGAAGGGCCACGATAATATCATGGGATGCAGTATATTAGAAGGCTAATGTAACATCACACTATGTATTTGGCATTGATGACAACACTTTATAATTTTCATGCAATCGTTAATCATTGTAGGCTAGTAGTAACCAATTCTTTTGATTTTCAAATTCATCTTAGGACCCGATTGATGAGCGCCGTATAGTCCAGAAAGGACTTCATTAATAATGTTCAGGGCATCTCGTATATCTAAACAACGGAGCTACATCATATTGGACGATTGACGGTACAATGTATTATTAACTAGTGCATATGACAGGGCATGTTTCTTGATTTGATTCGTGAGTGATTTATCATGGGCAAGCTTGCCTTGTTAAAGGATTTGGGGGATTTGTTTACTGATATGCTCCAAATCTATAGGAGACAAAGTCTTCCGACCTTGAACTTCTATAGGGATAGAGTCTTCTTCTAGACAGGAAAATTCCTTTGCAAGCTTTGATAGGGCATCCACCAAAGAATTACTTCCATGGGGAATCCTATATATAGTTACAACAAGAATTTGTTCAAGTAAATACATAGTGTATTGGTGGTATTTTAGGAGTTTAGGATTCAAAACCATATATGTCACTGTAATCTAGTTGATTATCAATTGAGAGTCTCCAAAGATTTTAATCTCTTTAATCTCCATCAGGATTACAAGTTCTAAACCAGTTATTAGAGCTTCATACTCATCCTCATTGTTTGTATAAGGTTTAGATAAATGGTTAGAAAAATGTATCATTCCCTTATCCAGTGTTATAAAATTAGGCTAATGCCAACTTTTCTAGGAATAGTAGATTGATGTGTATTACCCCACTGGGAAGAAGCTACACCATCAAAATACATTTCCCAGACTATATTATTAGATTCCTTGAAACTCATGATTTACTCATCAGGTAAATCATCATTTAGAGGAGAATCTGCTGGCAGTGGGTGTGCTGCAAGGAAGTCAGCAATGGCCTATCCTTTCACAGTACGTAGGGGAATGAAAGTAATTTCAATTTGAAGTAATATCATAGACCAATGAACTAAATGTCCTAACAATGTAGGCCGAGTCATAAGGTATTATAAGGGATTGACACTAGAAATCAAATTAACTTGATAAGAAAGTATGTAATGCCTTAATTCTTGTGCTGCAAAGACTAAGGCAAGGCAATGTTTTTGAATTGTAGGATATTAAATTTCTGTTGGGAGAAGTCTCCAACTTAGGTAATAGAGAGCATTTTCTTTTCCCTCATCATTGACTTGAGCTAGAAGGGCCCTAAGAGACTCCTCAAGAGCCGTAGTGTAAAGGATTAAAGGTTTTTCTGGAATAGAAACTGCCAAAACTGGCATATTATTCAAGTATTATTTAATATTTTCAAAAGCAAATTGACACTTCTCATCCCAAATGAATTTTGCGTCCTTCTTGGCAAGGATAGAGAATGGTTGACATCTTTCAGATAAATTTGAAATAAACCTTCTTATATATGCAAATTTCCTTAAAGAGACCTTAATTGAGTAAGGCTCTTGGGAGGTGGCATATTTAAGATGGCTTTTATTTTAGCTGGATCAATTTTGATTCCACGGTGCCTCACTATAAAACCTAAGAAATTTCCTGAAGTAATGCCAAAAGTGCATTTTAGTGGATTTATCTTAAGGTCATAGTGACACAACCGCTTGAAGATAATTCTTAAATCATAAATATGAGCCTCTTTGACTTTTCCCTTGATAACTAAATCATCAATATCTCATTTGACCTGATTATGAATTAAGTTGTCAAATATTCAAGTCAAAGCTCGCTGGTAAGTTGCACCAGCATTTTTTAGGTCAAAAGGCATCACTTTATAACAAAAGATCCATTTAGGACTTCTAAATGCAATGTTTCTCTCATCTTTTAGGGCCATCTTAATTTGATTATAACCGGATGAGCCATTTATAAAGGAGAAAATAATATGTGAAGAGGCAATGTCCATCATAAGTTTTGGTATGGGTAAAAGAAATTCATCCTTAGGATTTTCTTTATTCAGATCTCTATAGTCAACACAGACTTGGATTTGACCATTTTTCTTTCGAACTAGTACTGCACTAGTTATCCAAGAGGGATATTGTTACTCTCAAATAAATCCAGCCTCGATTAGTTTCTTCACTTCAGAAATGACTTGTTGTTTAATTTTCGGACGCATACATCATGGAGCTTGTTTAACAGGAATGGCATCATGCCGAATTCTAAGTTTATGAACTGCTATGTCAGTGAGAAAACCTAACATTTCATCGTATGTCCAGGTGAAGAAATCCTCAAAGTTAAACAAAAGTTGAATCAGATCCCTAAACTCATCCTCACTCAATAAAGAACTTATGAAATTGGGGCGAGGGTTATCCTTTATTCCAAGGTTGATTTTCTTAAGTTCATCAACTGTCGATTTAATTTTCTCATCAAATTCAGAGGGTGCATCCCAAACTTGAAGGTCATCAGAATCATCTAAAGTCTATGAACAAAGTTCGTCGAATGAATCAATGACTTTTTGCATGGACATTTTCAGATTCAAGATGATTAGTTATCATGAGACAATATTCAACATCATCAAATGAACTCACGGTACCAAAGCAAATAATAATAGTCCAATTTTTATGGTTTTTTGAATTCCAAATATTTTTTTTGGTATCTAGCTTGATCCTTAGTCCATTGACTCAGAATAAAATCTTTAGAGATAAGGGCTTTGACACTAGAAGGAAATTAGCCAAAAGGTAATTCCATTAATTCATTAAAGTTTGTCTCATCAAGGATTACATCATATTCATTCATTGAAGAGGAGGAGCCAGGGAAGAACTTCTGGACTTTCCTTACTTCTTGATTTAAGTTAGGGGAATCCTTAATTACTAACACTAAGACCTTACCGACAAGCAGTGGCGTTAAGGTTAAGGATTCAACCACTCTATTAAGCTTTTCATATAGACTAAATTCAAGTTCGTCACTTTGAATTTTTGAATTGGCATCCTCCTTGTCACTATCTGATTCTAAGGTGAGATCAAATTTTGGATGAGGATTTATTTTTTGATAGTCAAAAGAAATTCTAACACCCCTCTTTCTTGATTCTACATCAGAACTTAACTCTAGTTTGATGCACATTGGTGGATTTCATTTTGCAATTAAAGTTTGGCTTTGACCACATGCTCTTTGGGCCATCCTTTGACCTCATTGAAGTAGACTATTTTGAGGCCTAAAAGCCACACCCTTGATGTCATCTTCACTACTTGATTCCTATCTTTCTTGAGTTTTAAGTTTTTATGCTTTTTGAATTGCTTTTGACTTTGAATTTTCTATTTTTTCCTCTTTAATATTGATCTATGCTTTAAAACAGGCGGTGGACCCTTTGGGTGCATAATATGCAGCACCTTTATATATCTCAATCTCGTGGATAGAGAATGTTTGAAGATCACTATGAATTTCATACTCAATGCCATCTCGTTGATACTTGAGGCATTAGTGTAGGGAAGATGAAACCATCCTATACTCATGGATCCAGGGCCTACCTAAGAGTGCATTAAAAGACGTATCTGAATCAATTATATGAAAATTTTCTTCTATTTTCAACTTGCCTATTTCTAAAAGGAGGGTAATTGAACCTAAAGCCTTTTCTCCCTTTTCATTAAACCCACGAAGCATAAACTTGTCAGTTAAGAGCTTGTTAGTATCAACTCGAAGGAATGCGAGAGTCTTTATGTTCATTATGTTGACCGATGCACCCGAATCAATGAGAACTCTAGATATCTTGAAATTACCCTCATTTACAGTGATGTAAAGTGGGCGATTGTGATCAGCAGTTCCTTAGAGTAAATCTTCATCAGAAAAAGTTACTTCCAGAAGTTTTTTAAAGAACAAAGCTTCTTCTTCAGAAGTTGAAGCAAACTGAGATAAATAGATCTCTAGGTTGAGAAGTGCTTTAATTAAGGACTCTCGCGTCTCTTTAGAAAGGATAAGGGCATCATAAATACTCAATTTGGAAGGCAACTTCCTAAGATGAGCTAAGACATTGTATTCAACTTTTGAAACATCAAGAATAGGACCCCACAAATTTAAAGGATAATTTGAATCTTGGGTGGGGATTTGAATTGAATCATTAGAAATAACTTGCTTTCTTTTTTCCTGAGGAAGAAGCCTAGGGGGTAAGACCTTACCACCTCGTAGTTGTACTTATATGATGTCTTCTGAAGAATAAGATGTAGTAGGGTCTACACACTCCTTAGGCAATTGAATGTCATTTTTTGAATGGGAATCTTAGTCTAAAAAGTCTATCATAATGGACTCCCTTGAAAATTAATTTTGAGGGTATCACAATCTGATAAGACTTCAGATTCATTCCCTTCTAGAGAAGTCAAATATGGGGAACTTAGTTTTTCAATATCTTGGTTGATCTCAGTTATGTTTTGGTTGTTATCACTAAAATTATCATTTTGAGTAACATTCTCAATATTAATAATCAGAACTTTCGCACAATGATCATTCTTTTTATTAATTTTTGACCGTTTTCCTTTGATGGGGCTAAGTAAAAGTATGATAACATCAAAAGGGATAGTGGTTATGAACCAACATTTTCCACTTTTACATATCTCTCATCACAAAATTTCCTCTTTATAGAAGGTTCACTCTTTTCATTCTTATTTATTACAATATATCCTACAACTACTAGAGAGGAAACTATCCAAATGTCCTCCTGCGATGCCTCCAGGTCAACCTCCAAGATTGGGTCCCGGGCTCTCATCGGTAACTGTTGAGAAAGATGAAAAGACTTGTTAATCGACATTTTAAATGCCATGGATAGTGTTATATCCCATCAATCTTCAATTGTAAGAGAAATATTAGAGTTTTTATCTGAGATGGACTTGACAGATCCTTGATCTGGATCAACCAAATACTCCTTTGGAATTGTTATTAACTTGACAAAAATTCTTTTCAAGCCAGTCTTTAAAGACAATATAGTCTTCGATTGCAAGGCCCAATATGCGGTGATAGGGGCAAAAATTAGGATCATCTTTTTTATTTACCTCTTCTGGCTTCTTAGACTCTGGTAATCAAAAATCTGGTTTCTTTAAAAGACTCTTGAAAATTTTCCTTACCAATTCCCTTTTAAATGAATAAGGATGAGCAAATCTCTCTTTTAAAGAAATCAGATAAATTTCCCTGGTGAACTTAGAGGTTACCTAAAATGGTTGCTATTTTTTGGATTTGTTGGGGTGGAGGAACACTAGACTAAGGACTAACAGGCTTCTTCCCTTTGTCAACTGTGAACACTATAGAATCTCTTTTTCATAAGATTTTATTGGCTTATTGATTTTCATCTCTTCTGAAGCTTCTTTTAAGAATGGCATTTTGGAAGACTTTTTCTGTAGATTGTTAGCTTTATTGAGAAGTTTTTCAAAAGTTTTAATACTGAACTCCTTAAACAAAAAAGCAATAGGACCATGGATATTCTTTATAAGAATTTCCACTACATGTTGCTCTTGTAGTTTGGGTCACACTTCATCGAGAGATTTCGCCATCTCAAGATGTAGTCGACTAAAGACTACTAGTTTTTGTTTCTCAACTACGAGATCACCAACAGTTACTCTTTGCTGAGCTCCTAAGAATCTTTTTAAGAATAGAACCTCGAGCTCTATGAATGCTTTTATTGAACCATTTGATAGATATGCATACCATTCAAAAGCAATATCAGAAATACTACTGATAAATTTGCAAAACAGTAGAGCATATGACCCTCTTGCATTGCAGCAGCTTGCACGGAAATGGACCAAATGCTATCTCGGGTTTTTTAAACCACTAAAAACTTTAAAAGACGGTGGCACAAAGCCCTTTGGATAAGAAACTAGGTCATATTATTCAAGGTAAGGCCTATCCTTCGGAATAGACACAGTTCCTTGAGAATGGGTTAAAGCCTCCCTTACCTGTGTCTCCACCATATATTTCATATCAATATGAGGCTGAGTTGGACGAGTTGGGATAACTGTAGCCTAAACATGTTGAATTACTAGTTGAACTAAGGGAAGTATTGGTTAAATTGAGGGAATGGTGACTAACTCAGGGACCTTTGTGCTAGACTCTAATTATATGTTCTTTTCTATCACTGATTGAACTACAAGTTGGGGTGGGTCAGGCTTGGATTGTTGAGTCTTAACTAACTGATCTTGGATTTTCTTAAGCTGTAGTGACATCTCAGTAATCTGTGCTTCTAAATTTTTGATATGCTAACTATCATCTCTAACCTTTACTGATTCATCTGACCCAAGAGTTGTTTTTTTTTAATTAAAACCCACAGAGGGGCCTACACATTAATATAAAAGAAAAGTTACAGAGTCCTTAAAGGAGACCATCGGCTCACTAATGCTCTGAAAGTTTATTAGGGATGTTAGGCCCTATGAACTGTCCCAAAGCTAGTTAAGAGAGAGAGGTAAATTGGTATTTAAAACAAACACAATCTTAAAACCAAAAACTAAGATTCACCACAAAGAAATCAACTATGTGGAAATTAAATATGGAAGTAATAAAGGAAAGAACACACCAGATTTATAGTGGTTCGGTAAAACCTTGACCTACACCCACTCTTTGGAGGCACCCTCCAAGTATTGTACTAAATAAAGTGTCTCTCCTTTAGCCCCCACAGCTAGGCGAAGAAGCCCTTACAAAATCACTTCCACCTTCCCCGGTGCAGCGGAGTCGTCGGGTCCTTTGACACCTAAGAGATCTTCTTCTTTGGTGAACTTCCCTCGAGACAAGCCTTGAATCCAACGGTATTCAGGTGCGAGCTTGCTAGAGCAACCGTGTGGAACCCCCTCCACACTCCCTTGAGTCCCCCCTCATAGGATCTTCTCCCTCTCTCAAACTCCACCATTTCCTCACTCACTTTCAAGCTCTCTCTTCAAGTTTCCCCCAAAAGAACGAAGCTACAATGGCTGCCAAAGACACTTACAAAGTGTCATGTCATACCTTAAATAGAAGACCTAAAAATGAGCTCATTAATGCAAGTTGCCTTCATTATTATCTAGGACGATACTAATATCCTCCTATACGATCAGTGTAATTAAAGCCCAATTAACAGGGATAATTTGAGATGATCAGAAGAAGTTTGTTCATATCATCCAGGATGATAATATATCATCCTGGACGATCAAAAAAAATTGTGAAATATCTTCCTGAACATCGCCCTAAAAAATAGCTGTATGATGTCCAATCGTCCAACGTATCGGCTTGGACGATTTTGTGATCATCCAGGATGATTTTGCGATCGTCTAGGATGATTTGATCTTGTAATCAAGTCATAATTACTTTCCTTAAATTCTAGAGAAATTTTAGAAAAATTGCCCTGGATCATCCTGGATGATATTTTATAGTCCAGAACGATCCACCTGGATGATGTCAAAAAAAAAGTAATTCTTAAATAGATCTGGCGAAAGATTCTTTCTATTTTGAGCCTATCATCCTGGCCGATACAAAATTGTCCAAGACGATGTGTTTTGCATAATGATGACTGCTTTAATGAGGATTCCCTAATTAGGATTTCTACTTTTGAATAGATCGTCCAGGATGATATAAATATCATCCCGGACGATGTTACCAAAAATAGTAAAATTCTAGGGAACAGTCAGAAAATCTTCCAAGTTACAAAGCATCTGGAGCCACACCAAATATAATAGACCGAATAAAAGAAAAAGTGTACAAACTGACTCAGACCTAGTCTACCCAATCTTGAGTTGATTCCAAATTTCAGTCCGATCGTGTGAACCAGAAATGTCAGTAGATAAGGCAGTTGTAGAGAAAAAAGAATGTTTGCTATCATCAAAATCTTAAGCCATAAATCCGTAATAATCTCCCCCTTTTTGATGATGACAAAAATTTCAATTTGAATTTATAGAAAGGAATATTTTCTCCTAATCTTCCCCTTACCAGAATAACACTTTAAAAAATAGGGGGGATAAAAATATTTTTGTTATTTTAAATTTTTTTGAAAAAAAAGGATACAAATTCAACAGTACATTCTCCCCCTTTGGCATTATCAAAAGAGAGGAGGCACAAACAAGAAATAAAATGAACAAAAGATAAAAAAAGTTCCCTAATCTAGTGAAAAAACAAATATTGTTACGATGAGAAAGTTACCTCTTGGTTTTAATAAAAAACTTAGTAAAATTGGATTAACAACACATAACCCAGAAAAGGTTAGAAATTCAGAATTTGATAATCCAAACTCAAGTTCTTTAAAAAGGCTAAAAAACTTTTTAATTCAATATCTAAATCAAGGAATAAATAAGAAAAAGAAACACTAATTTTTCAAAACTCCTTTCATAAAAAATATCTAATAGAAGATTAATGCACGAATTGTTGAATCAGGAATCATATTTTTCAAAATCAAGTATCGAAAGTAACAAGGGTTTTCTTAAGCTTTTAAGAAGTACAAGAGTGGTAAGCATTAAATTTTGTGGGATCATATTATGCCTCTTGTCAATTTGAATGGCGCTCTTTGCACATCTTTTGATTTTTGATACACTTTGTGTATATTTACCAATTTGGCGTCTTTGCGCATCTTTTATTTTTGACATCATTGGCCTTTTTTTTTAATATGCTTCCTTTCTGAAATCTTAAAAACAAAAGTAAACCCATCCTATTGATAAAGCTAATTCTTGATTAAGAAAATTATTTGTTAGATTCAACAACTTGCAAAAGATCTCTATGCGATAAATAAAATGTAGGGAGATAAAAAATTTTAGTTTCGAAGACTAATCTAAATTATGAAAAAGATTTTTAATTAAAACTAGAATAACCACTTTTAGGAAATAGAGATTAAGAGTCAAAAATATGAGTTTCCTTCCTTTGACTATTTTTAGAGGCCAATCACAACTTACCAAAGATTTAAAAAAAAAAAAATAGGAAGTAGATTTTTTATTTTTAGAAAAGTGAATGTGTGTGTTGATGAGAGAAAAAATTTTATGAAATAAAAATTTCAAAGAATAAACAAAAAAAAAAAAAAAAAAAAAAAAAAGAAAATATAAAATAAGTAAAAATAAAACACAACATAAAAGCACAAATAAGGCTTTTAATCATTATCTTTCTCCTGGTCCGATGCTTCAGAAATCAGGTATGCCCAAGAGATTTTTTGCTTTTCATTATCTCTCCAGTTTAAAATTTGCTTTGCTTTACCTTTTTCTTTTGCTGGAAGAATTCTTAAATTAGGGCATTGATTTTTAATATGACCAGGCTTCCTAAAACGAAAGCAAATAACATCAGAAGAAATATTAACATCCATACCATTTTTACCTTAATTCCACTTTTGTTGATGCTAATGCTTTGGTGAGCTTTTTGATTTGCTTGACAAGTCATTACATTCGTCACCAACTAAGCTATCTCTTTCCGTATCTTCAGCTTTTAGAACAATCGTTTCACCTGCATCCACAAGTCTTTGACCCAAACTTTGCTCATAGGCAATACGTGAGCCAATCAAATTATCAATATAATATTTATTCAAATCTTTTGATGCACAAATAGAAACTACTTTAGCATCAAACTTATCAAGTAGACAACGAAGAATTTTGTTAACATTTTCAAAATTTAAAAATTCTTTTCCTAAAGCATGCAATGATGTTATAATTTGAATAAATATAGTATACATGTCTAAGATCGTCTCATAGGGTTTCATGGAAAATAGTTCAAAATCATACATTAACATATTCAACTTGGATTGTTTGATTTCACTAGTGCCTTCGTATATGGTGTGTAGTTTATCCCAAACTTCCTTACCAGTAGTGCACGTAGATACTAACATAAAATCTTCAGAATTTAAAGCATAAAAAAGCAATTTAAAGATTTTGCATTTAATTGAGCATCGATTCGTTCATCTCTATTCCATTGACTAAAAGGAAAGTCAGTTTTAATTCCATCTAAAATACATGACGGTAATGAATAACCAGTTAAAATCATATGCCACATGTGAAAATCAATTGATTGCAAAAAAACAGACTTGCAAATTTTCCAAAAATCAAATGAGATATTTTCAAACAAAGGTAGTCTTGTGATTGAATAACCTTACGCAATATTATGATTTGAAAAATTTTCCATGGATCGAAATTCAAAAAGTTTTCAAACTCAGTTTTTATGAATCCCGCTCTGATATAACTTGAAAGTTAGTTAGCGATGTTAGGCCCTATGAACTGGCCCAAAGCTAGTTAAGAGAGAGAGGTGAATTGGTATTCAAAATAAACACAATCTTAAAACCAATAACCAAGATTCACCATGAAGAAATCATTGATGCGGAAATTAAATGTGGAAGTAATAAAGGAAAGAACACATCAGATTTGTTGTGGTTCGGTCAAACCTTGACCTACGTCCACTCCTTGGAGGCACCCTCCAAGTATTGCACTAAACTAAGTGTCTCTCCTTTAGCCCCCACAGCTAGGCATATAAGCCCTTACAAAATCACTTCCACCTTCCCAGGTGCGGCGGAGTCACCGGGTCCTTTGACACCAAAGAGATCTTCTTCTTTGGTGAACTTCCCTTGAGACAAGCCTTGAATCCAATGGTATTCAGGTGCGAGCTTGCTAGAGCAACCGTGTGGAACCCCCTCCACACTCTCTTGAGTCCCCCCTCATAGGATCTTCTCCCTCTCTCAAACTCCACCCTTTCCTCACTCCCTTTCAAGCTCTCTCTTCAAGTTTCCCCCAAAAGAACGAAGCTACAATGGTTGCCAAAGACACTTACAAAGTGTCATGTCATAGCTTAAATAGAAGAGCTAGAAATGAGCTTATTAATGTAAGTTGTCAACATTATCATCCAGGATGATACTAATATCATCCTGTACGATCAGTGCAATTAAAGCCCAATCAACCGGGATGATTTGAGAAGATCATAAGAAGTTTGTTCATATAGTCCAAGATGATAATATATCATCCTAGACAATCAGAACAAATTATGGAATATCGTCATGAACATCGCCCTAAAAAATAGTTGTCTGATGTCCAATCGTCCAGTGTATCGGCCTGGACGATTTTGCGATCATCCAGGATGATTTGATTATGCAATTAAGTCATAATTGCTTTCGTTAAATTCTAGAGAAATTTTGGAAAAATTTCCCTGGATTGTCCTTGGCGATATTTTATAGTCCTGGACGATCCACCTGGACGATGTCCAAAAATAAGTAATTTCTAAATAGATCTGGGACATATTCTTTCTGCTTTGAGCCTATCATCCTGTCAGATACAAAATCATCCAGGATGATGTGTTTAGCATAATGATGACTGCTTTAATGAGGATGCCCTAATTAGGGTTTCTGCTTTTGAACAGATCGTCCAGGATGATATAAATATCGTCCCGGATGATGTTACCAAAAATAGTAAACTCTATGGAACAGGCAGAAAATCTTCCAAGTTACAAAGCATCAGGAGCCACACCAAATACAATAGACTCAAGAAAGGAAATTGTGTACAAACTGACTCAGACCTAGTCTACCCAATCTTGAGTTGATTCCAAATTGCAGTCCGATCATGTGAACCTGAAATATCAGTAGATAAGGCAGTTGTAGAGAAAAAAGAATGTTTGCTATCATCAAAATCATAAGCCACAGATCCACAACTGTTTGAATAGTTGCTATTTGAATGATTTATATTTATGCAACTTATGTAGTTTTGATGATTCCAAACATTATTGTTCAAATGTATAGTTATCTCCTAATAATTTCAGAAGATTTACACTTGCTCTTGTGTGTACTAACATTTCAGGAAAATCAGACTCCAGACTACGATAACTTCAAATCAAATTCAACATGAGATATTTTGTTTATTTGAAGTTTGCCTTTTCTTTGAATTAATTTTGAAAGGGAGTGATTGTAATTGAGTGAATAAAATCTCACACACACAAATAAGGAGATCTTAAAATTCTATACTGATCGTACAGGACGATATTTATCGTACTGGACGATCTGTCAGTTATCTCCTATAGAGCACTTGGAACGAATAGGAACTTGCTCGAAAATTTTTTTTCTAAGTCCAATTCGTCAAGGACGAAATTTATTATCGTCCCGGACGATGGGTTCTCTGTAAAATTTTCATCCAGACAAATTTTATCATCGTACGAGGCGACCAGTCCTTTGGGAAATTTTCGTCCAGACGAAAATAAATATCGTACCGAACGATCAGCTCTCTGGAAAATTTTCGTCCAGACGAAAACAAATTATCGTCCGCGGCGATTGGTCCTCTGGAAAATTTTCGTCCAGACAAAATAAATAATCGTCCAGGATGATCGGCTCTCTGGAAAATTTTCGTCCAGACGAACATATTTTCGTCCAAACGATTAACTGACTTAGAACAGTTTTCAGCAGTTTCTAGAACCGACCTTGTAATAACCGTTCGTACTGGACGAACCTAGTTCGTACAGGACGATCAGCTGTACGAAGTCATTTCATACACATATACAAATTGGGTCGTTTCAGATCGTTTAAGTAAAATCGTCCTGGACGATCCAGGATCGTACAGGACGATCCACTGCGTACAGAATTGAAAATATGCAGTTTTTGGGCGGTTTTTCATGTCTTTTGTATAAATAGTCCAAATTAGACTGCCACCCTATCTTTTTTTCATTTGATCTTCGTGCCTCTTGAGAGAATAGCCAAGGATAAAGTGGAAGAGAACATTCAAAGGAGGATTCCTACCACTGGAGCGAGAAGGCTTCACTTGGATTACTAAGGTAAGAGTTTCTACTTGTGAAATTGTATTTCTTCACTTTTTTCCTTCTTCCTTCTAGATTCTTGTGAGAAGATCAGTCAAGGAGATCCGGTTCTCTGCTGACACTTGGAGAGTGTGAACAACCGAAGGGTTCTCTGCCTACACTTGGAGAGTGTGAAAGTACGACGGTTCTCTGCCAGCACTGTGGATTGTGTAAAAGGACGACGGTTCTCTGCCAGCACTATGGATTGTGTAAAAGGACGATGGTTCTCTGCCAGCACTGTGGATTGTGTAAAAGGACGACGGTTCTCTGTCGCACCGGGTAGTGGTGAAAAGAGTGTATTGTAAAGGCTTCTCCGCCTTGCAGTGGGTGCTAAAGGAGAGTCACTTTGTGGTATTAGTGCAATACTCAGAGAGTGCCTCTGAGGAGTGGATGTAGGTCTGGTTATAGAACGAACCACTATAAATCTGGTGTCATTTACTTTATTGCTTTTACGTTTCCGCACTTTAAATTTCAGTTTTAACAACTCTGTGGTTGAAAAACATTTTTCTACAAAACTTTAAAAAAAAATTTTATTTCGGTTCAACTTTATCATTAAGAGGGTTTAAAATTTTTAAAACTACCAATTCACCCCCCTCTTGGTAGCCGTGGGACATTTACTTAGGCTTAACAACCTAATTACTGGACTCAACAAGTGGTATCAGAGCATAGTTTCAAAATCATAAGTTTGAACTACTTTTTGATTAACGTAGATGGCTACATTTGGAAACCGAAACACACCTGAGGGTTACTCTATCACTAGACCTCCACTGTTTGACAATATTCCTTTTGATTTTTGGAAAACACGCATGTCTACTTTCTTACAGTCACTTGATTATCGCATGTGGATGCTAGTCCAGGAAGGTTACTCAAAACCAACTAGATTAGTTGATGGAATTTGGGTAGATACACCCTATGTAGATTGGACTATAGAAGAACGTGACTTAGCACAATTAAATGCGAAATGTTTAAATAGTTTCTTTTGTGCTTTAAAATCTGAAGACTACATGCGAGTTTCCACTTGTAAAAGCGGAAAAGACATATGGGATAGACTTTGTATTACTTATGAAGGGACAAATGAGGTTAAGAAATCAAGACTCAATATCTTGTTACATGACTACGAATTATTTCGCATGAAACCTAATGAATCTATATCTGACATGTACACAAGATTCACTCAAATTGTCACCTCTTTGCATGCACTTGGTAGGGAATTAACTAATGCTGAAATGGTCAATAAGATTCTTCGTTGTTTACCTACTGCATACGATGCTAAAATTACTGCAATTACAGAGTCTAAAGATCTGAACATTTATTCCATTGACAATCTTCTTGGTTCACTCATTGCTTACGAGCAAGGAGTAAGTCAAAGAAAGATTGATGCAGGTGAACCAAGAAAGGACAAGAATATTGCACTAAATGTGGAAGAGTCAGAAAGTGAACACTCACAACCTGAGGATGAAGACGATATTGCACTGATGACTAGACAATTCAGAAGCTTTTTAAAGAGGAAGCAGAAGAGACGCCAGCAATGGAATAGAGGTAAGTATAACAGAAATGGCAAGGTTTCTAATGAAGTGATTTGTTATGAATGCAGGAAACTAGGTCATATAAAGACTGATTGTCCAAAACTCAAAGCCACTCCTAGCAAGGAGAAGGTAGAGGAGAAACCAATGGTAAAGAAGGGCAAGAAGAAGTTTCAAAAGGCTTTTTGGGCGGACTCAGCTTCAGACTCATCTGAGACTGAAAAAGAAGAAGAAGTCACCAACCTTTGCTTGATGGCAGATAAAGCTGAACAATCAGATCAAGAAGAGGTATGTGATTTAACCTATAATGAATTGTTTGAAGTTTCTGAACACATGCATGATGCATATAGGAAAATGAAAAAGATGCATGCTAGTGTAGTTTTAGAATTGGAAGAGCTTAATAAGGAACACGAAATCCTTAGGAAAGATCATGCTTTAATTGATAGCAACCACATGAAACTACTTGATGAATATGATGACTTGAATAAAAAATTTGAGAATTTAAAATCATCCCATGCTGAACTTGAAAAAGAATTTAAGAAATTTAAGGATGAATCTGAGAGCAAGACATATAGAATCAATTATACCAATCGAATCTTGGAGGATATGAATTCATTTTACAAACTCACTATAAGAGCTCTCGAGGATAATAGGAACCCCCCTAAAATTGAAGATTTTACAAATCCTAAATATTATCCTAAATTCATGAAATCCCTTAGAAGACAATCATATGAAAGAAATATAGGAATAATTTTCCTAATGTTAAATGTAACAATTATGGATTTTTGGGACATATATCTCACACCTGCACTTTAAAGATGAAACCTAATTTGGTGTGGAGAACTAAGATGCATAAACCTAGACATATCATACATGCATCTGATTATAAATTTCATAAAGGTGAACCCAAACTAGTTTGGGTTCCAAGGTCTAACATTTGAGAATATTGCAGGAATACTCTCACACAAGACCTCGCGAGAGTATATGGTACCTGGACAGCGGATGTTCAAAGCACATGACTCGAGATACTGCTCAATTCATAACGCTGGAAGCCAGGAGTGGAGGCAAGGTTACACTTGGAGATAATACCACAAAGAAAGTGGTTGGATCAGGTATGATTGAAAATTTGAAAAACTTTTTTATAGACAATGTTTTATTAGTTGAAGGCTTAAAACATAATTTGCTTAGCATAAGTCAGCTATGTGATAAGGGCTATAATGTAAAATTTTTACCTACTAGCTGCATAATTAGCCTAAATGGGAAAATTGTTTTAAATGGAAAAAGGGTGAACAATGTCTACATGCTAGATTTAAATTGTATTCAATCTCCTACTGCTTTTTGTTTGAAAACTGTTTCTGATGAATCATGGCTTTGGCATAGGAGACTTTGTCATTCTAGTATAAAAAATCTTAGAAGAATTACCCAAAAGAATTTGGTGAGAGGAATACCTAAACTAGACTTTACTAAGGACCATCTATGTGATGCATGTCAAATAGGAAAACAAGTGAAGTCCTCTTTTAAGTCCAATAAAGATCTTAGGACCAGTAAACCTTTAGAAATTCTACACATGGATCTTTTTGGACCTGTAAGCACTGTTAGTCTAGGAGGAAATGTATATAGATTTGTTATAGTAGATGATTTTTCAAGATTCACCTGGGTTAAATTTCTTTTTCATAAGAGTGAATCATTTGAGGAATTCAGAAATTTTTCAACTTGGATACAAAGAAAACTAGGATATGAAATAATCTCTATACAAAGTGATCATGGAGGAGAATTTGAAAATGAAAGATTTAAAGATTTTTGTAAAGAAAAGGGGATTGATCACAATTTTTCTGCACCTAGAACTCCTCAACAAAATGGAGTAGTTGAAAGAAAGAACAGAACATTAATAGAAGCCGCCCGAGCAATGTTAGCAGAATACTCGCTTCCTAGATATTTTTGGGCTGAGGCGGTTAGCACTGCATGCTATGTTCTGAATAGGGTGAATGTGAGATCAAATTTGAATAAAACACCCTATGAGTTGCTAAAAGGTAGAACACCAAATTTATCTCATTTGCATGTATTTGGTTGCAAGGTGTTCATACATAATAATGGAAAATCTGCCTTAGGAAAATTTGATCCAAAATCAGATGAAGGAATTTTTGTTGGATATTCAAGTGTTGGAAAATCTTATAGAGTATTCAACAAAAGAACTTTAGTCATTGAAGAAACCACACATGTTGTTTTTGATGAAAATGGAAACATGAAAGAGCCAAATGTTGTTGAAGAAGAAATTGAAGAAAACTCCCAAAAGATTGATAGATTAAATTTGGAAGAAAATGTAGAAAGAGAAGACCCTTTGCCTAGAGATTTGAGATTTTCTAAAAACCACCCAAAGGAATTGATTATAGGTGAACGAAGTGAGGGTGTTAAAACTAGGCGTGGATTAAACAAGGAAGTCAATCATTCAGCCTTTATTTTAACTATTGAACCCACTAACATTGATCAAGCACTTTCAGATGAATTTTGGATATTGGCCATGCAAGAAGAGTTAAATCAATTTGTAAATGAGAGATTTAAATTACTTTCTAGGATTTAGCATTAAGCAACTTGAGGAAGGTACTTTTCTTAGTCAAACTAAATATATTAAGGACATCCTCAAAAAATATGAAATGGACAATGCTAAACCTGTTAGTACACCAATGAGTTCTTCAGTTCAGTTGGATAAGAACCTTAAGGGAAAATCTGTTGATCAAAAGAAATTTAGAGGGATAATTGGATCTTTACTTTACTTGACTGCTAGCCGACAAGATATTATGTTCAGTGTTTGCCTATGTGCTAGATTTCAATCAGATCCAAAAGAATCACATTTGACAGCAGTGAAATGAATTTTAAGATATCTACTAGGAACTCAAAACTTAGGAATTTGGTATCCTAAGTTTAGCTCTTCATTTGAATTTATTGGTTACTCAGATTCTGACTTTGCAGGCTGTAGAGTGGATAGGAAAAGCACTTCTGGAACATGTCAATTCATTGGAAATTCATTAGTTTCATGGTCTAGTAGAAAACAAAATTCAGTGGCACTATCTACTGCAGAAGCAGAATACATTGCATTAGGAAGTTGTGTGGCACAAGTACTTTGGTTAAAACAACAGTTGATTGATTTAGGATTAACTATAGGCACTATTCCAATTTATTGTGACAATACTAGTGCTATTTGCATTTCCAAAAATCCTATTCAACATTCTAGAACCAAACACATTGATATAAGGCATCATTTCATAAGGGATCATGTATCCAAAGGAGAAATTGAACTCATACATGTTTCAACTGAAAATCAACTTGCAGATATTTTTACAAAACCTTTAGCCTTTGATACCTTCAGTACTTTAAGAACAAGGCTTGGTATTATTGATTTGAATGCTTAACCAAAATGTCTTTGCAACATTGATATTTGTTGTGTTTTGTTTTGTTTTTTATTTTATGAAATTTTGTGTGTTTTGAATGAATTATTTTTGTATTTATGATTTTGTTTTATGTTTTCTGTGTTTTTGAATGTTTTGTTTGATTTTCTTAATTTAAAAAATTTAAAATTAAATTTTTTTTTTGGAGGAAATCGTCCAGGACGAAATTGGTTTCGTACGGGATGATGTGTGAAGGAACAGTTTGCGCGAATTTTAACCGTTTTGAGAGCAGTTTTTAATTAGATCGTCTGTACGATCTGAGATCGTCCATGACAAATTTTTTTTTCTCTCAAACGTCGGGACGATTGAATGCAGCGGTTGAGTGGATAAGACAGTTTTTAATATGAACTTCGTCTGTACGAAATTTTCGTTCGTCCAGACGAACATGTGTCGGTTCATTATAGGGGACGGTTTTCAAGAGTCATTAAAACGATTCACTTTTTGATCGTCTGTACGATCGGTCAAGTCAAAAAGCCTGTACGAAGGGATGCATCGTAAGTTGTGTTGATTACGAAAAGCCGTTACATTTTGGACGAATCGGATCGTCTGTACGAAATTATATCGTCCAGACGAACGATAATTTTTCGTCCAGGACGAATATTTTCATCCAGGACGAACGTATCGTTTTTCTTTAAATATGAAGGCTTTCAAACTTAACAATCACACTTCCAAACTTCTTTTTTAATCCCTTTCTACATCAAATCAACAATGGCCTCCTCTAGCAAAAGACAAAAGGTTTTGGTGAAGAAACCAAATAGGAATGCCCCAGACAACTTTCTTTCCAAGGCAAATGAGAAATATTTTCCTCGTTTTGCATCCGCAAAAATCACTCCGTCTCGCATTCTTATCCAAACAGAGTTAAAATTTCGGGTATTGCACCTCTTCGCCTCAACCCAATTTCAGTTCATTCTTTCTCTCGCCAACTTCTACAATAAGCAAACCTACCATTACTTTCTAGCTAACATGAGTTTCAATTCTGATCACTCCACCATTAGTTCTTATGTTTTTAAGCAAAAAGTTGAGATCACCAAGCACGACCTTGGTGTATTTTTAAACTTAAGAACTGAGGGATATAGAGCCCACACCCTAATGTCAGAAACCTCCTTTAAATGGTTTCAAATCAATAGGGTGATTAGAGAAATAGGCATAACCTATCATGTTGCTAGAGTCTCCGGTATGACCCAAGATGCCCGAATCATCCAGCATATCCTTAGATCCTCAATTATTCCTAAAGCTGGTGATAGGATTAACATTACCCCTCTCCTTTCTGTTCTAACCTTTTTAATCAAGGAAAGACATCCTATTGACGAAGCCCAACTCATCATAGACCATATCTATGGGCTTTCAGAAATAGGAAATGCAGATCAGAAGAGGAAGAAGAACATTTCATTAGGACACTTAATCACTTATATCTTGGAAAAGAAATACAATATAGTGCATCCTGATGAAGAATATGAAGAGCCAGTTTACTATAACGATGCATCATTCAGATTGCTCTTCAAGGAGGAAAAAGAAAAAGAAAAAGCACATGCTAGTGCTTTAGAAGAGGAAGAAGAAGAAGGAGTGCAAGCTTCTGCTTCTCAATCAGATTACCAGAATCTAATTGAGAGATTTGATAGATTAGAGACTCACATTGATCAAAGATTTGATCAATTTGATGCTCAACTTACGCAGCAGCAACATGACATTGGTAATATTAAAGATGAAGTTCATGAAATTAATACCAATGTAATGTTGATGGCCTCCTACTTCAACCTCTTTGGCGGCATACCTCCTCCTCCTCCTCCAGAACAGTAGAAATATTTTTATGTGTGTCTGTTGTATTTTTTTTGTTTTTGTTTTTATCTTGTCTGTTTTATTGTTAAGTGTTTGTTTTTATGTTTTTAAGTTCAATGTTTTTTTTTTATGTAATCCGTTTCTTTAATATCAATGAAAGTTTGTTTTTATTAGATTTGTTTTGAAATGTGGTTAATGTTTATGAATTTCATTAGTATTATTTAATCTACATAGTGCTTAAATTCGATTGTAATTTGAGATTATCTATATTAGAAAATCTAGACTTTCTTAATTTATAAGTTGTATATAACTTGTTGTAATTAGAACTTTTAAATTCATGTCTATTCATTTAGACTACATAAAAATTAATATTACTATTGCAATTTAGATGTTTTCTTATTTTGTATTTCTATGCTCAAGAGATATTTATGTACCTAGAAATATTTGAAATTTTAGATTATAGATTTTGGAAAGAATTGGTCCAATTACTCTTGAACATTGTACAAATGTACAAAAATCAAAAGGAATTTGCAAAAATTTGCAAAGTGAAAAAGAGGCACAAAATAAGCCCAACCAAGAAAAAATGAACAAAAATGTGCCCCAAAATTTTGAAAAAGATGCGCAAAGCGCCACATGAGGTAATTCTCTTCTTTCCAAATTCGTTCAATCTCTTAATTCAAATTGATCTTATGTTCATTTATATTCTATTGAACTTTGAAATATAGAATTTTTATACATCTCTCTTGTAATGATTTTCTATAGTCAAATGTTTAAATTGAATCATGTCTTTGATAAATTCTTCTTACTTACAATGTTATATCACTTCTTAAATTTTATGAATTTCTATGATTGACCTAATATCTTTAGTTTAAAAATTGCATACCCTATGTCAATCACAATTTAGATTAAATTTTAAAAATGAATTTCATATAATTCCTTACATTTCTTGTCTATTTCTTCTTCACTTTTTGTTGCTGTCAAAAAGGGGGAGAAATTATTGTGTTTTCTGTTGTGTTTTTTGTTTTTTATTTTTAATTATTCTGTTTGCAAGTTTTTTTTTATTTGTGTTAAAATTTTTTGAAAAACAAAAATATTGTTCTTTATGCCTCCTTATTTTTAATGTACTCATAAATTCAGGGGGAGTTTAGGAGATAGGAGATTTGTTTTAACTTGAAACCATACAAATAATAATTATTTTGCCATCATCAAAAAGGGGGAGATTGTTTGAATAGTTACTATTTGAATGATTTATATTTGTGCAACTTATGTAGTTTTGATGATTCCAAATATTATTGTTCAAATGTATAGTTATCTCCTAACAATTTCAGAAGATTTGCACTTGCTCTTGTGTGTACTAACATTTCAGGAAAATCAGACTCCAGACTACGATAACTTCAAATCAAATTCAACATGAGATATTTTGTTTATTTAAAGTTTGCCTTTTTTTTGAATTAATTTTGAAAGGGAGTGATTGTAATTGAGTGAATAAAATCTCACACACACAAATAAGGAGATCTTAAAATTCTATACTGATCGTACAGGACGATATTTATCGTACTGGACGATCTGTCAATTATCTCCTATAGAGCACTTGGAACGAATAGGAACTTGCTCGAAAATTTTTTTTCTAAGTCCTATTCGTCCAGGACGAAATTTATTATCGTCCCGGACGATGGGTTCTCTGTAAAATTTTTGTCCAGACGAATTTTATCATCGTACGAGGCGACCAGTCCTCTGGAAAATTTTTGTCCAGACGAAAATAAATATCGTACCGAACGATCAGCTCTCTGGAAAATTTTCGTCCAGACGAAAACAAATTATCGTCCGCGGCGATTGGTCCTCTGGAAAATTTTCGTCTAGACGAAATAAATAATCGTCCAGGACGATCGGCTCTCTGGAAAATTTTCGTCCAGACGAACATATTTTCGTCCAAACGATTAACCGACTTAGAACAGTTTTCAGCAGTTTCTAGAACCGACCTTGTAATAACCGTTCGTACTGGACGAACCTAGTTCGTACAGGACGATCAGCTGTACGAAGTCATTTCGTACACATATACAAATTGGGTCGTTTTAGATCGTTTAAGTAAAATCGTCCAGGACGATCCAGGATCGTACAGAACGATCCACTGCGTACAGAATTAAAAATATGCAGTTTTTGGGCGGTTTTTCATGCCTTTTGTATAAATAGTCCAAATTAGACTGCCACCCTATCTTTTTGTCATTTGATCTTCGTGCCTCTTGAGAGAATAGCCAAGGAGAGAGTGGAAGAGAACATTCAAAGGAGGATTCCTACCACTGGAGCGAGAAGGCTTCACTTGGATTACTAAGGTAAGAGTCTCTACTTGTGAAATTGTATTTCTTCACTTTTTTCCTTCTTCCTTCTAAATTCTTATGAGAAGATTAGTCAAGGAGATCCGGTTCTCTGCCGACACTTGGAGAGTGTGAACAGCCGAAGGGTTCTCTGCCTACACTTGGAGAGTGTGAAAAGACGACGGTTCTCTGCCAGCACTGTGGATTGTGTAAAAGGACGACGGTTCTCTGCTAGCACTGTGGATTGTGTAAAAGGACGATGGTTCTCTGCCAGCACTGTGGATTGTGTAAAAGGACGACGATTCTCTGCCACACCGGGTAGTGGTGAAAAGAGTGTGTTGTAAAGGCTTCTCCGCCTTGCAGTGGGTGCTAAAGGAGAGTCACTTTGTGGTATTAGTGCAATACTCAGAGAGTGCCTCTGAGGAGTGGATGTAGGTCTGGTTATAGACCAAACCACTATAAATCTGGTGTCATTTACTTTATTGCTTTTACGTTTCCGCACTTTAAATTTCAGTTTTAACAACTCTGTGGTTGAAAAACATTTTTCTACAAAACTTTAAAAGAAAATTTTATTTCGGTTCAACTTTATCATTAAGAGGGTTTAAAATTTTTAAAACTACCAATTCACCCCCCTCTTGGTAGCCGTGGGACATTTACTTAGGCTTAACAACCTAATTACTGGACTCAACAGCAACATGCTCTTACGAGCTACAAAAAAAAGTAAAAGAAAACCTACGAGTCAATTATCTCCTCTAATCATAAATATAAGGAACCCTACTAATATGATAACGATGCTATAGACAAGCATCCAAAAAATAGAAAGATAGTATGATTATAGTAAAGCCCATATTTCTACCAAAAATCTTTAGGACAGCCCTGAGTAGCTCCACCTACAAAGAAGAGATGATGCAAAAGAGAGAGATACACTAAAACAAAATATTAGTTAAATAACAATAATAAAGGGAATAGCTGCTAGTAAAAAAGGAACCAAAGATAATTCTGTTTCATATAAAGCCAGTCTTAGAATTAAGACTTAAAGAGCTTAGAATACTTAATATAGTGAGCCTCATTAAGAAAATCCATAAGCCACTCAATCCTACCAGGAGGGCCATCAAAAACAACCACAGAAAAACCCCACCAGCATAGCCTAAAATCATCACACAATTTATCCAGATTCCCAATAAAAATAACCACAACAGACCACCACATCCAGCTAAAGGCATCAGCCCAACCATCAACAGAATAAGAAATATCAGCCTGAAAAACACGGTTACCCCCAACAACCTAGAATAGATATAGGGGCAGAATAAAGCTCGGATCAACCAGAATGCCATAATACATAACAACACCAAAATACAATAATCACCTGTAGTTAACAATCCAACCAATAGCAGCCCCCACAAATGAAGAAAATCTAGCCATAACATAACCATTACCCCAGCTCCACATAAAACAAAAGTAGGAGAGCAACAATGGGACAAACCTTCAGTATTAAAACTAGATAAATCATTGCTCAAGTCAAAATCCAAAAAGACATCAGCTAAACAAGGATACACAAAATAATACCAACCTTAGATAACCCATAAATGAGAACACTAGGTGCAAATGAAGCATCACACAATACCCCAAAGACAGGATAAAGGCACATCCAATAGAAAATAAATATCACTTCAGTAGATCACCCCAACAACAATAGGGGACAAAACACCCAGTAATAACCACAGAAGAGAAGATTGCCAAAAAAGTTCTAGCTAATAAAACAAAAGCACCATAGAGAATTAGCTAAAAATAAAAAAAATGCAGAAGTTCAGTAGGTGAAACCAAGAATGTCAGAAAAATAAAAAAACTAAGCTAACACATAGGTAGAGGGAAAACTCCATCAAGAACAGCAACAAACAAAATAGGCAGTTAAGAGTGAACATAAGGAATACCACACTTATCCAGGTTAAGCAAACCACTAAGAGGACCAGGAATAGTAGATGAAATTACATCAGTAAAACAACCAAGACTACAGCCCCACTGAGCAAGCCAAGAGGCACAAGAATTGCCATCCTTACTAACATGGCAAAACAAAGAGTTCAAAAAACTGTAACATTCTTTTAATTTCCTTAACATGATAGAAGATATTCGGGTTGCAACACATAACCTCCACCTCCTGAAAGGTAGAAGATTAATACTAGAATTAACTTCAATATACAAATTAGTTAAGTTAAGAAGGATGCACAATTGAATACCATAAAGAGTGGCCTTAGTAAGAGCAATAAAAGCATTACCATTATGAACCAGACCCATAAAAGAAATAATAAGACAACCATTACTATCCCTAATAATACCACCACAACCAGCCACAGAATCAGAGATAACACCATCAACATTCAATTTAAAGAAATTAGGAAGGGGCTTGTTCCAATAGATAACATTAAGAGCAGAAGGTGCTTCTACCAAGTTATGCCCTAAAGTAGTACCAAAAGAATACAAAATTTTAAAACTTTTAATAGTAAGCAAATTAACAGCCATAAGAGCTAAAACCTTATCCTTCACCCTTTGAATAACAATATGATGATTCATCCTCACACCATTGAAAATGGATTTATTCCTCTCTAACCAAAGAAACCAAAGAATGAGGGAAGGAATAGCATTGGGAATGTGACCTTTAGTATTTATAAACCAAGACCTAAGTAAGAAATAAAGGGAAAGGTGAGCATTAAAGCAATTTAACTGCAATAAATCATTAAAATAAACCCAAGTTCTAACAGCAATAGGGCCAGAAATAAAAACATGATGCATATTCTCCATGTGAAAATAGCATTTACACTTGGAAGCCAAAATGAACCCTTTTTTAATTAGATTATCCTTCGTAGGAATAAATCTATATAAAACTCTCCAAACAAAAACATAAACCATAGAAGGAATGCTCTTATGCCAAATATTAGAAGAAAATATTATCAATATTGCCTTTATCTCTAAAGGAATGCCAAGCATTCTTTAAGTGAAAACCACCATCTATGGATAAATCACATAGAATAATATCTTTGGAAGTAGTATTAATAGGCAAATTTAAAATACAGTGAATGATACAGTAAAGAATCATATTAAAAAGCTTATCATAATCCCAACAATTATCATTAAAGAAAGAATTAACTTTGACAAACAAAGTATATGTAGAATTAAACTCTCTTCTTTACTAGGATAGGGTTTTAATGGCTTAACATCTTTGGATGACGCTCGAGTCTCAGCCATCTAAATATCTCTTGTTGACTCCTCTTCTAAGAACAAATCATCTCTATCCGGATCAAAGGCCTCGATCTCCCTCTTCTTAAGAATGTCTCGGATCTCATGGATTATTTCATCGGCTGGTCTACCGTCGATTGTCATAGGATCCACTGAAAAAAAGCCTTGGCATTCTATCATTTTTTTTTGAACTCTCTCTTATCAAGCTTAGAGAGTACAACCTTTATGTTCTGGTCTCATTCAACAACTAACTCTGTTGCTAACGGATCTAATATTTTTTGATCAAAATCTAGAATTATCCCCTCCCCTTCGACTTTTTGAAGGTCAGTAGTCGCAAGGGTGGCATTCCTAGTAGGTATAGGAGCATCTACCACATTTTGTGACAAAGGAGTTGAAAGAGTCAAATCTCTAATATCTGCAAGGGTAGAGTCCTCACATCCCTGAATAGGGAGCCGTGAGACATCAATTGGTGGTGGTTTAGAGTCATCTCAAATTTATATCTCTAAAGATTTGACCAACTTCTTCGGTACACACTACTTTTCAGCTGCTATGGGCCTCTTGCCCTTATCATTCACTAGTTTTAGATCCTTAATAATCTCTTTAGACTTGGCTATCAGAGGGGCCAGCTTGTAAATCTTTGGAGGAATTGGAAATCAACCACTATAAGGGCAACCCTACTAGATTCTATTAGAGCTACCTCTTCCATCTTTATAGATGGGAGGCGAGGCACCCAGTGATATCCGTCCACCAAAATTGAAGTGACAGGTTACTTAAGAAACTTTTTATTTTTTTCTCACTGGGTGAGGAGTTAAGTTTCTAGCTTCTAATTTCTCTTCCATTAGAACTTCTTTCTCAAGTTTGTGGGAAATCACCCCCTTTAGATGTTTCATGTACTGTTATTTGGTTTGACCTATTTGAGCAGCACAGGTATGTATGATATTCCTTAACATCCTTATTTTTAATGTATGTTTTTCTTTCAGTGCCTTCTTCATAGAGTAATCCATCAGGCATGGCAGAGTAATAGCTACCCTGGTGACTCTCCCCTCCCCTATAGTAGTTGAGAGGGGGTGGAAACAACTCCCTTTAAGGAGTGAAGAAGAGGTAGGGATTGGAAGCACCACGACATCCTTAAGTTCAACTTTGGTTAAGGCCTTCAACTCGACCATCTTCCTTGCCTTAGTGATCTTCTTCCTTACTGTCCTTAAATAGTTTTTTTAGCATTCTTAGTGCCAAAGAGGGTTCCAAAACTTGAAGACCCTTTATCAAACACGATCTTAATTTTTGTAGTCATTTGCTGTTCTTTATCCTCCTTTGAGGGTACCATAAGTATGAATATGAATGCTACTGCCATCTTAAGATTCAGAAGGGCATCATTCTTAGCCCTGACTTCTAACTCAACTAGTGGAGCATCCATTTTACCTTCAACAAAAAGATCAATCAAAGTGTCACCATTCATTACCAACCTTAAAGTTTTAAATCCTAATCCAAATTGAAATGTACTGTTGTGAATCAACACTTCAATACGTAAGTCTAGGTCCATTTCTGACTATTATAGATTATATGAGTATTTTAGATTTGAAAGAGGATATTTAAATTAAAATTTCAAATTTGGATTTGAAAATAAGTTTATATTTTATCATATATATTGAATTATAGGAGCTATAATCTAGTTTACAATGATAAGATATAAAGATTAATTTTGGTTTGTGGAAACTTAAGGAATTTTCACTCGACTTTGTTTTTTATTTTGCCAAAAGGATCGAGGTCTTTATTTGAATTTGAATATGGAGTCTTTACTCTATCCCATAAATGAAATTATAGGAACTATAATATCATATGTAATGATAAAATATAGAAATCGATTGAGATTGAAATTTTGATTTTGGACTTGAAAGAGTTTAATTTTGTAAAATGTGAAACTTATCATGCTTGAGATTTATTTGAGCATGCAAGTTTACAACACTTACAAGAAGGTTTGTAAATTATGGCTTGACTCTTTCGCTCAACCAATCCAATTGGAGGCAAAATGTCAAAGCCCGGCTTTGAAGGAGGTTTCCTAGCTCACCTCTCTTTTGACATGTCTTAATTGATGTTAGACACACTCACCCAAGGAAGAAATGGGCAGAGGACCAACCAAAAGAAAAGTAGTCAAAACTACTGATATAATAAAATTTATACCACTATTAAAGATGGAGTGAGATATTTGTCCCCAGCGGAGTCTCCATTTTTTATTTGATTAAAAAAATGTTGATTTTAAAAAATGATTAATTTTCTTTGGAAAAGATTAATTTCTAAAAAATTTATCTTTGAAATCAAGCACATCATTATGAACAATAAATCACCTCGAGAGGCAAACATATCTTTCCCTAATGGGTTCAAATTTTAGAACTTTAAATTTATTCAAATTATCATAGTCAAACTCATGGAAAGACCATATATGGTCGTAGAGGATCATTATGATGTTTAATCCAATGTTTGACTATAATAATTTGGAAAGAAGATCATTAGTTTCATCATCAAAATCAATATAATATTTGATATATTTTTTTGAGGAAAGAAGATATCAATCACTATTGATTTTTTCAGAATGATGATAATGATCGTCAATTTTAATTTCCCAAAGATAGTTAATTAAAGTTTTACAAATTTTAATTTTTGAAAATATGTTTTGTGTTCTAAATCTCCTATGAGTGCAAGCCCTCGTAGTTAATTATATCATAAGAAAACCCGAGTTTCTAAGAATACTCTCGTTTAAAATAGCGGTATGAATTTTATTTAGATTTTCAAATGTTAATGCCAAAGAAGGTAAGAACTTCAAAATTTTCAATTGGGATTATATCAAATTTAAGCACTTATTTCTAGAGTCAAATGAAGAAACGTAGGAAATGTTTTAAGATTCTGAATAACATAAGAAAATTCTCGGCCAATCCTAAGTTTTGGGCTTGAATTTGATTGAAAGAAATATTTAGTTTGAATGGTTAATTTTATTAGAATGTTGGGATTCAATTCCTAGAGGTTGAGATCTTATAGCCTAAGACTGCCTCAGAACCTAAGTTTAAATTGGGTACTGACAACCAGTGACCTAAACCTAGTTAATATAGTACAAATCTAAACTTACCCTGGCCTAGATTGGGGAGCCAGCAAAACCACTTATGCGCTTTAAAACCATAATTCCGATCTTTTATGCAAGAGTGGTAGGGATGTTAATTAGATTAAGTTTTAAGAATTTAGATCGACATCTAGAGCAGATTCCTAGTTGGCCCCTTTGACTTATACTGGGTAAAAAAGCTAAATAATGATGTAACTAAAATTTATACTCCTTTGAATGTGTTTCTAATACAATGTTTGCTAGATGACATATCTAATTCATGTATGCTTGAAATTTTAAAAAGGCTTGAAAATAGTTTTTTAGAAGACTAGGCTTCCTCTGGTCTGACACCTCATCCTCATATGTCAGATTATCTGGACTCTACCCGCAGGCAGGAAAATGTCTAAAATAAGGAAAGAAGAAGTACAATAATATGAATGCGACCCTTGGGGTATTCCTTGGCTAATTCTCTAGATTCATTATCTTTCTATGTTGCTTAACTCCTAAAATTTCAAACTTTTGATTACGAGTTGAAAAATTTTTACACCCTCACAAACCTCACGTATCAAAGTTAAAACAAAATAGACATGCAAGATCACCAAAAAACTAAGAAAATTATGCAATCCTAATTGTAGATCAAGACATCAATCATTAATTAAATTTAATTAATATTCAAATTGAAAGTCCATATGAAAAGTGCCACTTAATATTACAACCTAGGGTCATAAGAAAGTAAAGTGGTCAGATACCACTGTCAACAGCCCAAATTTTACTCCTAAGGCTCGAGTAACTTTGAGAAAGGGATTCTTCTTGTTCTCCATTTCTTCGTCCTTCTATGGTCTCCTTGGATTCTCATGTTTAGATATCCAAATGAAAAAGAAACTTCTCCTCGAATGGGCTGTTATCTTTTCCTTTTGGATATTTGAAAACTATCTTAACTTAACCTTCCAAATGGAGAATAACTCTCCCTTAAGGGATGTTCTCTCCTATTTTAAATCTAAGTTAAATAGTTTTGTATCCTCTTTCAAATGTCACTTTGAATTACAATTCAATAAATTTGAATTACATTTCATAAAAAATAAAATCTAGACTTAACACCTGTAGGGTTATCCTAAATAGTTAATGTCGAATCATTCCAAACAATTATATATTGAATTTAAATAATCAAATTTAGCCACATTTGTAATCGTATCATAGAGTATAGGAATTAAATAAACAATCACAATAATCATTTAATTCTAACAACCAGGATGCATTAAAAACTTAAAAAACTTGTCACACAGTAGAAAAGTAAACATCAGTCTAGCCTAGATCTAGAAGTGGTGCACTAGCAAACCATCTAAGTGTGTGCAATAGGGTGTGTGGTTTGGATATTTCCTATATGAGGTAATTGGTTTGAGTTGTCTAATGCTCAAGTTTGTTGAAGGTTGAAGGATGATTTAAGTTTGTGTTACCTAGTGATAACTAGTATGATTAAGTGATTTGATTATATTAAGGTTCAGAATTTAATGAATGTTAATTAATATTACTTGGTTTCTAGTTTTAAAGTTAAATTATTATTTTCTGGATTCAATTATTTAATTTTTTGGAATTATCTAAATTATTTAATGCAGATAAATATTAACTTTTTGAATTTAACTTATGTTTTGAAGTTTTGATTTTTTTAATAAATACTAGATTTTCATATGAGTTGAATTCCATTGAGTTTGCTTAATTTTGATTTTTTTTTGAATTAGTTATGAGTTTTCAAACTTTATGTAATTATTTAAATTTTAAAATTTGTTTAATTAAGGATGTTTTTGTGATTTGACTCTAAATGATCTCCAAACTTCTTGAAATTACTTCCAAAGGTCAAGAATTACCTAAGAAAGGATTCTCAAGTGTTTGGAAATTTTATGGAAATTTAATTAATTTTAATTAATTAAAACAATTAAATAGTAATTTTTACTTAAAATTAAATTATCCTCAAAATTGAAGTTAAATTAAAGTGATTTTAATTTTAATTAATTAAAGATTGAATTATAGATAATTTGATGAGTTATTGAAAATTTTAAATTTAATTTGAATTAATTGTGAGTTTTCAAAGTTTAGTTGATTGAATTTTTTTTAATTACTTAATTATGGAGGTTTTGAATGTTTTGATCCAAATTTTTTCTAAACAACATAGAATCACTTCTAAAGGTCAGTGATGATGCATAAGAGTGTTTTAAAGAGTTTAGAATTTATTTGGGATCTTTAATATTTTTTTAATTATTTTTTTAATTAATTGTTTATTTTTAATAAAACCTAAATTCAAGTTAAATTAAAATTCATGTGATGGGGATTTTATTTTTCATAGATGGAGGAATAAGTTATGGTCAATTTGAGATATTATTTATAATATTTAGACTTAATTTGAATTTATTACAATTGTTTAAATTTTTTGGACTCCTAAAAAAGGTTGAAATTTAATTTGTTTAATTTTCTGACCTAATGACTCTAAAATCCAACGAAATTAAGCCTAAGGTACATAGTGTCACTAAGTTTAATGTTCTAAAATTTCAGCCTACTGGGTGTCTGTACAATTTCCTAAGATCTTTCTAAGTTGCCTAGACTGTTTCCTTAATTATTTTTCCTAGGTGTCTCTAGTGTTCAAATAGGTTTGAAATGTTTTTCATCTAACCCTAAGACATATGCAAGAACACTATAACAATTATGCGACATAACTCTAAGAATTTGAAGAGTTATGATTTTTAAAAATTTTGGGTCCAAAATAGACCTATTACTTTGAAAATTCACATCACATAAATCCTTTGAACATCTGGTCCTTAAAAAATTACATGCGATGCATAAGATGTTCATAAACATCTCATCAAAATTTGTGCTCAAATTGATCACATAATTATGAGAAAATGGCTAAAAAAATTTAAACAATTTAAAATAACTCATAATCCATTTTTATTTTACTTTTAATAAATAGTAGTGCTCAAGAAATTTCCAATGAGCCTAAGAACATGAGATTTGGTGAAGAAATGGATTTTCTATGAATTTTGGAAGTTCTAGCTATATAAATTGATTTTGAAACCAATTTTTTTAATTCAAAATGGAGGCACTGTATCAGAGGATGCCACGTGTCCTCAGATGCGTCGAATGTGCTAGATTCGCTATCATTATCATCAAACGTGCTATATGTCTGACGATTCCTAGACCATCCTATCGCGCATGTATGGCAATCAGACAACCCAGCTCTTACTAGAGCCTTTTATTTCATTTTGAACTAAATTTTCAAATAGCCATAATTTGAAAAACACAAGCCAAATTGGATGAAATTTGAAACACAACTTTATGAAAACCTAATCTTCCAACACCTGAAGTTTGGAGGCTTCATGTGTTGTAGATTTGCTGCAATTTCAAATTAAAGTTTTAGAGAAAAGTTAAGATATCTTACAATCATGTTGATGGATTTGAATGAACTTGGGCTTATTGTAAAGGTATTATAATCATGTACAACTTCATTCAAGGGTCCAAGAGCCTTTGATGGCTGGATCAAATTCTACTATAACAATTATCCTTTCTCCTCTTTCTCTCTCTCTTCTCAATTTGGGCTCTAAAGATTTTCAACAACCATTTCAATGGTTGGGGGGGCTTTATTTATAGATAGAGAAGCTAGGGGAGAGCTGGAGTGGGATAAATTTTGCTATGATTGAAGAATTTTGAAGAGAGTGAATGAGGCCAAGGCTTTGAGTTGAATTAACCATGATGCCTACCTCCTAATGATAGCCTAGGCTTTATTAGAGAGATAGGGAAGTTTTATTGTATTACCAAGTGTCCCATTCAGCTACAAAAATGCATGGATAAGTTTGGATCATAGAGGATTAAGCTTAAGATGGGTTTTGACAAAGTTTAACACTACTAATCTCTTAGTTTGACTATTTGACTAGTCAAACTAGTCAATGAAATGATGTAGCATGAAAAAAAAATGATAAACTGGTTTGGAAGAGGTTTGGAAGAGGGTTTGATGGTTAAGGCTTGGGTTTTGAATATTTTGAAGGTGGTTTTAGATGGTATGACCAAGCCTAGTTAAGTTGACTTGGTCAAGCCAACTATAGTTCAACCCAAAGTAGACTTGGAAATGTTTGAGCCATAATTTGAAGTAGACTTAAGGCTTAATGACATAAAGATGGCTTGAAATAGATTGGATACTAGTTTGAATAACTAGTTTGATTAGATTAAAGAACTAGGTTGACCAAGTTAAATCAACGGGGAGTTAACCTCAAATAAATTTGAACATGTTTGGGACATTCTTTGGAATAGGTTTTAGAAATTGAGGGTTTAGATTTTAATTTGGAGATTTGATTTAAAGTAGAAAATCTTAAGGATTGATTTGGTCAACCAAGTTGACCCAAGGTCTAGGTTTGGCCTCAATAGATTTGGTTTGATGTTTAAAATTTGCTGGAAGTGGTTCTAAGGAATTTGGAGGTCATTTGGTTTGAAATAGGAATTTAAACCCTTAAGGGCTATTGAGGTCATTTTGACTCCTGGTCAACTAGGGGTCAAATTGGGTCAACCAAAATATAATTTGATGATTAACAAATTAGGATTAAGGATCTAGAAGTGAATTGAATCTTTGGAGAAAGCTCTAAGGTTGGAATCCACTAGGTAACTTGTCTAGTGGCATTGGTCGTAAATATCTAAAGGTTAAACAACCTTTGTATATAGACTCAGTTTCTAGGGCTAGGGACATCAGAATAGGTTCAAATTTATAGGGTTTCCTCTAGAGACATACCATATCAATATGCAATTGATAGACTCTGAATCAGATGTCATTTGACTAGAATTTGAAGTGTTTGAAAAATCCCTAAAAATGACTTTCAGAACAGGGCCATTGAACCTTGGATTTTGGTCTAGATTTCTGGATTTCAATTGGATTTTTAGTTTGAATGATTAGATTTGAATTCTCCAAATCATTTATGATCATTTGAGTGATCACAAAATGGTTAGATATGATTGAAGCTGGATCAGAGATAAGATTAAGGTTTGAACTAGAGTTTGGGAAAAGTCCTAGTGACCTCATACAAAAATAGAGTCAATACTATTTTATGAATAACTTTTTTAACTTTTAGAGCTCAAAATTTAAGGATATAAAAATTTTTATATAAATTTTATGCATATAACTAAATAAATGATATAATTATATTTGTATCCTTAAGATATTTTATTACGAAAATATTTAGCCACTTATAAAATATTTAAATGACATTTTTTTTTCTTCTCATTTCACTTAAGAGAGAATATAATAGGTAATTTGAGATGAAAACAAAGGAGATAAGAAAGAGAAACCTAGGGTTTGGAGGTCATAGAGTTATTTTGCTATTTAGTTCAATTTAAAAATCACCATCTCTATTAAATAATATTTAGATTTTCTTTGATATAAATATTAACAAACCCCACTTAATATACATAAGTATATGTGCTAAATCAAGTAATAAAGTGACACAGAAGAGTGTCAAATCCATGAGAAAATATGCTTGTAATAAATTACTTTTGTTTACTTTATTTAAAATCATTATCCTATTAAATAAAAATAATATTTTGGAGATTCTATCAATGAATAATGTAGTAAAATATTTGATATAATATTTAATTAAAGTATTTTGAATTGATGAGTATAAATTGCATATCTTTCCTAATGAGACTCATTAAAATAATGTGATTTAGAGTATATGAATCTCTAGATCTTTGTCAAGCTTATAGGGTTGAAAAGAATATATGTTAACCTCGTATAGTTATGATATCTCTTTAAGAGTCTAGAACATTTTACATCCTATGTCTAGGCATGCAAATATCCTATATCAATATGCATGGTTGTTCTAGCATTTCTCTGTTAAAGCTATACATCACACTAATTTCAACTACATATAGTGCCACTATGTGTATTTAATAAAGAGTAGGATAGTATTAAAAACATCTTTTAAAATTGATAGAACTAAAGTCTTCATTAGTACTTAACATACATTTTTTTATTAACAATTCAAAATAAAAGAATTAGCCATATATAGAATGAATAATAAGAAAACTCAATTTCATTAAACTCTTGAAAGAATGAAAAATATAATAGAGTGATATCACCAGGAAGGATTAAGTATCTCCTTTGCACTCCTCCTTTTTACTTGCAATGTTCCTTCAAGAAGCACAAGCTAAATACTCAAAATGATTATATCTTGTACTTTTGTAACCTCCCTTAGATTTTACTCTAAGAGGGAAATAAAGAAGTACTCTAGAAAGCATTGAATTTGCATAACTGTAACATCGCAGTGTTGTGGAAATTTGAGTCTTGTGGTGCTCAAGTGCAAAAATGGAATCAAGGTGTGAGAAATTGTGACTCTGCATCATTTAAAAATAAAAAATCCAATACTACCAAGCAAACTTGTTGACGCTGCAACACTAACAATGTTGCAGTGGTATTTTATGTTGTCACTGCAGTGCTTACAAATAGAGAACTCGATACCACCATGTTTGAATTCTTGCAACTCAAAATTTTCTGTTATTTTTTATGTTTCCTACACAAAAATGACTAAAATAATAAAATTTTCACTAGAAACAAAACACATAAAATAATATATAATTTAAATTTATCAAATTCTCCCAAGTTTAAACTATTGCTTGTCATCAACAAATTAAAAAAATTATAATTCTAATTAATCAAAAAACCAAAATAAAAATTTAAAATTTAAAATTATTAAAATATAAGATAATATATCACAATCTAAGAGTAGTGAAAATGAATAATGTTATAATTCTAGTTTAAAAAATACTAGCAATTATCCTAACCAATCATCCTTATTATTACTAAATTTAAATTCATATGTTACAAATATTGTCATTGTCTTTTGAATTCTAAATTGAATAATGCAGGTTAAGGATTAGATGTATTTGTAATTAAATTTGAAATTTCATAAGTTCATCAGAATTTGTACTAGTTTTCCTATCTTATCTTTTATGAATTTAAGTATAAGATTATAACTGACTTTAAGCTTTTATTTGATGCCAAATTTTGATTATACTCGCTTCTTTTTCTTCTTTTCTTTGCTTTTTTTTTTTAATTCATTTTTACATTTATTTTTGTGGAGTATAAAGTTAATAATTTTGAATATATGATTTGCTTAAAATTTTCTTACAATCTTAATTAGTTTAATATAAGGATTTAATAATATTGCTAATTCTGAATTCAAGTTGCTCATGATTTTCAATTTTAATATACTCATATTAATTCTTTAAATTAATTATTTATCTTCAATTCAAAGGTCAATGTATAAATGTATAACTTATACATTCAATATTTTTTTTCAAGGGAAACCCACAGAGGGGCCTACACGTTGATTAAACTAAAAGGTTACACAATCCTTAAGGGGACCTCAAGCTCTCTACTACTCAAAAGAGATACAAGCAAAAAAAAAAAAGTCCTAAGAAGCTCAACGTCCCCACTATAAAATAATACAAAATGACCTAGGTACAATCTACGTTGCTCAAGCGCGAGCACCCAAAAAAAGAGCATATCAAAAAATAACAAAAGGCTCCAACACAACCATCCTCTGAACCAATCCATCAAGCATCTGCACTAATTTTTTTTTGCAAAAACTCTGATAGGCAAAAAGGACATAACAGTAATATATATAAGGATTAAAGCAAAGATTAACCAAACACTAAATCATATAAGCATAATGGTCCAACCAATGATCGCAATAAAACCAAAACAAAATCATAATAAGAAGGTAACCCCCACCATCCATAATCAAAATCCAAACTACCCAAGGAGTAAGAGACCACTTAGAACAGGCCTAACCATAATTGTCACTAAAATAACCAGTTAGAGAAACATAATGCCCACAGCCACCAAAAAAATAAAGCCAACCCAGACCATAAAAAGTAACTATAGGAGAAGAAGTACAATAATCAGCAATAACATAACTAAAAAAATTCCAATAGAACTCCAAGAAATCAAGACCAATATAAACACAATACAACCAGTCTAGTACCGGCCCTACCAAACCCGTAGGCAGCAAGGACAAATACTTAAATCAACCATATAGAGAATTATGCAACCAAAGAACATCAATTAAGTCACGTTAGTCTAAGCAAAGATCCAAAATGGATAAGATAACGACCCAACACCACCCACCAAAAAGCCAAAACAAATAAGGGATTATAACCCCCCCAACAAATAGACGGATAACAACTAAAGAAGACCCAGGGAAAACTAACCCCAACCGACAGCCAAAGAACAACCCATAAAAGAGCAGCACAAAGCCTCTAGGCTAACACCAACAACCAGCCTGAATAAGTAATCTAGATACCAAACAAAGCTCCAAAGACCAAATGAGACAAACAAAAGCAAACCATCAACTTCCAACCTCAGCACAGAACCAAGATAGCCCCAAAGCCCAAACAAACTCCCACAGATATCCACAGCCAGCCTAAAAAATAACCTGAAGATAAGAGAGCAACAATGGGGAAAACCAATAGCTACATAACCTATGTAATCACAGCTCAATTCCAGATCCACAAAGATAATAGCTAAAGTGAAAGCCATAGAGAAATGCCAGCAGTAGTTCAACAACATAATAACACAAAAATAAAAGAGAAGGGAAACATTCAGAGTGAACCACAGAAGCCTCCGAAGAGAGATCAAACTTAAGACCATGGCTATTCTTTAAGTGAAATACACAACTTAAGACCATAAAGAATAGCCATGGTGCTAACAATGAAAATATTACCATTCTGTAAAGGACCAACAAAAGCCATAATAAGATTACCATTACTGTCTCTGATAGCTCCACCGTAGCCTACAGAAGAATCACTGTTAGCACCACCCATGTTGAGCTTTAAAAAAATTATGGGGGGTTTCATCTAGTAAATAATATTGGCCACTTTAGTAATAGAATCACCCTCCAAACTAAGGCCTAAGGCAGCCCCAACAAAATAATAGTTTGTAAAAATCTTTAAGGAGAGTAGTTTAATAGAAACAAGAGACAAAACCTTATCCTTCACCTACTAGATAACCTTATGATGACTCATCCAAACACGATTAAAAAGAGAATTATTCCTTTCCAACCAAAAGTACCATAATATGAGAGAAGGAATAACATTTATGATGTGCCCTTTTGAATTAATGAATCAAGAACTAATCATTGACTTAAGGGACAAATGACCATTAAAATAGTTCAACTGAACTAGTCATTAAAATAAACCCAAGTATTAGCAACGACATGGCCTAAAATAAAAACATGATGCATATTCTCAATATGGTAACAACATTGACACTTAGAAGGCAAATTATAACCATTTTTTATGAGATTATCATCCGTAGAAATAAATTTATGTAGAATTCTCCAGACAAAAATATCCATAGTAGTAGGAATACTCTTAAACCAAATCAAAGAGAAAATATTATCTATATTCCTCCTAAATCTAAAAGTATGCCAAGCATTCTTTAAGTGAAAATCATTGTCATTAGACAAATCACATAAGATAATATCCTTAGAAGTAGTATTGATAGGCAGGTTTTAATTTGATAAATAATGAAATCAAGAATAATATTAGCAAGTTTCTCATAGTCCCAACAATTATTAGTAAAGAAAGAATTAACCTTAATAGCCGCAACAGAGGAAGAATTCATAATGGATTCAATAGATTTTTTACCCAACCAATGATCTTGCCAAAAGAAAACATTACGTTCACCAAGCCCCCAAGAAATGAAGGGCTCAATATCCCATTTAACCTTGCAAAGCCTTTGCCACACTTTAGAATCACCTTGATTAAAATGATAAGTAGTAGGGTGCTTACCAACAAAGTACTTTACATACATAAAATTTGCCCAAAGGCTCACTTTCGCACAAATATTATACCATAGTTTAAAGGAGAAAGCAAAAGCCAAATCATTCATATTCATACAACCTAAACCCCCTTCAACCAAAACACCACAACATTTATCCCAAGTAGCCTAGGCAATTTTGGAGTTAGTAGAAGTACCTTTCCAAAAAAAAATTTTATAAGCTTATGCACTCTATTATAAACCGCTTGACTTAGAAGAATAGTTTGAAAACTATAAACTGGAAAATAGTAGAGAAAACTTTTGATAAGAGTAACTCTACCACCAAAGCTAAGATAATTATAATCCCAAGATAAAAGTTTATTTTAAATAGAGAAAATAAGATCATAAAAAAAGGTTTTCTTTCTACCATTAAAAATAGGGACACTAAGATACTTAATGGGTAATTAACCATGCATAAAACTAGTTAAATCTTTAATGGATAAAATACGATCATTAAGAATCCTCTTAGCAGCAATAAAATAACTTTTGTTTTTATTAAGAGATAAGCCACTAACTATTTCAAATTGATAGAAAAAATCCATAAGTTTATGAATCCTGATAACAAAAGCATTAGTTAAAATAATAATGTCATCCACAAAACATAAATGAGAAATGGGAAAATCACCCAAAGTTCTAAAGTAAATACTACGAGTATTCTCAAAAAGATAGGTAAGGCCCCTAGATAAAAATTCAGCGGCAAAAATGAACGGGAAGGAGAAATAGGATCACTTTGTTTTAAACCATGAGATAATTTAAAATAACCATTACTAGAAACATTAACAATAATAGAGAAATAAACACCTTTAATACAATTCTTATTAAGCTTAATAAAAATCAAATTAAAGCCAAAGAAACTCATAATATGATAAATAAAGTTCTAATCAATATTACATAGGCCTTGGCAATATCAAGCTTCAAAATCAAGTTACCCCCTCTCACCTTGACATCTAGATCTTAGAAAAATTATTGAGCCAACAAAATATTATCCGCAATGGCCCTACCTTTCACAAATCCCATCTGAGAAGGAGAGATAATTGTAGATAAAATAGAAGTAAGAATATTCATGAGAGATTTATAAATCAATTTGTTAAAAAAGGTACAAAGACTGATAGGTCTAAAATCATTTCATGAGTTGAGATAGTCATTTTTGGGAATAAGCACAATAGAAGTAGAAGTAAAAAACTTAGGGATAAAAGTACCAGCAAAGAAATCCAAAATAGTAAAAAAAAGATCATTATTAAGAATGTACCAACATTTTTGGAAAAACTGAGTGGTAAAATCATCAAGCCCAGCCACAAAGTCACTATCCATACCAAAAAGATTCTCTTTAACTTTATCGATAGAAGGAGGTTTATAAAGAGTCTCATTCTCCTCTTGGGATATACGGTTAGGAATAAAAGAATGGTCAATAATCTGAGCTGGATTAAAATTCTTATTGAGGCATTTATGAAAGTGTTGAATAGCTAAACTAGCAATCTCCACATTACTCTCAGTAAAAGAACCATCCTCCCATTGAATTTTTTTAATATAATTTTTAGCCCTTTTCCTCTTGACAAATGCATGAAAATATTTAGTGTTATTATCACCTTCAACTAGGTACTTAGCCATAGCTTTCTATTTCCAAAAGACCTTTTCATAAGCTTATAATTCAAAAAGCTCATCTTTAGCATTTCTTAATAAAGTGAAATTAGCATTAGAAGGATCAACTTGATAAGTAGACTCAATAGTATCAACTTGGTGCTCCGCTTTCAAAATATTGGCAAAGAGATTTTTCAACACATTATGGTTCCACCAATTTAAAACCTGCTTAGGCCTTTTCAACTTAAACCAAAGTCTCCTCATACCAAAATTAGAATTATCTGGATGTAAAGGAGGTTGCCAATTATTTTGAACAACATCTAAAAATATTCATGAAGTAACCACATGTTTTGAAATCTGAATTGGGGATAAGCATTAAATTGTCTAAAATTAAGGCTAATAAGCAAAGGGGAGTGGTCAGAAAGAGCCTTGCTTAGATGCTGAATATTAATGGAGTTAAAGAATTAAGTCAAGAATCATTAAAAAGAACATGATCCAAATGTTGCCATATGTGACCCCTATTCCAAGTGAAGTTATTACTAGAAAAGCCAATATCAATTAAAATATAATCGAGAATCATGTTACTAAAATTCTCCATAGACTGATAAGAAGGGGAAGAGCCTCCTATCCTTTCAGAAGGGTTAGTAATAGCATTAAAATCACCTCCAACAAGCCAAGGTAAATTATAAATATTATGAAATTTAATGATTTGATCCCAAAGAAAATTCCTAAAGAAACAGGAAGAAGCAGCATACACAAAAGAAGCACAACAATGAAAATTAAAAACCTCAACATTATAATGCATCACTTGAGTAAAGTCACCAATAACATCAATTTTAATAAGATCCTTTCAAAGAACCCAGATCTTATTAGCCACATTCAAAATACCATAATTAAAACCCAAAAACTAAGAGGTGCTAACCAACCTAGTAGAAGAAATAGGAGGCTCAAGAAAAATAAGAATAGAAACATTATGAACATGACATAAAATCTTAACATAAATTCTAGAAGAGGGACACCCAATGCCCATCACATTCCAAATAATAGTCCTAAACATAAAGAACACAATTAATGAGAAGTATGAGAGTGAGTGGTCCTAGGAGATTACAATATGATATGATGTTTCTTTCTTCCTCTCTTACTATGAAACTTAATGTAAATAGTGTCATTGTCATCTTTAAAAAAATATTTAGCAGTAATTCCCGTATCCTTAGTGTTAGTAAAAGCATCAATATTATAATGAGAAGTTGAAGGAAGCTTACTATCATTTTGTTGGACCCCTTGACTAACCTGTTGAGAACACTCATCCTCTATAAACATACCATCATCCTCCATATTACCTTTACTCCTCATAGTAAGACTATCAATGCATTCCCCAAGAGGAAGGCTATCCTCAACCAAAGCTAATTCACCCGCCTCTAACGGGTTGACATTCCCATCACTTTCTTTATAAGGCAATTAAATTTCCATATTAACTTATATCACATTCTCCTGCTCATTAAAAATCAAAGTATTAGCAATTATGTTAGCTAGATGATTAACATTCATTTCCAACAAATTTTTGTTAATCATACACAGACTAATAAAATCAATAATATCATCATTTTGGATAGCAATATCACGCAAAGTTTATTCAACCCTATTCTCACAAATAGAAGGTGGAATAAAAGAGGCTTTAACATTAATTCCCTATTCATGATTCAAACAAACAACATTGGTAAAAGTTGGTTCAAGATCATCATCAGCTAATGGCATAGGCTCCTCAATAATTTGAGATGGTTTAGAGGTATTTCACTCTAAGTTCACAGAGTTTGAGGTAGTAACTTCATAAGAAATCAAGTTGGAATCAACCCCTTACTGTTGTATGTTTGAGTCCTTTTCTTTACGAAGGTGAGGATGCTTCCAAAAGCATTCATTAATATCGTGACCACTCATTTTGCAATGAGAACAATAGATGGTAAATTTTTTAGTTCCACTTTTTGGAAATAACCCTTCACCTCCGACCCAATCCATATCTCATTTGGATGTTTCTTAAAAACATCCAATTCAACTAAAATCTGAGCCATAGATGGCTGCGAGATAGAAGTAATGAATTGGTCCATTTGTAATGGCCTTCTAAAGATTGACGCCAAACCAAATAAGATTTGAGTATTAAAGAAAAGAAGTCTCAAATTTGGGAAGGAAATTCACACTGGTGCAATAGGGGATTCCTCTCTAACATCCAAATCTGGAATCCATTTGAGCAAATGCATTTCACATGCTTGTATATAAAATGATCTCCTAGCAAATATATGGCTATAATCAAGATCATTAGAAAGTTTGATATCAACATCAATTTGATCCAATAAGTTGATATGAAAAGATCCTGATAGTTTTAGGTTAAGAAAAATTTTTCGTATAACATCAAGGTTTGGACGCATTAGGAGGAATTTACCCACAATCATTAAAGCAAAGGGAGCAATCAACTGAGCAACCAAGGAATCCTCAAACAATAAGGCTGGACAACCATTAAATGAAGAATGCATAAACAACTACTTAGAAGAAGATGATAAAGAACCAACCAACACATCTTTGAAAGAATTAGATTTCACTTCAAAAAGTGAAGAAGTTGAAGGGTTAGATGACGATGGAGTCGTCATCTCCCAAACACAAAAAAAAAATCTTAAAATCGATGAAGGAAGGATAATGAATGAGACAAAGTGGAGGAAATCAAATGAAAAATGTAAGCAATCCACACCATGAGGGAAAAACCAAACGCATGAGAGAACAAAACCTTGATCGCCTGGAAATCACCTCGGATCCCAAAGTATAGAGTTGTTGGAGCATGATCCATCAATAAATATGACTTAAAAATTCAAGTTAAGTCAATAATTTAAATGATCTAGGTTAGTAAATTATTAAATTTTCCAATCAATGAATTTTAAAGTAGTGTTCATTTGAATTATGATCTAGTATTTACTTTTATCATAATTTTACATAATATTTAATTATTATTTTATAAGCTTTAATTAAATAATTATAATGCATTGATATTAATGAAAGACAATATAAAAATTCTATGATAAGTTAATTTAATCAAATGTCAATAACAATGACATAGATATTAATAAATAACACATATTTTCATATGAATGATAGAAAGGTACAAAATATGAGATACATATAACAAACTATTACATAAGATACAAGATAACTAGTACATAAAGATCCACTCTATAACATCACAACAAGCTCACTAATGATATAACTGGGTTGTCTCCTGTATGCACTAAGTTTATAGTCTTTAGCCAGACTATACCAAGGATTTTATTTTTTGATAAACCAATACAATTATATTTTGTAATCAATCAATGTCTCCACCTAAATAAGTTTTCAATATGTGTACATTCACTTTAAAAGCATACAAGATTTTCTTATCCTAAATTTCCACTATTCCAAAGGGAAATATTCTTATGTTAATGAAAGGACAAGACCATCTAGAATTTAATTTTCCTAGGAAAAGCTTAAGTTTCAAATTAAAAAGTAAAACCACTTGTCTAGGAGTAAATTTTTTATTAAGAATTTTACTATCATGACATTTTTAAACTTTTTCCTTATAAATCCTTGCATTGTCATAAGTTTCATTTCTATTATTTCAAATTCACTCAACTGTATCAATATCTTTCCTTTTATACCTTTAAAATTAGAATTTAATTTTTTAATTATGCAAATTTTTTTTTAATCAAGTTCCATAAGAAAGAGGCAAGTTTTTCTAAAAATTAATTTATAAGGATTCATACCATTAGGAGTCTTAAAAGATGTTCTATAGGACTATAATGCATCTTCTAATTTAATTGCTCAATCATTCCTATTAGAACTAACCATTTTTTTTATTTATTTAATCTCCCCATTGTTAATTTCACCATGACCACTAGTTTTTGGAAGATAAGCAGTAGCTATACTATAATCCCAAATTTCTATTAAACTATTTCTATTCTTTTATTATAGAAATGACATCATCACTAACTAAAACTCTTGGCATTCTAAACCTAAAAATATTTTTTTCTTTAAAAACTTGATTACAATTTGAGCATCGGTTTTAGAGGTTGCCACACCTTCAATCCACATTGAAACATAATGTACAATAATTAGAACATATTGATTTCAATGGGATGGCACAAAAGGTCCCATAAAATTCAATCCACAAAATTCAAATATTTATAATTCCAAAACATAGTTTAAAAGAACTTCATTTCTTTTTGAAATATTTTCTGCTCTTTGATATTGATCGCATTTCTTAATATATTCATTTACATCCTTGAATTGAGTAGGCCAAAAAAAATCTAGAATGAAAGAATTTAGAAGTTGTTCTAAAACCTCCAAAATGTCCCCCATAATGAGAATCATGGCACTCCTAAATAATTGGCTCTATTTCTTCTTCAGGGACACATCTTCTCATAATTTGATCATCCTATGATTTAAATAAATAAGGTTAATCCCAAAAATAAACTTAGTATCATGTAAAAACTTACTCTTTTGAATTTGTCATAATTCATAAGGAAGTATGCCACTAACAATAAAATAATAATGTAAAAATACTATAGTGATTTCTTCAAATGAAGAGTAAATAACCATTCATCAGAAACTTCTTCATTAATTTAACCCTCATAAGATGCTTGATTTTCAATATAAAGTCTAGAAAGATGATCAGAAATTTGATTTTCAAACCCTTTAAGCAAATAATTTCTACATTAAATTCTTGTAATAAAAGAATCCAACTAACTAATCTAGGTTTAGTATCTTTATTTGTCATAAGATATTTGATATAAAAATGATTAGTATAAATAAATAATTCGATGCAAATAAATGAGATCTAAATTTATTAAAAGAAAAAAATAATAGCTTGTAATTCTTTTTTAGTAGTTGTATAATTATATTGTGTAGAATTTAAAGTTTAACTAGCAAAAAATGACATGAAATATTTTATCTTTCTTTTCTCCAAGAACAGCACCTACAACAACATCTATAGCATTAAACATCACTATAAAAGGTAATGACCAATAAAGAGCAATAATAACTGGGGTAGTAGTCAAGTGTTATTTTAAAGTATTAAAGGATTTTAGACATGTATAATTAAATACAAAAGGAACATCCTTCTCCAATAATTGACATAATGGTTTAGAAATTTTAGAGAAGTCCTTAATAAAATGTCAAATAATTTATTGCCCCAATAGAGTCAAGGTAAACACTGTAGGGTCAAAAAATCTAGAATGCAATACCTGAGTTAGTAGAAATTGAGTGCTAGAGTATTGAGCATTACAACGCCGCAATGCCAGATAATAAGTTCAAGTTCCACAATGCTCAAATTTGTCAACACCACAGCAGAGCAGTTGATAAAGACACAACCATGCCAAATTAGTTGAGTAATGCACCAGTTCAGCCATTAGACACATCAAGTCAATGCAATTTTGTAATGGAGAAAGCATAGTAGCACTGAGATGCTTATTCATCTCGTAATGCCTTAAGCCATTTATGTACTTACTATAAATAATTTTTAGTTGTTTTGTTGAGTTATATCATTTTATATTAGAGTCCTATAATTTTTAGTGTAGTTCTTTTGTGTCCTTTTAGGGTGAAGTCTAAGGGAGGGTAGGGAAGATCAAGATAGTTTTATTAGAAATCTTAATATATATTGTGTAACAAATCCTACCATTATGGAGAGAGTGTGGAGAAGTTCTTTTATACTATCTTGGTGATATTTTACTTATTTTTATCCTATATACTTTCTTCTATGAGTAAAATATCGATGTTTTTTCTTTCTAATTCATCTATGTCTGGCTAAAGAGTTTTTTACTAATGATGTAAACACAATGCAAGTAATAATGTAGAATCTTGCACCTTGAATTATATTATGGATGCTTTCAATATCTTTCATTCCTAGTTTAATTCATATAATGGTCATGTGTATAATTAATATCTAGTGTGATATATTACCTCGAACGAGAAATCTTTGAATAAATTGGAGCATTGAGATGAAATATTGGCATACCTAGACATAGAATGTTTAACCTTCTAAGTTCTATGGAGAAATTAGAATTGTACAAAGGCTATAAATCTTCCTTTTACCCCTACAAGCTCAACAGAAATCTAAGGATTCATATGCTCTGAATCACATTAATTTTTAAGAGTCCCATTAGATAAATAAGTATGTTTATAAGCAGAAGTTCAAAACATATTTTATATATTGGTATATCATCATTTGTTGCATTCTCTTAAGTGGCTGAAACTCAAATCATTAATTTTCATTTAGTAGGATAAACCTTGCATCTGTAGTAGATAATATTAGTTTGATTGCAATAAAGCATAACACTTTCTCGTGGGATCCACATTTACTTAATAAATTTATTACTTAATTTATATATATACTTGCATATATAGTGGATAATTATATATATATATATATATATATATATATATATATATATATATATATATATATATATATATATATTAACATTAATTGATCCAAAGTCATATCTTATTTCATACATGCAGTCAGCCATTCACGTGCCTAGAGTATGATCACAAGTAGCATCATGGCTCTTGAAGTTTAATCTTTGGAAAGATTTTTAAGTAAACAACCATTTACATATATGATTAGGTTGGTTGAAGCAAGGTAATATTTTCACCATCTCCTTCTTCATTAAAAAATTAATGCTACCAAAGTTAAGTTATTTAAATTTTATATGTTATAATAATGCTGAATTTTTATAAGAAGCATTTAAAAACTATGCAACTTGAATGTGAATATTTAACATAAATATTAAATACATTGTCGTAGACACATTTTTACAATTAAATTGTTTGTATTATCTATTTGGACAAACTATTTAAAAATTTATATTATATAATAGATTAAATTAGAAAGTATTATATAACTCCAATTTGTTAAATTATTATTCACACTTAATAATCAATATCATCTACCATTAAAAATAAGGCGCATCTTATATGCTCATAAATATTTTTGTTGTTTGATCTAAAAGTATTTTGGTAACTAAACCTATAAATTATATGAATTAGAATAAACTATTAGTTTGCATGCACAAATAAGAGAAAATATGATGGATACTTATTTCTCACCATCAAGCTTTATAAATGACCAAGTTTTTACACTCTTAGGCTTCGTTTGTGACAACTTTCTTACTGGTTTATGAAGGAGTTTTTTAGTACAAAAATGTTTGAATTTGAAAATTTTTGTACTAGAAATCTACTTCATAAGGAAATAACAATGTTGACCCAAATGAAGCCTTAGTTATGTTGGTTTGCTAGTGGAATGGGTAGATGGTGAAGTATCTAACATTTGGTAAGGAGGCTTGGGTAATATTGATAGTTGTGTGTCCCCTTTTAGTGAGAATAGCGGTTAGAAATTTCTAATGCTATTTAACATAAAATGTGTGGATGTTATCAATGTTTATGTTGTGAGGATGAGAAATTTTGAAGTGTATAGTGCAAGGAATGTCATGGTTAGTCCATATTGTGCTAGTTCAAACTGATTTGAAAGTTTAGGAAATGAGTTTTAAGTAGCCTAAAATATAGAAAGAATAGTGGAGGGTTAGAATATGAGCTTGGGATTTATAGTATTTCATAAAGTTTGATGGAGTTTAAGGGGATGTTGTGTTGTAGAAAATAATATAAGGTGGCATAGTTTCTTATTTGGTTGAGAGCTATAATTAGTATTCTAAAAAATTAAATTTTCTATTATTTTTTCAGAGAATTATAGAGATTATTATATATTTTATATGATTAAAATGTTCATTCTAATTAATTGATTGAATCTTAAAAACTTCTTTGTAAAATTGAACCCTTTGACCCTATTTCTAATTCAAAATGTCTCTTAATCACTATACATGTATAACTATTATATTTGATAATTTATTTGATTTAAAATGATCTCTTAAGTTTTTAACCTTAAAATAAAGTTAGAGTTAATAAAATTTTGATAATTAATATAATTAAATCCCTATGGGTTAATATTATATTTATCATTATAAGTTTTTAGCGATGTTAGTAATTATTTGTATTTTTTTATTTAAACAATAATACTAAGTTAAATTATTCTTTAATTTGAAAATTATCTTATATTTATTTGTCCTAGGTATGTTGTATAGTGCATGATTTGATCTAATGATCATTCATCACTCCCTTTTGATTTAGAAATTGAAAGAACTTGTGAAAAGAATTTAAGAAAACAAAGAAGGATCATATGTTCTACTTTGTAAACTATGGAGTATGGTTAAGAAAAAGTTGGGGCCACTCATGTGATAGGAAAATTACAAGATCTAGTTTTGGAATGTTTCAAATTCTTTTCCAATCATTTTAAATAAACTATAGAGCACAAAGCTACTAAAAATCCACATATTGAAATAAACTCATCCACATGATTTCTTTCATTTTATCAAAGTGTATCTATACTAAAGTACATGACTACATGTAGAACCTATAGAGCAAAATTGAAGAAAAAATTAGCCTTTAGTGTACAAAAGTCAAAATAGAGAAATACCGATTAACTCAAATCTGATCCTAAACTACTAATCAATAATATTTTTTTCCCTCCCCAAATCCTAAAAGCCTGAAGAAAAATCTTAGTGAGCTATAATAATTAAGCAGACCACACAATATAATATAAAATTTTAACTTATTTTATTAAACAATTTGTTGAATATTTACAAGTAGTTAAATGAAGTCTAATAGATCACTATATTGAGAAATATAATAAGAGCATATTAGTTATTTAATTATTTAAATAATATTACCTAGAAGATAAATAAATTAAAACTCATATTATAGAGTAGTTCATATCACATCTCATGTACCCAAATAAATTCTCAAATTTGAGTAATTTGAAATTAGAGAGAGAAACTCCAGCTGTTAGAGAGAGAAAATTTGAAATTTTAAAAATTTCATCTCCATTTTCCGTTCCTATTTCTCAGGATCGGCGGTGGACGATGGCGACGGACAGCCACCGGCAAGGCCAGAAGATAGACATGGTGTCTAAAGATCAACGGAAATCTTCATCGTCGACGTCGAAGTCTCCGTCTCTGAAGAATTGTTCAAACAATAATGCCTCAGGTGATGGATTGTCGATATTGGATTTTCAGAAAATCCATAATCCTCTGTTTAAATTTCAAGGACCTTTGGTTATCAAGGAAGTTTCTGAAATTTCTCCCAAGAAGATTCAATACGTGGAAGGCAAAGGTAAGGCGATAGACGAAACTTTGAATTTGGTTACTTCTAACAGTCTTAATTCTATAGCTGTTCCTTCTGATTTGAATGCATCAACTTCTGGCATGAAATTGTTTGTTAATAATTTTGGGAATTTGAATGCAATCCCTGGACTTCATCGCAACATGATAAATGAGAATTCTCGAGATTTGTTTAACAAAAAATTTCATACAGAACCTGAAATAAGGAAAGAGACGAATGAATATAAGTTGCCTGCTGGAATGCCTAATATCTTAATAGGTTTAGGTAGTGTTAATCTTGGCAAAATAAACCATATATTAAGCTGGATTTCAAAGAAGATGAAGTCGTCTACTCTAAAGATGGATTAGCAATGAGGTTACTTGAAGAAAATGAGAAGAGCAACTCAGCAGTTTTAGCCAATTCATTGGTTATTAAGATTTTTGGAAAGGATATTCCTTCTCATTTAGTGGCTTGGGAAATAAGGAAACAATGGAATAATTTTGGAAAATTCCACTTTACTACATTGGGTGGTGGATGGTTCTTATGTTCCTTCTCATCTGAAGAAATGATGGAAGCAATACATTCAGGTGGCCCATGGTTTGTAAATGGACACATAATTGGTATGGAGAAATGAACTCCAAAATTCAACACTACATTGATTAAGGGACTATCATCTCCTATTTGGATTAGGATGCCACATTTACCCTTACAGTATTGGGATGAGAAGAATGTAGCTTACATTGCTTCAAGAATTGGTAAACCTCTTATGTTGGATGGCAATATGTTTCATTGGGGAAGAAGAGAGTTTGCAAGAGTTTGTGTAAGAATTAAGCTTGATGAATTGCTTCCCTTAGGTGTTTGGGTGGATAGCATGGCCGGAAGGTTCTTCCAAAAGGTAGAATATGAGAATGTTTCAAACTTATGTTTTGTATGTGGAAAAATTGGACATGTGAATAAAGAATATGAACAAAATTCTAAAACAATTTCAGTGGCAGTGGATAGGGAGGAAAGTAGAAGAGAAAAGGCTGTGGAAAACATACTTGAAGATCCAATGAAACCTTGTTATGGTCTTTGGATTATGGTTAACAATAAGAGAAGAAGAAATCCTAGAAGGAGTAATCAAGAGATGAAGAAAAACAATCTCAGATATGTCAAAAAATCTGATATTCCTGTTTCAATTGGTAATGAAATTCAAAAGTTAGTGGAGCAAGACCATGGTGAAAAACCTGTTCAAGATATTCCTGAAGATTTCTGTATAAATACAGAAATTCTTGAAGAAGGAGAGATAAGGCCAGGACTTACTACGGTGCATTCTCAAGAGAATAACATGGCTATGGTAGAGCCTGTTAATTCAGATAGCACAAACACGAAGGGTTGCATGCGAACTCAAGTAAATCCTACTGGATAACTTGCGAACTCAGGTATTCCATTATGTGACAGCAACTTCTTCCAACAGAAATCCAGAAAGGATTATTAATAATGATCTGAAATTGAATGATACACCTTCCAGATTTCTTTTAAAGGAGAAGAAATTCTCAATTCTCCAATCTATTGAGATAGAGAGTAATGAAGATGTCAAATTTCAGGAATCATTGGAAATTATTGAAGAAAGGAGAAATCCTAAGGATGGTGTGTCTGAGCCTCTTAAAGATACAAATGATCTATCAATTATGGAGATTAACAATGGTTTGGATGAAGATTTGCCTAAATGTAAACTTGCAAAAGAGTTAAAATCATTAGGACCCATTAATAACAAAACCCGTGGAAGACTTGGAGAAGGAAGAAAGATGGCTGGGGGCTACTCCCCAACTAATTTTTAATGGAATCCATTGCATTTTGGAATTGTAGAGGGGCTAAGAAGAAGGAAGCCTCTCTATATATGAAGGAGTTCATAAAAGATTATAAAGTTTTCTTTGTGGGTTTAATTAAAACTAAAATCTGCTCTTTTGATAAAAAAGAGTTTAAGAAGATTATGGGTCCTAATTGGGATTTCTTCATTGTACCTTCTATGGGTTTATCAGGTGGTATTATGATTCTATGGAGATCGGACATTGCTTCATTCATTGTGTTAAAGACAATAGATCAATGTGTTATTGGAGATCTTAATGTCTTTAAAAAAGATGTTTGGATGATTACTACAGTTTATGGGAACAAGGAGGCTAACAAGAGAATATTGTTATGGGATTGCATCTAAGAACAATCTCAAAGGAAAATTCAATCTATAATTGGTGGAGACTTCAATTGCATTCTTTCACAAGAGGAAAAGAGAGGAGGTAAGAAATTTGTCTTTTCTCAAGGCTCCTTAGAAATGCTCAAGTTTATGAATGATAATGATTATCATGATATTGGGACGATTGGTCCAAGATATACTTGGTGCAATAATAAAGTTGGTAGTGGAAGAATTCTAGAACGTTTGGATAGATGTTTGTTGAACTCTATGGCCTTTCAAAATATCCAAATTGCAAAAATAAGACATTTAGCTAGATTGGCTTCGGACCACTACCCCATTGTACTAAAACTTTTTGATGTAACTAGAGGCTCGGCAAGAACGTTTAAATTTGAAGATGTATGTATATCATTCAAGACATCGGAACATATTGTGTCAAAAATCTGGAAGAAGAATTTTGTTGGTGATGACATGGAAATCCTGAACAAGAAATGTAAAAGAGCTCTTAATGACCTTTCCCATTGGAGCAAGAATAAGTTTAAAGAATTCTCTAGTGATAAAACTAGATTGAAGAATGAGATTTTATTACTTCAAGAAGAGGAAGAAACCAATGGTTGGCTGATTGATGAGAAGTTATGGCTTCTAAGATCTAAAGTTAAAGAACTCAATGTTATACTCAATTACTTGAACACTTGGTGGAAACAAAGGGCAAAAGTGAAAAACCAAATTCTTTCATTCGTTTGCCAATGCTAGAAGAATTACCAACTGGATTTCTCAAGTTAAAAATCTGGAAGGACACATTATTGAAGATCTCATTGAAGTGGAAGACATTTTTTATAAATTCTTTCAAGAGAAATGGAAAGAAAGGAAATGCTGTTTAGCTAACTGGCCGAATCCATGGAAAGTTTTAAATGAAAATGACAGTAATTGGTTGAGAAAGGAGCTGACAACATTTGAAATTCAGGAGGCGATCTTGAAGCTTGGAAGTAATAAAGCTCCTGGTTATGATGGAATAACTCGCTCTTTCTTTAAAAGGTTTTGGGAAACAATTGGTAGTGATGTATGTAAAGTTGTGAGACTTTTTTTCTCCACAGGAAAAATGAACAAAGAGTAGAAGGATACTTTGGTAGTGCTCATTACAAAGTCCATTAATCCTTTATCTCCAGCTCATTATCGTCCAATCAGCTTGTGTAACTCAATCTATAAGATTGTATCGAATATAATCTTAAATAGATTAGTTTTAGTGATTCCCAAAATCATTTCAGAGGAGCAAGTGGCATTTGTTAAAATAGATCAATATCTAATCATCTATTATTAGCTCAAGAATTCTTCAATAAACTGAGGTTTTCAAAAGATTCTAATGGATATTTGGCTATCTAATTGGATATGGAACAAGCATATGATAGTATGTGTTGGCTAACCTTAAAGAAGATGATGAAGGATTTATGCTTCCCGAACAGTCTTATTAATCTGATTATGGAATGTGTATCATTTCCCATATTTTCTATTTTGATTAATGGGACTAAATCCAATTGGATTGAGGGCAAAAGTGGGTTTCTCTCTCTTTTATTATTTATTATCTGCTCCCAATTATTATCTAATGTTTTCTACTGCAGGGGAAACAATTTGGGAATCAGTATTTTCTCAAATGCATCTAAAATTTCACATTTATTATACGCAGATGATGTTTTGCTATTCTCGGATGCTAAATTGAAAAATGTGAAGGAAATTAAAAGTATTATCAAGCTTTACTGCACTTGGACGAGATAGAATGTCAACAAATAGAAATCTTCTTTAATCTTTGGTAAATCTGTGATAAGAAGGAAGAGGAAAATCATTTCTCATTTGCTGGATTTCAAAATAGTAGAAGAATTGGATTATCTGGGAATTAAATTGGCCTTAAGACGTTTAAAGAAGAGTGACTTGCAAGTGCTGTTGGATAAAACCATGAAGAGAATGAATGCATGGGGAAACAGGAATTTGTTTCTTGCTGGCAGAATCTATTTGGTAAATATTGTTATCCTTACTATACCAGTTTTTTGGATTTCTAATTCTCTTGTTCCTTTGAAAGTTCTATATGAGTTAGAAAAACTGTGTAGAGATTTTATATGGAATAAAATGGATAAAAGCAAAGGTTTACACTATGTAGCATGCGAGGTTTTATGTACTCCAAAACAATGTGGTGGATGGGGTATCAATTACTTCTAGAATTGGTTCTCTTAGAGCTAAGTTTGCTTGGAATCTCATTGAGAAACCAAGTAACTTGTTAAATAGAAATTTGCTGAAAAAGTATGGTGATTTGTGGTTGAGTAAGGATGAATATAAAGGAGGATCAAATACATGGAAAATTATCATGAGTGGTTGGAAAACACTTAAAACTTTTGTTAGATGGAAAATTGTTAATGGTTTCAACATTAACGTCTTACTGGATACTTGGATTTTTGACAAAAGTATTCTTAGATGGCCAACTTACAATAAATGTCTCGATGAAGATATTACTTCCCTTGATTATTTCATTGAAGAAGGAAGGTGGAATTCTGTTAAGCTCAATCAATTTTTCGGAATTGAACTCAAGAAAATTATCAATGAAGTAAAGATTTTCAGCAATGAATCTTCTGATCAAATGGAGTTGAAAAATAAATTTTCTGGTAAAACAATCTCTGCCATGCTCACTGAAGAATTCTATAGAGATGCTGCATCACAGGTAATGTTTTTGTGGATTCATAAAGTTAAAATTAATGCTCGGGTAGAGCACTTTCTTTGGAGATTATACAAAGATGCAATTCCTACAGAATTTTTTCTTTTTAGAAGAAAATTATCTGTTAATTCTATCTATCCTATGGGATGTGGTGTTACTGAAGACTTGGATCATATTACTTCTAATTGTTCTAAACTTTTAGAAGTATGCAAAATCTTACAAGATTGGGGGTCAATATTCCATCCTACAATAATTGGAATGATTTCAATAAAGGCCTTACAGCTTTAATAATTCATGATATCATGACTGCTAGAATATATGTTCTAACCGTATGGATGGTTTGGAATAATAGATATAAAGTGAAGCATGGAAAAACTGGCAGCAGTATATTGTTTATTGCTTCTTTGGTGTTGAGCTATCTTAGCTTGGCAAATAAAGATTTTGTTCATTCAGACCACTGGGATGCTTATCGGTCCAAAGGACTGCTTTCACATTATTGGCATCCTCCTCCACCTGAGTGGCTTAAAATAAATTTTGATGCAGCGATTGGAGACAATTATATGGCAGGGATCGCTGGTGTGGTAAGAGATCATAAAGGCAGATTTATATTTGCTTTTGGAAGAAAAATGATGCATTGGGATAGTGCACAATTGGAGCTCTTACCATTTAAAGCTTTGGAAGGAATCTCTCATGAATGGAAAAGAGATATTAAAGGTTTTATTTTGGAAGGTGACAATAAAAATGTTCTCCAATATCTTCAAAAGGTGTACAGCAAACCGAAGATTATTAGAGAGAATTCTTTGGGTGAGGAAGGTATACCTTTTTTTACAAATTTCAATAATGTCATCTTTAATTGGGTCAATCGCAAATGTAATAAGTTAGCGGATTATTGTGCTAACTTAGCTTTAGCTTTTGATTTTGATTTTGACTTCTTTCTTGAGGATAACCTTCCTTCTTCCTTTGTTAAACTATTAAAGGAAGAGAGTGAAAGGTGGTTTGATCCTCATTAGATTGTACCTTGGCTTTTTGATGACTCTTTTATTTTACTGCTACTTAGCATTTTTTTTAAAAAAAAAATCTCAAATGAATATGATCAATTATGACTCTCTTTTATGCTTATAACACTAGAACATGCCCGTAGGCACCAAAATATGCCACATAGTCACTAGAATATTCCTTGACACAAATAAAATCTTAAAGGATTCTAGCCCCATATGAATCCCAACATATATTATTTTATTACAAATGCAAGTTTTTCATCATATTATAGTAGGGCAAAAATGCACATTTTAAAAATAACAAAATTACCATGAATTATATAAAATAATATTTTAAGACTTTTATAATACTACAAAACTATTTTTTAACATCCATATAACTTTTTATTCAATAAAAATCTTACAATTTTCCAAACCCTCATTATAAAATTATTAGAAAATACTTAAAACATTCATAATCTCAATCTTAATAACATATAAAAAGTTAAATGGTGAAAGCTTTACCAGTGCAAAATTATCCATATTTTTTGCTAATAAAAATAGAAATTTGATAGGAAAATTAGATAAAAACTTTATATTTTTCAAAATTTGGTAGGCGTAATGTGACCTTCCTCGATCTAAATAACTTTTTCAATTGGCCTGATAGCTAAAAAAAATCAGAAGCAGCTCAAAACTCCTCTTTTCTCTATCTAAAGATCACTATTTCTCTCTCCTACGCTTGCCATCTTTTTCCAATTTGAGTCAAAACATGCATAATAAGATGCTAAACAAATATGTGTCAAAATTCACACCCCATCGGATTATGCACAATTTGCCACTTTTGAGATTCTAAGAGAAATTATTAAAATTTATATTCAAGCAAAACCACCAAGATTAAGTTATCTACATTTTAGCTTATCCAAAATTTTAGATTCATAATTCATCACTTGAAATTGCAAACTATCATAATTCTTTTTTTAAAAAAATTTTTCTTACATTCAAGTGCAATGTGATCTTTTTTTTCATGGAAGTTATCTTCTACTCTTTCCATTCTCCTTATTGTGGGCTACAAATATTCGTGTCTTGGCCTCTCCGCATCTTCTTTGTTAATACGAAAAGTTTTAACAAATTAGGTTCTAAGAAAGGAAGCTTAAATTATAGATAAGATATTACCTAGATATTTTGCTCTCATTTTATGAGTATTTTATGACTAAGGTCTAGTTTTTCATAGGCATAAGCTGTTATAATGAATTATCCCTCTTGAAAATGAGAGAGAACTTTTGATTAAGACTAGTTTTTAGTCAGGCACTGAGTACCCAACATATAGTAGTAGCTTCTTTCAGGTTTGGGAATAAGATTAGTTTTAGGATTATTATAATTTTAAATTTATCACCATGCACTTAAAGCAGTTAATGAGGGAATGGTGAGCACATGATCCCATGAATTTGTTATCCTAAGTGATCATGATCCCCTAGTCTACTTAGTTAGAAGAGATAGTTGACCCAACCCAACTAAAAGATCCTTTTCGGTAGCCATGGGTTGAGTCATCTAAGGGGCCTTATAGAGTTAGGAGGAATATTTGCGCAAGGAAATGAATTTGAGTTGATTTTAGCTAACAAAGGACTTTTTGCCCTATCAAATATATCATATGATTCATTACCTAAGGGTTTGAAGACATTCAGTAATATATGGGCTCTACCCATGATCATAATTTAGTGGCACCATTTGGTAGCAAAACCACCCAAATATATAGTATTTATGATATTCATTTACTTGTGGTGGCATTTGGTGGCAAAACCACCAATTATAAAACATGTTTGACATCCTTACTATACGAGAGATGGTTTGAGAATGAATCTTAGTGATACATCTAACATAATATTCACTCTTACTAAGCTGAAGTTATTCTCAAATTTGTTACCACTACTAAAAGATTATGGATAATGGATGTATTTTATTTTAAGTTTTTTTAGGTGTTTAATTTCATTTAAATATTTTAAAAATTTGAAGAATAGTATATATAAATTTTATTTAATCTTAGCCCTTAAGAATTAATTTTAAAAATTTAAGGTATTTCTTTGAAATTTATGTGGAACACTTTGGTTGAGATTCACATTCAACACGGTCATCATCAAGAGGAAATTCAAGTTACATTTAAAATATTATATTATGTATGAGAGTTTTGGGTGTTTTGAAAGATAGAATCCTCTTTGGTTTAGATTTTTTATTTGCATGACCATTAATGGGGGCTATGAAGTGCACTTTTGAATTATAAAAATATTTAAGGCTCTATCTCCCATAAACAATGCTTAGTTTTCTTTGTTATATAAAAATATTGAATCCCACTTAATATACACAAATATATGTATTGAATCAAATAATAAAGTGATAGAGTAAAGTGTTGAACCCACGAGAAAGTATGCTTTCTAGCAATCAACTACTACTATTTACTTTAATTACAAAATTATCTTATTGAAAAAAAATATTGATTATGAAGATTCAATCACTATAGAAAAATATTAAAAATAATATATGTAATATTTAAACAAAGTGTTTGGGAATGATGAATATAAATTGCATATCTTTCCTAATTAAATTATAATGTGATTCAGAGCATATGCATTCCTGGATCTCTATAAAGCTTATAGTGGTGAAAAGGATATCTGCTGACCTTCTACATTTATATCACCTCCTTAAAAACCTAGCATATTTTACATCCTATGTCTAGGTATGCATATTTCAATATTCATGGTTATTCTTACATTCCTCCATTGAGGCTATATATCATACTAGATTTTTAACTACATAAATGACCACTATGTGCATTATATAAAGAGTGGAAAAATATTAAAAACATCATTTAACTTTATAGCACATGAATCTCCATTAGTTCTTAATATGTTCTCTACATCATCAATCCAAAACAAAATAATTAACTAGACATCGAAGAAAAGATAAGAAAAATCATTTTCATTAAAATCATGGAATAATAAAATACAAGAGACTGATATCACCAGGAAGGATCAATGTATATCATGTCCACTCCTTCCTTAATGTATAAAGTTTCTCACAAAATACTGACTAAACTCTGTAATGATTATATCTAACACTTCTGTAATCTCTATTAGAATTGACTCTTATAAGAGAAATTTAAAAATATACTCTAAAAAGTACTGAAATTAGATAAGTGACTGAACACTTACAAATATAACATCACTAGAGTTTATAGGATAACACAAAAATAGCAGGTGGGGCTGTGACGCTTGGAAGATTGGCACCGCGGTGCTCTTGAAATGAATTAATTCTTTAATATTGGAACCTTTGCACTATCATAGGGCTTGCTGATGTGGAATAGTTACTTAGTGAATAGTCACGTTGCTTCACTGGCAGATCGTGTCTCTTGGAAGTTATAATTGCTATGTTACAGCACTTCTAAATTTTTAATGTTCTAGTTCCCAAGCGACAAATTTGGTGCCAAGGTGTGATAGATGTTAATGTCAAACTACTTGAAGATAGTGAACATGACGTTGCCAAGCTAACCATTTTGAGTCACAGCGCTTGAAGACAATGAGCATGGCACTATCATGTCCAAGTGCAGTGACTAGTTGGTAGGGAAGATGGTCTAAACATTGAATTAATTGTTGAACGCCATAGCGATGTAATCTACTTTAAACTTTTTATCTCTTTGAGTTTTTTCTACACATAAATAATTAAAATAAAATATTTAAACTAATAAAAATACATATAAAAATATAACATAATTTACACTTATCAAATTCTTCCAGCTTAAACTCTTGCTTGTTTTCAAGTAAGTAAAAATTGTTGCTATTTGCTAAATTGAATAAGCAAAGTAAAAATTGATAATTTAAATTTAATAAAATATGGGATAATACATCACATTCTAGAAGTAATGGAAATAAACATAGTTATTTTTTTTAGTTTGAAAAAACTAATAATCATCATTACCAATCATTCTTATTATTGCTTAATTAGAATTTACTTGTTATGTAGATAATCATTGATTATTAAAAATTTGATTGAATAATGTAGATTAAAGATTAGATATGTTTGTAGTTAAAATTAAATTTTCATTAGTTCACCAATGTTTGTATTAGTTATCCCATCTCGTCATTTATGAATGTTTTGTATAAGATTGCAGTCAGATTCTAAGCTTTTATTTGATACTAATTTTTCATTACACTCAATTTTTTTACTCCTTTTCTTTTCTTTTTAGAACACTTTTTAAGTTTTTTTTTTTTTTACTAGTACATAGTTAACAAATTTTTATATCAATTTTGCTTATCCTCTTTTTAGAGTCTAATGATATTATTATAAGAATTTAATAGGTTTACTAATTTCAAATTATATTTGATTTATGATTTTTAATTTTAATTTACCCATACCTATTTGTTAACCTTAATTATTCATCTTCAACTCAAATATCAATGCATAAATAAATAACTTTTAAAATATAGTAAGTCAATAACTTAAATTATTTAAATTAGTTACTTTTTAGTTTTTCCTAATTTATGAAGTATAAAGAAATGTTCATTTAAATGATGATCTAGTGTTTTATTATTATCCAAAATTTATATAATTTTAATTATCAATTTTATTAAGGTTAGTTAGATAATTGGAATATAGAGATATTAATGGAAAATAATATAAAAAAGTCAAGTAAATGGGGAATTTAAAACAATGTAAATAACAATACAAATAAATATAATAAATAAATATTTTCATAGGAGTGATAGAAATGCATAAAGCATGTGATATAAAAAAATAACACAAGTACATGATAACTAGTGCTTTAAGGCACCATTCAAATCAACAATGGCTCTCAAAGCCATATGACCATTCTTCACACATCGTAATTCTCCTCCAAAAGACCTAAAGGAAAATAAAGATAACATACACATGTCCTCTCTCTCTCTCTCTCTCTCTCTCTCTCTCTCTCTCTCTCTCTCTCTCTCTCTCTCTCTCTCTCTCTCTCTCTCTCTCTCTCTCTCTCTCTCTCTCTCTCTCTCTCTCTCTCTCTCTCTCTAAATATAAGCGCATAGAAAAAATAAAGACTCACTTATTTTTCTAATCCACAATGTTTGAATTTATGTCCCTTAACCTTGAAAATGTGAAGTCCTTTTATCTTGAATCCTTATGGAACCATTGAGATAAATTCTAATAATAGTGTAAGGGACAATCCATCTAGATTTATGTTTTCTATGGAAAAAATTCTTTTTATGGTAAAATTATAAGGCATCTTGACCAGGATAAAATTTCTAATCAAGAACTTCACATCAATGTATCTTCTTCACTTCTGCATTATCTTTTTATGTCTTCTTAAACTTCATTTTTAAATTCATGAAGTTTAGTAATGATAACAAAACTCTGGAGGTTAAGAAGAGAAAAAGAAATAATTTTTTAATTGTATTTCATTTCTATTCCTAGAGGGGGGATGCCTTCTTTTATTCACACACAGGGCTTTTAAGTTTAAAGAGTGAGAGGAGAATACTAAATAATTCTACACTCCAAAAGATCTATCAATGATATAAAATAATACTTCAAACTTATCTTTTTTATAGTTTTAATTGGCTTTGGGATGCCAAATTTCAAATTTAAAATAAATGCATTCTGGCATAGCGCTATGTTGCAAAACTAAGCATTATAGCTCTCCTTCTCTTAGTTTTTTTTTTAATGAACTCTAATGATTGCTATTACTAAAACTAAAAGTTGGCTTACCTCCCTTAAAGTGCTAAGTATATGGTTTTCATCAAAACTTAATAACACACTCATCTTAATTTTGGGTTACCTCCCACACAGTTCTAAGTTTACAGTCTTCAGCCAGACTTGGCTAAAATGTTTTATTTGGTTGGGGAACATTATTTTTATTCTTCAAATAACTTTTACTAAGATCTTTTTCCTTTTATTTTGGGCTAACTTCAGCATTATTAGGTAAAGATCCAAGAGGTCTACTACTGACTAAAATTATAAGCTGTTTTAATTGGGTTTCCAAATTTTTAAATGAAGCACCTTGATATTGTAATTGATTCCCTAACTATATTACTTCATCTTTGAATGCTATTTTTATTTTTTCAAATTGATTGCTTTGATTAAATCCTTGAGGATATATTTGTTTAATATTAATAATAGGTTGTTGAGGATTGTTTCAATTTACTCCTTTTTTATTCTGTCCATTATTTCATTGATTGTTATAACCTATATTATATGAATAATTAAAATTAGGATGGTTCCTCCAGTCTTGATTATATGTATTTGAATAGGGATTATTTTATCTTTCAATTAAATTAATATTTTTAATCCCTTACACATTATTATCTTTAATTAAATTTTGATCCCCCAAAGATTAAGTTCTTAATCCAGAATTTACTCCTTTTGTATTCAATTTCTTAGAAATTACTGCAACTGGTATAATCGAGATTGATAAAGCATCGTATTCATAAATTCTTATTACTTTCTTAGGATTTATCCTACCATCATACCACTAAAAATTATTAGTAGTCATTTCCTCTATTTATTCATATGCTTTCTCAAATGACTTAAACATTAATAATCCTCAAGCTGCACCAACAATTATAACTCTAAGAGATCCTACAAATCCATTATAAAATATTTGAATATTTAACTAATAAGGTAAAGTAGGATGAGGGCATTTCTAAGCATTTCCTTCAATCTTTTCTAACTCTCATAAATGGATTCTCCTTCAAACTGAGTAAAAGAAGTTATATCGTTTATAAGTTTGACCATTTTTAAAGGTGAAAAATACTTAGTAAAAAACTTATAAGCCAACATATTTAATGTAATTGTAGAGCTTCGAGGTAAAAAATTTAATTACATGATAGTTTTATCTGTTAGAAAAAATGGAAAAAATCTAAGTCTAATAGCATCATCACTGACAACATTGTACTTAAACGATACAAATTTTTTTAAGAAACTAGCTAAATATATATTGGGATCTACTATAGAAGTTCCACCAAACTATTAATTTTGAACCTTTTGAATAATGATAGGTTCTAATTCAAAATTATTAGCTTGGATTATAGGTATATTAATGTTCTAATGAATTAGGTCTACTAAAAGGTTTCCATAATCCTTAAGAGATCTAGAATGATTTTGATATAACACAGGTTCAATCATTTTCAAAATCTTTTTGGTTTTTTTATTTTAGAAAATGTTCTATAAATTTTAGGTTAAAACAAAAATAATTCCTTTCTAAGGCTATAAAGAATGCAATCAAAAATATATAATCAGTAATAAAAGTAATTAAAAAAACATAAGTCTAACTATGCAATTAATTTAATAATATAATTAAAATTTATAAAAAGTGAAATACTCCCCTGTTAATAGCACCAACAAGTTGATTGGGCCTCTGTAGTGAAATACTCCTCTGTATAAAAAAATTTAAGACTTTATCTCCCCTAAACAATGCTTAAGTTTTCATTGATATATAAAAAATAACAAACCCTACTTAATCTTCTCAAGTATAAATGCTAAATCTAGTATGTTTTCTAGTAATCAACTACTATTATTTACTCTAATTATAAAATTAACCTACTAAAATAAAAATATTTGTTATAGAGATTTAATCACTGAATAAAAATCATAAAAAATAATGGATATAATATTTAAATAAGGTGTTTTGGATTGATGAATATAAATTTCATATCTTTTATAAGGAGAGCATATGCATCCCTAGATCTCTTTCAAGTTTGTAGGGGTGAAAAGGATATATGTTAGCCTCCTATATTTATATTATCTTTTTTAAGAACCTAGCATATTTTACATCATATATCTAAGTATGCAAACATATTATTTCAATATTTCTGATTATTCTTGCATTCCTCCATCAAGACTATACATCACACTAGATTTTAACTATATATATGACCAATATGTGTATTAAATAAAGAGTAAAAAAATTAAAAATTTCTTTTAACTTTATAAAACTAGAATCATTATTAGTACTTAATATGTTATATATATCATTAATCCAAAATTAGAGAATAAGCCATACATAGAAGAATCGATAAGACAACTTATTTTCATTAAAATCATGAAAGAATAAAAATATAATAGAGTGATATCATCAGGAAGGATCAATGTATACCCTTTACACTCCTTTTTTTTAACATACAATTTTGCTCACACAAACCCTAGCTAAACATTCTCATGATTGTTTCTAGCACTTATCTAGTCTTTCTTAAAATTGACTCTAAGAGATCTCTAAAGAAGTACTCTAAAAAATACTAAAATTAGATAGGTGAATGAACTCTCTTATATACATAACATCACTACTATTTATAGGAAATATAAAATAGCTAGTGGCGTTGCGGCGCTTGAATGATTAGGGCCGTGGAATCCTTAAAATGAATTGGCGATGTGATATAAAACTTCTGCACCCTCGACACATGCTAATGTGGAATAGTAGCTTAGTAAACAATCGTATCATCTCATTGGCAGATGGTGTCCCTTGGAAGTTACAATTGCTACACTGTGTCATTGCTTACTTTCAAACATTGTGTCTCTCAAGTGGAAGATTTAGCACTAAGGTGTGATAGATTCTAACGCCCTGACTCTTAAAGATAGTGAACACGATAGTGTCAAGCTGCCATTTTAACGCCGTAGTGCTTGAAGTTAGTGGACATGGTGCTGCCATGTCCATGTGCAGTGCCTCAGCAGTGTTGAAGATGCCACTATGGCGTTGAATTATCAAACGCCGTGACTTTGGACTGTACTTTTAACTTTATATTATTTTTTAGTTTTTCCTGCACACAAATAATTAAAATAGCACATTTAAACTTATAAAACACTTAAAAATCTATAACATTATTTACACTTATTAACCAGCATCAAGGTTTTTTTGGTAACTTCAAATTATGATTTAAACCCTATCGGCTATGTGTTCCTGCTAATAAAGGATCAAGTTAGAATACTAATTTTGGGGACTATTGTACATATACTAGAACTGAGGCATTATATACCATCTTATAAGTTTAGATTGTCGACTCCAATCCTATTAGAAAGGCGGATTTGATCTAAATTTTAAAATTTTAATTTTTTAATTTTGATATGCACAACATTCTCAACCCTGTATTTAGGAGTTTTGTATAGTGGTCAGAGCACATGTGGGATCAAGTTCTTCAAGGGCATGTACATATTGCATATGTATATTTTAATATTTATGCATAATGCAATTGCACAATTATTAATGCACACGTATGCAATTTTTATATGACATTTGGTATACTAATTTTATTTACATGCTTATTGAGGTGAATTTGGTGGGATTTGGAGACTACCTCAGAATGTGTGCAAATGTCTTAAAGCCATCTTAATTTGATCACTTTACTTTCCTTTGACTTTCACATGAATTTTGAAGAGTTAAATATTGAAATTGGAAAGCTAATTTACAAAACTTGTGCAAGTGGTTATTTTAAGAATTTTATTTTTTTTTTTGCCTTTACATTTCATAATTTTAGGAGTTTTGTGGTGTCTCTTTATGTCTTCTTATAGGAGGGGGTTACGGATATAGTGACGTAGAAGGAAATTTTACAAAAAATAAAAAGATTCTTATATGAATTTAAAGACATATATTAAGGTTTAAATGTCATCTTTCAAAAATCCTACAAGTGGAAATTGTGTAGATTTGGTTTTTACACTTTGATTTTTTTTTCTTTTATGAATTTTTGTCTTCATCTTATGTCTGCTTGCATATCATAGGGTTGTGGATTCGGTGGTGTGAATGATAATTTTATAGAAAATATAATGATTCCTGTCCCAATTAAAAGATATATTAGGGTTTAAATGTCATCATACAAAATTCTTACAAGTGGCAATCGTGCAAATTTAGCTTTTACACATTTATACTTTACACTTTTTATGAAATTTTGTCTTCACCTTTTTTCCTCTTGCATATCATAGGGCTGTGAATTTATTGGCTAAGAAGGCAATATTTTAGAAGAAAACATGAAGGATATATGCATATGTACAATATATTTTCCATATGTAATCTTCTTAAAGTATGGTGAATCACCTCACAGATCCTACAAAAGTATCCCAATGCCTTAGAATTTTTCTCCAAATTTCTGAAGCTTCTTAAAATTTTATCAAAATTCTAATGCTCGTAGGGATTTTATAATTTAGTTTCACATTCACACAGGCTATGAAGGAACTGACTATATGACCTTTGACAAATACAGCTCTCACATTATACATTATATATAAAACACCATAATTAATTATGAGGATTTTTCTATAATTCTTATGGGTCCTTTATAGGTATAGATGGTCATGTCCATACAAAGAACTATAAGCTTTAGTGGGTATTATTTTATTTTATAATGGCTTTATAGAAAATGGTAAGTGTTAATTGAAAATGCAGATTTCATACATAAGTAGGTTAAAAGTTGTGCAATTTTTTACGGCATGGAACTCTATAAATCAGCATTTCTATTTTTTTTTCTGTTATTAATTTTACATTTTACATTTTTTATTTTGCTCCTTTGATTTTTTGCAATAATCTTGGATAACTTATATATTTGTTTATTTTTATTATTATTAGGTTTCCTCTATTACAATTTTTTAAATTCCCTATAATGTAAGTTTAAAGTTCTTAGTTTTATTTGTGCTTACGTAAAAATTTTTTAAGTCCCAAACTTTATTAGAAAAACTAACAATCTTCTAACATCGCCCATAAAAGTGCTCTAATGGCACTAGAAAGTTCGTTAGGGATGTTAAGCCCTATAGAACTGGCCCAAGGCTAACAAAGAGAGAAGTGAATTCGAAAAGAAGAATCTTTAAACCAAAAGGAAAACTCAAATCAATATCACCACATAGAAAATCAACGATGCGGAAATTAAAGTGCGGAAGTAATAAAGAAAGAACCCACCGGATTTATAGTGGTTCTGTCAAACCTTGACCTACGTCCACTCCTTGGAGGCACCCTCCAAGTATTGCACTAAAATTGTGACTCTCCTTTAGCCCCCACAGCTAGGCGGAGAAGCCCTTACAAAATCACTTCCACCTTCTCCGGTGTGGCGGAGTCGACGGGTCCTTTGACTCCAAGGAGATCTTCTTCTTTGGTGAACTTACCTCGAGACAAGCCTTGAATCCGATGGTACTAAGGTGCGAGTTCGCCTGAGCAACCATGTAGAATCCCCTCCACACTCCCTTGAGTTCCCCCCTCACAGGATCTTCTCCCTCTCAAACTCCACCCTTTCCTCTCTCCCTTTCAAGCTCTCTCTTCAACTTTCCCCCACAAGAACGAAGCTACAATGGCTGCCAAAGACACTTACAAAGTGTCATGCCAAAGCTTAAATAGAATCTCTCAAAACGAGCTCATTAATGCAAGTTGCCTACATTATCATCCAGGATGATATAAATATCGTCCTGGCCGATTAGTTCAAATATGAGGAAAATCGTCCTGAATATCGCCCTGAAATGAAGCTGGACAATGTCTAATCATCCAGGATGATCTTGCGATCGGCCCGGATGAAATCACCATTAATTGCTTTCCAAAATTGCTAGAGAAATTTTGGAAAAATTGTCCTGGATCGTCCTTGCCAATATTTTATAGTCCATGCCGATATCCAAAAATTAGATTTTCCTAAGTAGATATGGCGACACATTTTTTCTGAATTGAGCCTATCATCCTGGCTGATACAAAATCGTCCAGGACGATGTGTTTTGAATAATGACGACTGCTTTAATGAGGATGCCCAAATTAGAGTTTTTTCTTTTGAACAGATCGTCCAGGATGATGTTATCAAAAACAATAAACTCTAGGGAATTGTCAGAAACTCTTATACGTTACAAAGCATCAGGAGCCACAACAAATACAATAGTCTCAAGAAAGGAAAAATCGTACAAACCGACTCAGACCTAGTCTACCCAATCTTGAGCTGATTCCAAATTGCAGTCCGATTGTGTGAAATTGAAATGTTAGTAAAAATCAATCATAGAAAAAAAGAATGCTTGCTATCATCAAAATCATAAGTCATAGATCTGCAATAATCTCCCCCTTTTTGTTGATGGCAAATATTACAATTTGAATTTTCAAAAAAAAACCAATTTCTCCTAATCTCCCCCTCACTAGAATAAACCCTTATAAAAAAATAGGGGAGATAAAATTATTTTTTTTGTATTTTTTAATTTTTTGAAAACAAGATACAAACATGATAACAGTGCAAAAATTCAACAATACGTTCTCCCCCTTTAACATTATCAAAAAGAGAGGAGGCATAAACAAAAACAAAATGACCAAAAGACAAAAACATTCCCTGATCTAGTGAAAAACAAATATTCTTAAAATGAGAAAGTTACCTCTTGGTTTTAATCAAAAACTTAGTAGAATTGGATTGACAACGCATAGCCCAGAAAAGGTTAGAAATTCAGAGTTTGAAAATCCCAACTCAAGTTCTTTTAAAGGCTCAAAAACTTTTTAATCCAATATCCAAATCAAGGAATAAATGGAAAAAAAAAACATTAATTTTTCAAAACTCCTTTCATAAAACATATCTAATAGAAGATCAATGCACGAATTGCTGAATCAAGAACCAAGATTTTCAAGCACAAGTTTCGAACATATCAAGGATTTTCTTAAGTTTTTAGTAGTATAAGAAAAAATAAGCTTTTTTTTTGTGGGCTCATTTTATGCCCTTTACACTTGAATGGCTCTTTGAGCATCTTTTGATTTTAATACACTTTGTGTATTTTTTTTTTAATTTGGCGTCATTGCGCATCTTTTGGTTTGGCATCATTGGCCACTTTTTTATTATTATTATTTTAAAAAATATGCTTTCTTTCTTATATTTTCAAAACCAAAGTATACCCAAATTATTGACAACACGAACAACTTGATTAAGAAAATTTTATGGTGGATTCAACAATCTTGCAAAAGATTCCTATGCGAAAGAAAAAATATTGGGAGATAAAAAAAATCAGTTTCAAAATCCAATTTAAAATATGATGAAGATTTTGAATCAAAAGTAAAATAACCTCTTTAAGAAGAGAGAAAGAGAAACAAAATCATGAGTTCCCTTCCTCTAACTGTTTTAGAGAAGTCAAACACAACATATCAAAGATTTCAAGAGAAAATTGGAAGCAGATTTTTCATTTTTATAAAAGTGAATGTTTATTAGGGATGTTAAGCCCTATAGAACTGGCCCAAGGCTAACAAAGAGAGAAGTGAATTCGAAAAGAAGAATCTTTAAACCAAAAAGAAAACTCAAACAAATATCACCACATAGAAAATCAATGATGCAGAAATTAAAGTGCGGAAGTAATAAAGAAAGAACACACCGAATTTATAGTGGTTCGGTCAAACCTTGACCTACGTCCACTCCTTGGAGGCACCCTCTAAGTATTGCACTAAAATTGTGACTCTCCTTTAGCCCTCACAGCTAGGCAGAGAAGCCCTTACAAAATCACTTCCAACTTCCTCGGTGCGGCGGAGTTGCCGGGTCCTTTGACTCCAAGAAGATCTTCTTCTTTGGTGAACTTACCTCGAGACAAGCCTTGAATCCGATGGAACTAAGGTGCGAGTTCACCAGAGTAACCGTGTGGAATCCCCTCCACATTCCCTTGAGTTCCCCCCCCCCCCCTCACAGGATCTTCTCCATCTCAAACTCCACCCTTTCCTCTCTCCCTTTCAAGCTCTCTCTTCAAGTTTCCCCCACAAGAATGAAGCTACAATGGCTGCCAAAGACACTTACAAAGTGCCTTGTCATAGCTTAAATAGAAGAGGTAAAAACGAGCTCATTAATACAAGTTGCCGACATTATCGCCCTGGCCGATTAGTTCAAATATGAGGAAAATTGTCCTGAATATTGCCCTAAAATGAACCTGGACGATGTCTAATCATCCCGGACGATCTTGCGATCGGCCCAGACGAAATCACCATTAATTGCTTTCCAAAATTGCCAGAGAAATTTTGGAAAAATTGTCCTGGATCGTCCTGGCTGATATTTTATAGTTCAGGCCGATCCACCAGGCCGATATCCAAAAATAAGATTTTCCTAAGTAGATATTGAGGCAGATTCTTTCTGAATTGAGCCTATCGTCCTGGCCGATACAAAATCGTCCAAGACGATGTGTTTTGCATAATGATGGCTGCTTTAATGAGGATGCCCTAATTAGGGTTTCTGCTTTTGAACAAATCATCCTGGCCGATATAAATATCGTCCAGGATGAGGTTATCAAAAACAGTAAACTCTAGGGAACAGTCAGAAACTCTTATACATTACAAAGCATCAGGAGCCACAACAAATACAATAGACTCAAGAATGAAAAAAGTGTACAAACTGTTTCAGACCTAGTCTACCCAATCTTGAGCTGATTCCAAATTGCAGTCCGATCGTGTGAACCTGAAATGTTAGTAGAAAGCAGTCATAGAGAAAAAGAATGTTTGCTATCATCAAAATCATAAGCCATAGATCTACAACATCCCACATTTCGGAAAAACTATTGGGGGATTGGGGTCTACCCAACACACCCGAAATTGTGTGCCAAGTTGGTGTCGGGTGACACCAAGATCAAATTTTAAATCCTATCACGCCTTTAAGGGGGTGATAGCATATATACACGAGAAAATGTATTAGGTAGAAATACTCACTCGCATTACACTTGCTATTGACGAAGTTCAACACATCACACCCGAAAGGGCAGCCACACCTCATAGTGATATATCACTTATGAGTTTACCCATTGTACTATAAACACTGTTAATGATCTTCTTCACACCACTCTCTAAAGAGTGTTGCATGGGAGTCTACTCATTGTTCTAAATGCATGGAAAATATGATCCACTCGTAATGTTGCGAACACCAACGAGGTTCTTCTCGACAAGCTCGAAAGGGCATGCATGAGATCCTCTCGCCATGTCTATTGTATCATTATGAGTTTTATAATTTTTAAGTTTGATAACAATATACCAGTGCTCACTAAAGCAAGATGACCACACGAGTGATGAAGCCTACAAGCAAGCACATACATTATTGTAAGCATATGTGTATATTATTTTATGAAAAAAAATATGCTTAAATTATTTATATTTTTATTTAAATTTGCTAATTTTCTAGAGAGAGAAAAAGAGTAGAATCTCTCTTTCTATAGAGAAAGAGAGTGAATGAGATGGCAAGAAATTTTATTTGGATGATATGAACGAGATTATGCTTAAGGAGGGTTTAGATTAGAATTCAGGGAGGTGTAAAGGAATAGAGAGGTGATTTTTTTTTGTTGAGAGAGAGAATGGGAGATGGTGAGTGTAGGTTTGGATGTGATTTGAAGAACCTGTAGGGAGAGAATTTATTTCTCCCTCACTATTTAAAGAGAGAAAAATTCTCTCTTTTTATTACTATAGAGAGAGAAATGGTGGTGAGAAAGAGATGAAATTTTTTTTTATAGGAAGTTTAAAAGAGAGTGAAGCTTAGAGGGGATTTTGGTAGAAGTTTAGAGAGAGAAAATTATCTCTCTCTTGCTTGTTGTTCAGAGAGAAATTTTCCTCACTTTAGTCTAGAGAAAGTAGAGAATGAAAGAAGGGGAAAAATTGTTTATGGGGTAAGATTGAGAAAATAAGGCCTATGAAGGAGTTTGGAGATCATATAAAGAGGTTTTAGCAAGAAAAAAGGAGGATATACATACATACCACTTTATAATACATATTTTACATATTTAACACCCTAAACATTATTATTTCATTTACGCCACTCTAACAAAATTCCAACCTAAAAATATACAACTCCGTATCTTACCCGAGTCATGATGTTATCCCCTTCATTGTGACCTACAACTGGATGCTTTGAAATCCCCCATCCCATGAGCTCTTCCCTTCTTGCACTCCATCTGTTTTGTCCTACTTGCTAGGTCGAACTGCTCCATGGTGTATTTGCGGAAGAAGGTGTTTCTCTAGTGTGGTTGGATTGCTTCGCCTTTGCTTCTGTAGCGTGATTTTTATGACCTAAACCACCATCAGACTGGTACAAAAGATAAATTTCTTCGGATTCTATGCAAAGGTTTAATTTTCCTCACAAATGCAAAGTTTGTCTTATGTGCAATGTATAGATACATAAGTTTATCTTATGTGCAATGTATAAAAGTTTTTCATGATCGATGGAGTGTTGTTTATATTTATGAAATGTTGTTTACATTTTAGACTTGAGATGCTTTTGAGCAATCAATTCAATCAAAGGTTATTTTGACAGATTCTCTGTTGTATTCTGTATCTAATGAGTTCAGTAACCTCTTTTGTTAGGGAAGGCACATGGAAACAATCTCAAGTTTATTTTCTCTATCATTTGAAGTGTGTAGTGTACACTTGCCACCAAGGATCTAATTGAGGTAGGAAATTTTATAGGTGCATTCATAGTCGAACAGATGATGATTTTAAATTTTTTTTTAATTGATAGATGAATTAGAAGTGCCTTCTCATGACACAAATTATGCTTTAAATTGCATAGATGATGGGATTTTGAAGAAACTGGACTTGGTCATATTTCAAATGAAAGTTTTTATTGCATTTGTTGCTATCAACATCATCATTAGGATGTATTTTGCATAACAATGTTTGTAATGGAACATATTTTGACTATTGAAGTAATGTTGTGGAAATCAACATTTGTTGTATTTGTAGTGTGTAAGTGTGTTGTATTTTCATTGAACAACTTGTATCTTGAAAACTTTTGCAATTAATTTGTTTTTAATAAATTCTATAATACCTTCAGTTAGCAATTCAGTTCAAGCTATATGTATGGTTCGCAAAGCTAACACCAAAGATATACTTTGAACAAAAAACCAATACTTCATTCAAGAAAGTTTTGGGTTTTACAAATTTTGTTTTCTTGTATCAATTGGACTTTCTAATGCAAAATAGACTTCATACAAAATTCAATACTTCATACAAAAAACAATACTTCATTCAAAAAAACCATTAAGGGGATGCATTTATAAACCATCAAGATATGAATATTCATATTCTTCAACTTCACTATCATCTACATTCCATATACTTAGCTGTCATCAATTGAACCAAAAATAGTATCACGGGCTTATTCTCTTGCTCTCCATAGCTTCATGTAAGGTACTTGTTGCGGATTTAAAGTTTATGATTTTGATGATAGCAAAAATTCCTTATTTCTCTACGATTGCCTTTTGTGCTAACATTTCAGGTTCACATGATCAGACTGCAATTTGGGACTAGTTCAAGATTAGGTAGACTAGGTCTGTGTCAGTTTGTAATCTTTTTCCTTTCTTGAGTCTGTTGTATTTGGTGTGGGATCTGTTGATTTGTAACTTGGAAGATTTCTTGTTGTTCCCTATAAGGTTTCTATTTTTGGTAATATCGGCTAGGACGATATATATCGTCCTCGACGATATGTCCAAAATCAGAAACCCTAATTAGGGCATCCTCATTAAGGCAGCCGTCATTGAGATCGGCCTGGACGATACATGTATCGGCCAGGACGATAATCTTAATTTAGAAAGAATCAACCGTCATAATCAGTTTAGGAATTCTTTGTTTTAGAAAATTGGCCAGGACAATATTTATATAGTCCAGGCCGATCTAACTCAATTATACCTAAATTGATCTGGTATCTTTGAAAAGTATTAATGGTTGATTGATATGATCACATCGTCCGGGAAGATCTTATGATCGGCCAGGACGATGTCCTGGACGATTGACTTCAGCCAGCACCAAATCAGGGCGATGATCAGGACGATTAAAATTGGTTTTAAACTAATCGGCCGGGACGATCGTGAGATCGGCCAGGACGATATAACCAATTTTCTTCTGATCGTCCCAAATCATCCCAGGCCATTGAGCTGAATTTGAACTAATCAGCCAGGACGATATGTCTATCGTCCTGGACGATAATGTTAGCAACTTGCATTAATGAGCTCATTTTGAGAGCTTCAATTTAAGCTTTAGCATGGCACTTTGTAAGTATCTTTGGCAGCCATTATAGCTTCATTCTTGTGGGGGAAACTTGAAGAGAGAGCTTGAAAGGGAGAGAGGAAAGGGTGGAGTTTGAGAGGGAGAAGATCCTATGAGGGGGGGGGGGAACTCAAGGGAGTGTGGTGGGGGATCCACACGGTTGCTCCGGCGAACTCGCACCTTAGTACCATTGGATTCAAGGCTTGTCTCGGGGTAAGTTCACCAAAGAAGAAGACTTCTTTGGTGTCAAAGGACCTGGCAACTCCGCTGCACCGGGGAAGGTGGAAGTGATTTTGTAAGGGCTTCTCCGCATAGCTGTGGGGGCTAAAGGAGAGTCACGATTTTAGTGTAATACTTGGAGGGCGCCTCCAAGGAGTGGACGTAGGTAAAAGTTTGACCGAACCACTATAAATTTGGTGTGTTCTTTTCTTATTATCGCTTCCGCATTTATTTTTCTTCCGCACTTTATTTGTGGTGATTTTGGTTGGAGTTTTATCTTTCGTTTTAAAGTTTTTCAATTCACCTCTCTCTTTTAATTAGTTTTGGGCCAGTTCTATAAGGCCTAACATCCCTATCGAACTTTCAAGTGGTATCAGAGCAAGTTTTCATAAAATAAGTTTTTAAAAGCTTTTGATTTTCGATCCATGGCTAATCGTACTATTGCGGAAGGTTATTCAATCACCACACCTTTATTTGAAAATATGTCATTTGATTTTTGGAAAACTCGCATGTCTATTTTCTTGCAATCGATTGATTTTCGCATGTGGCATATAATTTTAACTTATTATTCATCACCGTCACAAATTGTTAATGGAGTTAAAATGGATATTTCTTTTAGTCAATGGAACAGGGAAGAATAACTCAATGCTCAACTAAATGCGAAGTCTTTAAATTATTTTTTCTGTGCTTTAAATTCTGATGTTTTTATGTTAGTATCCACGTGCACTTACGGTAAGGAAGTTTTGGATAAATTGCACACCATATACGAAGGCACTAGTGAAATCAAGCAATCCAAGTTGAATTTGTCATTGCATGATTTTAAACTGTTTTCCATGAAACCTTATGAGACGATCTTAGACATGTACACTAGGTTCATTCAAATTGTAACATCATTGCATGCCTTAGGAAAAGAGTTTTCAAATTTTGAAAAAGTCAATAAAATTCTTCGTTGTTTACTTGAAAAATTTGATGCCAAAGTTGTTGCTATTTGTGAATCAAAAGATTTGAATTATTATTCTATTGATAATTTGATTGACTCACTCATTGCCTATGAGCAAGGTTTGGGTCAAAGACTTTTGGATGCGGGTGAAACGATTGTTCTAAAAGTAGAAGATATAGAAAGAGATAGCCTAGTTGGTGACGAAGGCAATAACGTGTCAAGCAAATCACAAAGCTCACCTAAGCATAAGCAAAAATGGAAAAAAGGTAAAAGTGATAAGGATGTCCATATTTCCTCTGACATTATTTGCTTTCGATGCAGGAAGCCTGGACATATAAAAAATCAGTGCCCTAATTTAAGAATTCTTCCTACGAAAGAAAAGGGAAAGGAAAAGCAAAATTCAAACTGGGAAAATAATGAAAGGCAAAAAATCTCATGGGCAGATCTGGTTTCTGAAGCATCGGACCATGAGAGAGAAAATGGTTAAAAGCCTTTCGTGTTTTTGTGTTGTGTTTTTATTTTTTATTTTTTTTATTAATATTTTTGTTTTTGTTTTGTTTATTCTTTGAATCTTTTTGTTTTCGTGAAAGTTTTTTTTTTAAATCAACACACACATTCACTTTTCTAAAAATGAAAAATATACTTCCTGATTTTTCTTGAAATCTTTGGTAAGTTGTGTTTGACTTCTCTAAAACAGTCAAAGGAAGGAAACTCATTTATTTTTAACTCTCAATCTCTATTTTCTAAAAGAGGTTATGCTACTTTTGATTTAAAGTCTTTTTCATCTTTTAAATTGGTTTTTGAAACAAATTTTTTTATCTCCCTATATTTTATTTATCGCATAGGAATCTTTTGCAAGTTTTTGAATCTAACTCATAATTTTCTTAATCAAGCAATTCGCTTTGTCACTAAGATGGGTTTTCTTTTGTTCTTAAGATTTAAGAATGGAAGCATATTCCAAAAAATTGGCCAATTATGCCAAAAATAAAAGATGCGAAAAGACGCCAAATTGAATATGTAAAATACACAAAGTGTATCAAAAGATGCGTAGTATGCCAACCAATTGTCAAGAGGCATAAAATGAGCCCACAAAGTTAATGCTTACCATTCTTGTACTTCTTAAAAAGCTTAAGAAAACTCTTGATACTTTCGATACTTGAGTTTGAAAATCTTGATTCTTGATTCAAAAATTTATGCATTGATCTTCTATTAGATATATTTTATGGAATGAGTTTTTGAAAAATTATTGTTTATTTCTCTAATTTATTCCTTGATTTAGATCTTGAATTAAAAAGTTTTTTTATATTTTAAAGAACTTGAGTTTGGATTATCAATTTCTGAGTTTCTAACCTTTTCTGGGCTATGAGTTATCAATCCAATTCTACTAAGTTTTTGATTAAAATCAAGAGGTAACTTTTTCATTTTAATAATATTTGTTTTTTCACTAGAACAGGGAACATTTTCTTTTTTTTCTTTTATTCATTTTGGTTTTGTTTGTGCCTCCTCTCTTTTTGATAATATCAAAGGGGGAGAATGTATTGTTGAATTTTTGTACTGTTATCATATTTGTATCTTATTTTCAAAAAAATTTTAAACAACAAAAATATTTTTATCTCCCCTATTTTTTATAAGGGGTTATTCTAGTGAGGGGGAGATTAGGAGAAATTATTTTTTTTTGAAAATTCAAATTAAATTGTTTGTCATCATCAAAAAGGGGGAGATTATTGCGGATCTATGGTTTATGACTTTGATGATAACAAATATTTCTTATTTCTCTACGATTGTCTTATGTGCTAAAATTTCAGGTCCACACGATCAGATTGTAATTTGGGACCAACTCAAGATTAGGTAGACTAGGTCTGTGTCAGTTTGTAATCTTTTTCCTTTCTTGAGTCTGTTGTATTTGGTGTGGGATCTGTTGATTTGTAACTTGGAAGATTTCCTATTGTTCTCTATAAGATTTCTATTTTTTTGTAATATCAGCCGGGACGATATTTATATCATCCTGGATGATATGTCCAAAATCAAAAACCCTAATTAGGGCATCCTCATTAAGGCAGCTGTCATTGAGATCGGCCTGGATGATACATGTATCGGCCAGGACGATAATCTTAATTCAGAAAGAATCAACCGCCATAATCAGTTTAGGAATACTTTGTTTTAGGAAATCGGCCAGGACGATATTTATATTGTCCAGGCCGATCTAACTCAATTATGCCTAAATTGATCTGGTATCTTTGCAAAGCATTAATAGTTGATGATACGATCACATCGTCCGGGATGATCTTATGATCGTCCAGGATGATATCCTGGACGATTGACTTCAGCCAACACCAAATCTGGGCGATGATCAGGATGATTAAAATCGGTTTTAAACTAATCGGCCGATATGATCGTGAGATCGGTCAGGACGATATAACCAATTTTCTTCAAATCGTCCCAGGCCGTTGAGCTGAATTTGAACTAATCGTCCAGGACAATATGTCTATCATCCTGGACGATAATGTCGATAACTTGCATTAATGAGCTCATTTTGAGAGCTTCTATTTAAGCTTTGGCATGGCACATTGTAAGTGACTTTGGCAGCCATTGTAGCTTCATTCTTGTGGGAGAAACTTGAAGAGAGAGCTTGAAAGGGAGAGAGAAAAGGGTGGAGTTTGAGAGGGAGAAGATCCTATGAGGGGGGGAAACTCAAGGGAGTGTGGTGGGCGATCCACACGGTTGCTCCGGCGAACTCGCACCTTAGTACCATCAGATTCAAGGCTTGTCTCGAGGTAAGTTCACCAAAGAAGAAGACTTCTTTGGTGTCAAAGGACCCGGCGACTTCGCCGCACCGGAGAAGGTGGAAGTGATTTTGTAAGGGCTTCTCCACCTAGCTGTGTGGGCGAAAGGAGAGTGACGATTTTAGTGCAATACTTTGAAGGCGCCTTCAAGGAGTGGACGTAGGTCAAGGTTGACCGAACCACTATAAATTCGGTGTGTTCTTTTCTTATTATCGCTTTTACATTTATTTTTCTTCCGCACTTTGTTTGTGGTGATTTTGGTTGGAGTTTTATCTTTTGTTTTAAAGTTTTTCAATTCACCTCTCCCTTTTAATTAGTTTTGGGCCGGTTCTATAGGGCCTAACATCCCTAATAAACTTTCAAGTGGTATCAGAGCAAGTTTTCATAAAATAAGTTTTTAAAAGCTTTTGATTTTCGATCCATGGCTAATCGTATTATTGTTGAAGGTTATTCAATCACCATACCTCCTTTATTTGAAAATATGTCATTTGATTTTTGAAAAACTTGCATGTCAATTTTCTTGCAATCGATTGATTTTCGAATGTGGCGTATAATTTTAACTGATTATTCATCACCGTCACAAATTGTTAATGGAGTTAAAATTGATATTTCTTTTAATTAATGGAACAGGGAAGAACAACTCAATGCTCAACTAAATGCTAAGTCTTTAAATTATTTTTTCTGCGCTTTAAATTCTGATGATTTTATGTTAGTATCCACGTGCACTACCGGTAAGGAAGTTTGGGATAAATTGCACACCATATACGAAGGCACTAGTGAAATCAAGCAATCCAAGTTGAAATTGTTAATGCATGATTTTTATTTATTTTCCATGAAACCTTATGAGACGATATTAGACATGTACACTAGGTTCATTCAAATTGTAACATCATTGCATGCCTTAGAAAAAGAGTTTTCAAATTTTGAAAAAGTCAATAAAATTCTTCATTGATTACTTGAAAAATTTGATGTCAAAGTTGTTTCTATTTGTGAATCAAAAGATTTGAATGATTATTCTATTGATAAATTGATTGGCTCACTCATTGCTTAGGAGCAAGGTTTGGATCAAAGACTTTTGGATGCAGGTGAAACGATTGTTCTAAAAGCAGAAGATATAGAAAGAGATAGCCTAGTTGGTGACGAAGGCAATGACGTGTCAAGCAAATCAAAAAGCTCACCTAAGCATAAGCAAAAATGGAAAAAAGGTAAAAGTGGTAAGTATGTCCATATTTCCTCTGACATTATTTGCTTTCGATGCAGGAAGCCTGGACATATGAAAAATCAGTGCCCTAATTTAAGAATTCTTCCTACGAAAGAAAAGGGAAAGGCAAAGCAAAATTCAAACTGGGAAAACAATGAAAGGCAAAAAATCTCATGGGCAGATCTGGTTTCTGAAGCATCGGACCAGGAGAGAGAAAATTGTTAAAAGCCTTTCATGTTTTTGTGTTGTGTTTTTTTTTTATTTTTTTTTATTATTTTTTTTTATTCTTTGAAACTTTTTGTTTTCGTGAAAGTTTTTTTTTAAATCAACACACACATTCACTTTTCTAAAAATGAAAAATATACTTCCTGATTTTTTTTGAAATCTTTAGTAAGTTGTGTTTGACTTCTCTAAAACAGTCAAAGGAAGGAAACTCATTTATTTTTAACTCTCAATCTCTGTTTTCTAAAAGAGGTTATCCTATTTTTTATTTAAAATCTTTTTCATCTTTTAAACAGGTTTTTGAAACAAATTTTTTTATCTATCTACGTTTTATTTATCGCATAGGAATCTTTTGTATGTTTTTGAATATAACTCATAATTTTTTTAATCAAGCAATTTGCTTTGTCACTAAGATGGGTTTTTCTTTGTTTTTAAGATTTAAGAAAGAAAGCATATTCAAAAAAATTGGCCAATGATGCCAAAAATAAAAGATGCGCAAAGACGCCAAATTGAAAACATATAATACACAAAGTGTATCAAAAGATGCGCATTGCGCCAACCAATTGTCAAGAGGCATAAAATGAGCCCACAAAGTTAATGCTTACCATTCTTGTACTTCTTAAAAAGCTTAAGAAAACTATTGATACTTTCGATACTTGAGTTTGAAAATCTTGATTCTTGATTCAAAAATTTATGCTTTGATCTCCTATTAGATATATTTTATGGAATGAGTTTTTGAAAAATTATTGTTTCTTTCTCTAATTTATTCCTTGATTTAGATCTTGAATTAAAAAGTTTTTTTATATTTTAAAGAACTTGAGTTTGGATTATCAATTTCTGAGTTTCTAACCATTTCTGGGCTATGAGTTGTCAATCCAATTCTATTAAGTTTTTGATTAAAACCAAGAGGTAACTTTCTCATTTCAAGAATATTTTTTTTTTCACTAGATCAGGGAATGTTTTCTTTTTTTTCTTTTACTCATTTTTTTTTATTTGTGACTCCTCTCTTTTTGATAATATCAAAGAGGGAGAATGTATTGTTGAATTTTTTTACTGTTATCGTATTCGTATCTTATTTTCAAAAAATTTTAAACAACAAAAATAATTTTATCTCCCCTATTTTTTATAAGGGGATATTCTAGTGAGGGGGAGATTAGGAGAAATCACTTTTTTTTTTAAATTCAAATTAAATTATTTGCCATCATAAAAAAGGGGGAGATTATTGCGGATCTATCGTTTATGATTTTGATGATAACAAACAATCCTTATTTCTCTACGATTGCCTTATGTGATAACATTTCAGGTCCACACGATCAGACTGCAATTTGGGACCAGCTCAAGATTAGGTAGACTAGGTCTGTGTCACTTTGTAATCTTTTTCCTTTCTTGAGTCTATTGTATTTGGTGTGGGATCTGTTGATTTGTAACTTGGAAGATTTTCTGTTGTTCTCTATAAGATTTTTATTTTTGGTAATATCGGCCGGGACAATATTTATATCGTCTTGGACGATATGTCCGAAATCAGAAACCCTAATTAGGGCATCCTCATTAAGGCAGTCGTTATTGAGATCAGCCAGGACGATAATCTTAATTCAGAAAGAATCAACCGTCATAATCAGTTTAGAAATTCTTTGTTTTAGGAAATCGGCCAGGACGATATTTATATAGTCCAGGCCGATCTAACTCAATTATGCCTAAATTGATCTGGTATCTTTGGAAAGTATTAATGGTTGATTGATACGATTACATCATCCGGGATGATCTTATGATCGGCTAGGACGATGTCCTGGACGATTGACTTCAGCCAGCATCAAATCAGGATGATGATCAAGACGATTAAAATCGGTTTTAAACTAATCAGCTGGGACGATCGTGAGATCAGCTAGGACGATATAACCAATTTTCTTCTGATCATCCCAAATCGTCCCAGACCATTGAGCTGAACTTGAACTAATCGGCCAGGACAATATGTCTATCGTCCTGGACGATAATGTCGGCAACTTGCATTAATAAGCTCGTTTTGAGAGCTTCTATTTAAGCTTTGGCATGACACTTTGTAAGTGTCTTTGGCTGCCGTTGTAGCTTCGTTCTTGTGGGGGAAACTTGAAGAGAGAGCTTGAAAGGGAGAGTGGAAAGGGTGGAGTTTGAGAGAGAGAAGATCCTGTGAGGGGGGGGGGAACTCAAGGGAGTGTGGTGGGGGATCCACACGGTTGCTCCGGCGAACTCGCACCTTAGTACCATCGGATTCAAGGCTTGTCTCGAGGTAAGTTCACCAAAGAAGAAGACTTTTTTGGTGTCAAAGGACCCAGCGACTCTGCCGCACCGGGGAAGATGGAAGTGAGTTTGTAAGGGCTTCTCCGCCTAGCTGTGGGGGCTAAAGGAGAGTCACGATTTTAGTGCAGTACTTGAAGGGCACCTCCAAGGAGTGGATGTAGGTCAAGGTTTGATCGAACCACTATAAATTCGGTGTGTTCTTTTCTTATTATCGCTTCCGCATTTATTTTTTTCCGCATTTTATTTGTGGTGATTTTGGTTGGAGTTTTATCTTTGATTTTAAAGTTTTCCAATTCACCTCTCTCTTTTAAATAGTTTTGGGCCAGTTCTATAGGGCCTAACATCCCTAACAAACTTTCAGTACTGATAAACCATATTCTTTCTCTAGATTGCTCTTGATTTCTTTCTGTGGAATTCTTGGGTGCCTCTTCACTAAATCTTGAATTTCATTCGCAACCCATGCAGAAGTGGTGAGTCTATTCACTGCATGATTGATACCAGGACAAGCATATTCTCCTTCTACTCTCCTTACATGGAAAGTCTGAGTATCTTCACAAAGGGATGCCCGAATTGTCCATAGGCATCCTTGGTAAGAACATGTTGCAATAACATGTTTCTTATCATTTGCTTTAATTCTAACATTAAAGTTATTTTTAATGTCTACTGATTATAGAGCATGATTGAAAGTTATTGCATCATTGAAAAGTGTCCCAACTACTAAATCTTTAATACCCATATTTGTAATGGAACATTCAACCATCTCGTCTGCACTCACAACCTCCATAGGATTTGAAACTAGTTCATCTACATCGACTTCTTGTACTATAATGACAACCTCGACATGTAAATTCCCATTCGATTGTTTATCCAAGTATTCACATCATTGTCAGTAGTAAAAATCTTATATTCTTTTGGTGATGTTATGTATATGTGGTAATACAAGATATACTCATGTCCTTTGAGCCATTGACATATTCTAGCTATATATCTCTGTTCTAAGCTTGCAAATATTGATATAACCTTTTTCAAATTTAACAGTTCTTTGTTTGCCGCCATTGTACCTTCTCCTACAATGATCCATGGTTACAACACAAAAACCTCCATATCTAAATGATATCAATATTCCTCTTTTTTTTTTCTCTAATGCTATCATCAAAGACTTGCATTAACAAAGACACAAATTTCATTTCAAAATGTGATTTCTAATTGCAACAGTAGAAATAAATGTGTTATCAATACTTACAAAAGAGGTTGTGTTCGAACACATCACTATAGAAAAAATTGATAATGATCTATCAACTAAAAACCTGCCTATTGAAATCAATTTTTAAATTTTAGTAGTTGCAGATATGCGCATGAGCAATTTTTTTAGTTCAGTTTGTTGTAGGGAATCGTTACGCTTCAATAAAAAATCAACTCAAACCTTCCTCCGATAGAAGGGTTCGCAAGCAGACGCGGTAGTGGTCTGACCTAGCATAGAAACCGTGCTCGAGACTTCAGTTTTTTTCAGCGAAGCTGCTCGAGTGCACTGGAGGGAACACCGAAGAGAAAGTGTGTTGAGCTGCTCGACCACGGGAGAGGGAACACTGAATAGAGCAAGCATGTGAAAGGGAGATTTACGGGAATAACATCGTGAGCCTGGTAAGATACGGAGAGGTATATTTGAGGTTAGATTTGTGTTAGGGTGGTGTAAATGAAATATTAATGTTTAGGATGTTAAATAAGTGAAATAAATGTTATAAAGTGGTATGGATGTAAATCTCCCGAGAAAAAAAAAATATTAATCATTTTCTCTCTCAAATTTTGGAGAATGAATGTGGGAGAATGGGAGGGGTTTTGGTAAGATTTGGAGAAGATGGATGTGGGAAATTTGATATATGGAGAATAGGGAAGAGGTGGAGGATAGGGTTACAACATTTTTTTAATTATCTTTAAACCCTCTGACTATTAAGTAATCTAATATGCTCCAAACGAAATACAAGGTTGAAGAAACTTTTTTAAACATCTTAAATTTGCCATCAAACATGTTCACATCTAATTACAGTAAATATTTATCATCTTATTCATAAAGTCGCCATTAATTCAAATGAATATTGCTCATTAATACAAAAGTCATCAATTGAAACTTAAATGACGATGATGTCTCGTTACCCTACACAAATAAATAATGCTAGGGCTGGAATAGTTTTAGGTTTTATTTATTTATTTATTTATTTTGCCCTTTCCGTTACTTATATAATTTAAAATAAGAGGGAAAAAATGCCCTTTTACGATAGCAATTACAATAGCAAAATGGTGAAGATATGTAGCTCATATTAGTATGTTGGTTGAGAATTTTTACTAACAACTAAGAGGTTTTGGATTCGAGTCTTGCATACGTAACATATGTATAAATTTATCTTAATTAGTCTAAATGTCTCCAAAAAATAACAAGGTATAGGATTATAGAAACATTTTAAATTTATTTCATTTTTAATATTTTTTTTTATTTTAATATAATTATTATATTTAAAAAATACTAAATTTATATTTTAAAATTAAAACTTTAAAACTTTAATATAGAAATAATAAATTGAATATTATTTTGAATTCACATTGACTCGCTAGTGGACATAATTGCCCATTCACATTAAATTTCAACTCAATTTGCGTGCATTAGACCTGTCAATTTCGGGTTACGGGTCGGGTTCGGGTCAACCCGAAATTGACCCGGTATTATTCGGGTTCGGGTCGACCCGACCCGTTTTTTCAAACGGGTCGATTTTTTGGACCCGAACCCGACCCGCTTCAGGTTCGGGTCGGGTTCGGGTCAACCCGACCCCACCTATTTCAGCCAAATCTCTCAGCGCGGACGTGAAGAAACGCGGGACGCCGGACGTCGGACGCCGGACGGCGGAGCTGCGGCTGAGCCGCTGAAGCACGGACGACGGTTGCCGCGGCTGAGGCACGGACGCCGGGACGCCGGGACGCGGGTCGCACGCGAAGTGACGCGGTCAGCCGGTCACGCCTCACGCGGGTCGCACGCGAAGTGACGCTGGGCAGGCCGCAGGCGGGGCAGGCGGCTCGAGGCAGTCGGGCAGCTCGGGCAAGGGCGGGCTGGGGCAGCGGGGGGAAGGGCATGAATCATTTTTTTTTAAATTAAACGGGTTTTCGGGTTGACCCGGCAACCCGTCGGGTCAACCCGAACCCGACCCGTTTTTGTAAACGGGTCGGTTTCCCGGACCCGAACCCGACTGTGGACCTCCGAAAGGAGCACCGCGCGAACGAGTCGATTGGAAGGGACAGATTGGATCGCGCATACGACTGACCATTGAGGATAGAGGCTGACGCCAACACACCTCGATGGGTAGTAATATACATGACCAAATCACGGGTTTCCCCCACCCGATGCAAGAGCTCGAATGGGGTTTAGTAGATTGTGGGGACCAAGTTTCCCACAGGCGCAAGCCCCCGTGGTTAATTACATCCCAGGCCGGAGCCTGAGAAAACTCTCGATTAAGGATCATACATTATCCTCTCCTAAAGTGGGATTGGCACAAGGGTACAAACTAGGAAATCCTACTCAAAGGGAAGAAAGGTCTGAAGGGCTGAATCGACATGCGTGGCTCAAACCAACATTCGGAGGCTCTAGGGCACTAGAGAGAAACTGGAAAAAGAAAGACAAACAATCAACCACATGCGTGAGAGAAGGATGGAGGTGGCGTCATCTTGTAACGCGGATAAGTAGGATTTAGGGTCCTTGAAAAGAAAGGACCTACCTACTATTTAAGGCTTACTACGAGACCGAATGTAGTATCCTCGAATCTTAAATCTAGTTTGGACTTAGTGTTCGACACACACTAAGACCAGTGTCCTAGCTAATGCGATGCAAAGATCTGGACTTATCCCGGCCTGGATTGGGGGAGCCAGCTAACCACCTAATCGCTTAAAAAACTATGCTATCAGGTCAATTATGAAAGATGGGTGGGAGGTACAGTTTATTGGAAAGAGGACCGACATCTAGAAAATTTCCTAAGTGGTCCTACTTATGTTGGGTGAATGCCCCTAACTAATGCAATTAAATTTTAATTAAATTGATTTCTAATGCAATGCATGCTAGTTGAAATGGCAGCTCATGAATGCTTTGGATTTTAAAAACAGGCTTAATATAAAATAATTTTTAGAAAAGACTGAGTCTCCCTAGGTCCGGCACTTCATCCTCATAGGCCAGATTATCCGGACTCTACCCGCAGGCAGGGAGATGTCTTATAACAAGGAAAAGAAGAAATGCAATAATATGCATGCGACCCCGGACGGTTCCGGCAGTTCCCTAGGTTCGTTAAGTTTCTATGTTATTTAAAACCTAAACTTATAGGAGTTAGTTATGAGTAGAAGAATTTTTAGTCCTTAGAGAGCCTAACGGAATCCAGGCGAAAACAAGAGCGGCATGCAAGGAAGAAACCTAGAAAAAGCAGGTAATTCTACTGCGCAATCAGGTAAACACATCAATATAAATCCAACTAATCAAGTAAATGTCCATAGGCCAATTTCCCTTTAATTACAACCCAGGGTATGCAGAAAAGTAAAGTGGCCGGGCACCACTGCCAACAACCCGAATTTCTAAGCCTATGACAGACGCCAACAACTTTGAGTGGGATATTGGGTCTTCAAATCTTCAATATCTTCAGTCTCCTGGGTATCCTCTCCTTGGACTCCTTGGATCACTCCTCCTTGGACTCCTTGGATCCGTCGTGGCTTGAATATCCAAACGAAGAGACAATTCTCCCCAACATGAGTGTATTGCCTTTTCTCTTTGGATATCTAAAGCCATCCAGCTCGATCTTCCAAATGGAAGAAGACTCTCCCCTTAGGGATGCCTTCTTCTTTTGGAATCCGAACTGGATAAGAATATCTCAACTCGAAGTTGTTTTCACAACTCTTAACAATATTACAAATTTTTACATTAAATAGAAAACAGAAAATTCTAAAGCCCTGCAAGGTTATCCTAATAAAAATCATCCCAAGCAGTTTATATAAAAAATGAAAATGCTAACACCATTGACCCTGTGCCAAGCCATGCTCTTAATTATGAGGGCTAAGCAGCTCCATCTGTGCAGTTATAATTATTAATTTTAGCCCTCATTTTTATTTAGGGGGAGCTGAGCAAGCACCTGCATAAAATATTATTAGGAATAATCATAATGCTCCCCCCTTTTATTAGCTTGAGCATGGCCACCTACACGGAAGAACAGTATATGTATATAACGTTCCTGACCTAGGGGTAAATCTAGCGCTCATCACATCACAGAGTGCAGAGTAAATAAGCAAACACACCAATCATTTTTCAAACAGCATGCAGTGAAAACTACGGAAAGCTCCGGCACACAGCAGAAAAGTAAAACCCAGCGGCCTAACCTAGGTCTAGAAGTGGTGCCCTAGCAAACCATTCTATGTGTGTGTAAGGCTTGTGTAGTTTGGATAGATCCTAGGCAGGATAGTTAGTTAAAATTGTCTAAAGTTCAAATCTGTTGAAGGCCAGAAAAGGAAATTTTTGTTGAAATTCGAATATTAGTGAATTAGATCCATTTTGATTATTTTAGTTTGTTGATCAGTTCTAAGAACTAAGGGTATTCATGTTTGAAGTTTGAATTGTATTAGCCAATTTTGGAAAGTTCTAGGTCCTCTTAAAAAACTAGACTAAGGGTCCAAAAAGTCACTATGGGAAAAAGGCTAATTCTGGGTCTCCTATCACCTTAGGAAAATACTAGACCTTAATACGAGTAGTTATACAGGTAGTAGACTGAAATCGGAGCTTCCTATCCAAAGTTATGAATTTTCTAAGTTTCGGGCCCTAGACTATAGGCTGGGGTTGACCAGAAAGTTGACTTTCTAATCTAGGCCATTTTGTAGAAACCTAAGATTTTTAATAAATACTAGGACCTAATTGGAGTCTAATGCAAGTGAGTTTACCTAATTTGGAATTTTCTACAATTAGTTATGAATTTCTAAAGATAGGGTATTTAAGGGAATTTTCTAAATTAACTAGGAAAGGGCCCTTTTTTACTATTTTGATCCAAATGAGCTCCAAACTGATTGGAATCACTCCCAAAAGTAAGGAATGACCTGAGAAAGTGATCCCAAGTATTTGGAGAAAATTTGGGATTTTTAATAATTTTTAATAATTTATTAGGGGCAAAAAGGTAATTTCCACCTAGGGTCAAATTGTGGGTCAACCTGAAGTCAAACTAGGGAGCCCTATTTATCAAAGGTCAAGGGTCATATTCTGGTCAGTTTGAGGTATTATGGGTAATTTTCTGACCTATGGTGTATTTATTATAATTTCCGGAAGGTCTCGAGGCCTTAATTAGTAGGTTAATTAGGGTTAGTTAACTAAGGGGTCTAACAAGCCCTAAAAATTCCTAGAAAATTATGAAAGGCTTATGATGTCACTAAGTTTAAATGTTGAAGTTTTCATGTCGTTCTGGGATCTATCCTAGCTCCTAGAAAACTTCTAAGTTCGCTAGACAGGTTCTTAATTTTTGTCCTTAGGGTGTCACTACGTTGTAGGAGTTTAAAGTGATGTTTACACTAACCCTCGGGATAATAAATGCATGGGAGTACAGTAAATAAATAAACACACCATGTCCTTAAATCTAGGAGAGCCTAGGCTAAGTGCTCGTGGTGCAATCCTATACATGCATTCTACGAAAGATAAAAAGTAAAGACACCTAAAGAAAGGATTAGTGAATGATTGGGACTCAACCATTCACTAACCCACTCCCCCATGATTGCTCTTCACACATAAGATCCATGTCTAAAATTTCATACGATAGCAGGTCTCCCAAAGTTAGAATTTAGGTATAAGTAGTTTTAAAATAATTTAAAAATACTTATAGATATAAATATATTTTTGGAAAATAAAATAATTGAAAATAATTCAATTCATAATACATAAGTATAGGAAAACCCGCTGACCACCCAATCGAGGTTTCAAAATAGTTTGAAAAATAATTTTTAGTTTAAAAATAATTAGTATGATAATTAATTTGAATAATATTAAAATAACTGAATCATAGGATAAAATAGAAAACAGTCAAGACAGCCAAAATCAAGGGCTGAAAACGGTTCCAAAACATAAAGCTCGTCTCGCTGAAAAGAACGAGGGGTCGCACATCAAAATCCGACTTAAAACGGCGAAGATACGAAATTTACAAGTTCAAATACAATAAAATAATATTTTAAAATAGTGCAGTTTCACTGTTTTTGAAATAACAGAAGATACAGACCAAATTTTCATCTGTAAATAGTTTTAGAACATGCAGAATTCAGAGTACATCCAAAACAAGGTGCTGTACGTCGACAGCGGACTTAAAACGACAAAGTTATGTAATTTCAAAGTTCAAATACGATAATTAAATATTTTTTAAACATTGCTGTTTTACTGTTTTGAAAATAATTGCACACAGACCCAAAATTTTCAAATAAAACCAATTCCAGAAGGTGCAGAATCCAAATACGCTCAAAACAAGACGTTGTACGCAAAAATCCGACATGAAACGGAAAAGTTATGTATTTTCGAAGTTTAAAGACCATCAAAGTCTATTTAAAAAAATAATTTTAAAAGAAATAATAATAATAATAATATTAATAAAAATAATAATAATAAGAATAATAATAATAATAATAAAAGCTAAACTAACCTTTCAAAATAACAGTAATATAATAAAATAATTAAATAATAATAATATAATAATAATTAAACTAAAATAATTATTTAAATAATGTAAAAAAAAAAAAAAGGATCTTGCTGTTTTGAAAATAAAATAAAATCTATGGTTCGTTTTAATAAAAAAAATTTTTTATCATGTAGAGGACGACGATACGAGTCCAACGAGGTATTATACGCGAAAATCGGGCGAAAAATGAAATTTCTACAATTTTTTTGAGTGAAAATACATAAAAAAACTATTTAAAATAAATTTAAAATAAAAAAAATTCGGCCGGGTGACACGTGGCACGCGTTCATTGGACCCGCGGTTCGGGCCAATGATTGCGCCGCCAGCAATCATTAACCCATCATTGCGGGATGATTGCGGCGGGACCCGCGTGTCACTTGAACGAGTCAGCACAGATCGCAGCCGTCGATTTCGCGCGGTTCGAGCGGACGGCTGCGATGAGGCCACGTGGCCAACCGGACCGCTGGCGGGGTTCTGCAGTCAGCCCAGACCGCGGGAGAGCGCGGATCACGGCCGTTGATCGGACGATCAACGGTCCCGATCGTTCCCTCGAGCAGGCGGACGAATCCGAAACCCTAAGGGGTTTTTTGACGATTTCTTTCGATTGGGTGGATGAAATTGCACGAAATTTTAAACCTACATCCTATATATGAACAGAAATCATGGGGAAGTAATATCTTGATCTAAAACACGCTATGTAAGACGCTATTTAACTCGAGGTGTTCTAACTAGGGTTGAGAAATTTACCCAAAATACTCGATGAAATCGAGAGATCTCTGGCTTGTTGCACTTGTAGACTGTCCACGCTCCTATTTGAAGAAGAAACCACGAGCTTTCTACGTCTAGATCTTGCGCAAAACGAAACGGAAGGGAAATCTCCTCGGGTCGCCGGAGAGTCCGCCGCCGACGGCCTTGGGTGGTCGGGTTTGACGTGGGGAAGGGAGAGGAGTCTCTCTAGGGCTCTCACACGAAATTTCAAGTGTTGAGGCGGTCTAGAGAGGGAGTATCCATGAGAGAACCTCCAAAATAACCTAATTTTCACTATTTAAAGCCTCCTCTTTATGATTGACGGTGGGGATCAAATCCATGGCCAATTAGGAGGGAAACCAGGCTTTGGAGGCCGTGGTTTTGGAATCAAATCCAAGGGGGAGAAGTTAATGCATTAAATGGCTCTTAATCTCATTAAAATAGGCCAATTTGACCTATTTAAGACTCGATTTGACCAAGTCAAACTTTGACCTGGTCAAATCAGTCAAGAGAGTCAAAGGGGAGGTGAGATCAAGCCATGCAAGGGTTTGAATGGATTTGAATTTGATTTGAGGCCTAAAGGGGTTAGATGGTCAACCCTAGTTGACTTGGTCAACTGAGTTGACCCAGGGTCCAAGTCAGGATCCAACAGACTCGACTCGACTCACTGAACCCGTTGGAGAGGGTTTTGGGGTCTGGCTTGGTCAATTTGACCAAGTCAACTCTCCAAGCCCGATTCTGGACGAAATCGAGGTCAACACCGACCCGCTTCGGGTTCGGGTCAACCCAAACCCGAAAATTTCGGGTCGGGTTCGGATCGGGTTTTCGGGTCGGGTCCAATATTGACAGGTCTAGCGTGCATGCACATGGAATTTTTTCCAATTTTCTTTGTGTTGGCACCTGAGAAATATGGGTGTCCTTTCCTATGTTTAGGGTAGTTTCGAACTCACTCGCACCGTCCATTTTACGATTGTAGGTTGTTCGAGCAACCTCATGTAACGTCACACATTAATTTAAAGTTGCGACAACTTTCGCTCAATCACCTTGCAAGAGGACTTGTTTGGGTAATTTCGATGTTCTGGTCGCAACAACGAGGTGTTCTGTTTTATAATCAGCGGTTCTATCGAGTAATTTAGAGCATCATCAGTATATGTCATATTAGCTTATAGGGCGCCTTGTTGAGAGATCATCAATCTCGTTGGGCATCCTTATATTACTCGCTAGATATATTTTAGGGGTCAACACTTGTGTGATTAATAAAAGAGTTGTTTGAATTCATAGACTAGTGATTATCACGTGCTAGGATAATCTTACTCAGTAGTTACTCTCATATTAAAAACTCTATTAATAATTTAAATAATAAAAGCTTTCATCACGCCATATAGTCTTCTAGTGCAATATAATAGAACAATGCTCATACTGTAATATCTGTCATCAAGAATCCAGGTAATTTAGGTTAATAATTATTAATTTTAATTTGATTTGGAAAATGAGTGTGCTGCGGCGTTGGAGGATGCCGCTGCGGCGATAAGACTAAAATGAAAAGATTAAGGGAGAATCTGGAAGGTTCTCTAATAGCACAACAATGCTGGATAGTCGAGCACCATGGCACTAGATCAAATTAGTAAATATTAAATAATAAAATATCTAAAACCATTTACAAAATCCCTCATCACCCAACTGCTTGAGGGAGAATTGAGAATAGGAGAATATAAGAAAGAAGGAAAGAGAGGCTAAAGCTTCAGTTTCATCGCTCGGGTCTATTTAGGATATGATTGTAATAATACAGAAATGTGAAATAAATTTATTTGAAAAAAATATGAATAATCTAAAGTAGAGCGCGTGACACTATTCTAATGAGCACTGTGACGCTTGGACACTAATAATAGTTTTATATATTTTTTATTATAAATATCGCCGCCTCACCCCGCTGCCTCCCTTACTTGGTTGTTTGGCCGTGCCAGGAAGAAATTAAAGGATAAGAAGAAGAGAAAGGGGAAGAGGAGAGAGAAGCAAGAGAAGTCTCTTTGGGTCACTTTTGTCCACATTTATTGTTATGAATTTTATTATATTAGTTGTAAGTGACTAATCTCGAATTCCTGTTTTCGTTGGATTTAATTTTTACAATTTTTTTCTCTCCTAAATTTACTAAAAATTTAAATTTGTTATATGAATGTTTCTGTGAAAGGAGTAGAAACAACTATATTGAAAATCATATGATTTGATATAGTAATTAAATGTGATTTGGGTAGAAATAATTGAAATGTAATTAATGTGCATTGAAAGGATGTATTGTACTATAGTGATATTTATATGTAGAAAATGATATACCAATTGATATTAGATTTATATGATATGAAAACCCCACATGATAACCCCAAGATTAACTGATTCATTGATGGGAGCCATAAGGAGCTGGAGAGTGATGGAGTTATATGGAGTCATGGAGATTAATTCAAGTGATTCATGGAAAGATATAAGAAGTATATTGATTACGAGTTATAAGAAACAATTGATCGGAAGTTATAAGAGCAAAAGCTAAATACTCTTAAGATACCCTCACCTTAATATCTAATAAAATAGTTATTATTAATTACTTATTGCTAATACAAATTAATTTTTATTCTGATTACTGATTATTACTAATTGATAATGATTTCTAACTAATACTAAATATTATAATGATATTGTGCGGACTATTGATACTGTACAGACACTGGTTGTTGTTACTATTTATTATTATTGAATACATATACTAACACTATTGTTAACTATATAACTGATAGACTGACGAAACTGATTGCATGATAAAGATAGAATGAATGATTGATTGATATATATAGGTGATCGATACTAATAGTACATGTTGATTCATAGATTTTCTTACATGATTTATAACATATTGTTTCTTTTTTTTTCTTTCATGGATTTCAGTAGTAAGATTTTGGTTATTTGTTGGGTTATGTGCTCATTATATTATTTTACATATTTTGAGAAAATGGTAAGGATCCTATGATATAAGGCTCTAGACAACATGCATAGTTCTCTTCTGATAATTTTAGTTTGTTTTGTAGTCGTGATGTAGTTATAGTGATAGAACTAGTCTTTTGAATCATGATTATTAGATACATAACATTTTGAGCTTGTAAAAATTATATATATTGATGAATAAAAATACAATCTTATTTCTTTTAATTGTTCATAAGAAATGTGTAAGTTCTAATTAAATGACAAAAATGAATGATTGTTATAATTTTTCCAATATAGATCATAGCGCATCACAATCGTAGAGCGATAGACTTCAAAACCCTTATCTCTGATTTCAATTTCAGTTATTTCAAAAAAAGTTGGGGATAATTGAAAGTTTGATAGGGATGTTAAGCCCTTATGAAGTAGCCCAAAGCTAACCAAGAGGGGGTGAATTGGTATTTTAAAATTTTATTTAAGCAAAATACAAACTTAAACCAAATTTTACCACAAAGAAAATCAAAGTGAGAAAATTAAATATAGAAAAAGCAGTAATAAAGAATACAAAAATTTATAGTAATTCGATCAACTTGACCTACGTCCACTCCCCAAAACCTCTCCTTTAGGTATTGCACTAAACTCAATGGCTCTCCTTTCGCATCCACAGCAAGGCGGAGAAGCCTTTACAAACCTCCTTTCCACCTACCCCGATGAGGTAGAGAACCAGACTCCTTTCGCTTCCTCCTGAAGCAGGAAGAGAACCCAACTCTTTTTGCTTCCTCCTGAAGTAGGCAGAGAACCTTGATTAATTACTAAAGTAGACCTCTCTCAAACCTCTAAGGACTAAGGAAAATGATTTGGGAAGGTGACTTAGATCCTTGCTTGGAGCAACCTTTGTGAAACCCTTCACAAACTACCCCTCACAAGATCCTCGCTCTCTCTCCCTTTCTCTCCCTCTCCTCTAGGCTCTCTCAGGTCAAGACAATAATAAAGGATACTCTCATGGGTAAAATAAGAGGACTTATATAGAAGATCTTCATAATAGCTCTTAATTACAACAAATCAACAGTATGGTCTAGGATGATATAAATATCATCATGTACGATCAGTACAAATTTAGCTAAATCCGCTAGGTGATTTGGGTCGATTAGAAGGTTTTTTTGTTCATATCATCCAGGACAATATAATATCATCATGTACGATTAATACAAGTCATTGAATATCGTCCAAACTATCACCTTGAACGGATGTCTGGACGATGTAAAAATAACTTGATCGTCTAGGCTGATCTCACGATTATCCTGAATGATTAGTTCAATTCAGTACATATCATAAATAGCATCACACTAAATAGAACCAGACCAATATTGAATAGTCTAGGAATAACTAAGGTTTGTGAATTGATCATCTTGGTCGATCCTATGATCGTCTAGGATGATATGATCGAGTAATCAAACCTTAATTACTTTCCTTAATTATCATATTAATTTAAGCATAATTGTACTGCATCGTCCAAGATGATATCCTAGATGATGTCCAAAAATAAAAGATACATAAATAGATCTGATGGCTAATTCTTTCTGAATTGAGCCTACCATCCCGGCCGATATTAATATTGTTCAGGACGATGCGCTTATCTATGGCTGCCTTAACCAAGATGCCCTAATTAGGGTTTCTATTTTTAACTGATCATCTAGGACGATTTGTGAATAATGCTGGACAATATGATTAAAAATAAAAAAACTCTAAATTGTCATAAATTTTTTCCCAAGTGTGTGTGTACAAGGTTACTTAGCATTAGGACCCACATTGTTATAAAGGACTCAAGAAAGGGTGCAAGACACATATCATATATTACAAACTGACTCGATCATAATCTATCTAATCTTAAGCTGGTTTAATTATAGTTTAATCTTGTGGACCTGAAACATTAGTAGGTAAGACAGTCATAGAGAAATAGAAGTGTTTGTTATCATCAAGATTATATTCCCTGAAAGTAGATTCATAATAATATCCCACTTTTTGATAATGGCAAATAATTAAACAATCAAAGCATTCAATAGAAATCACATGAATTAAGAAATTCAAATTTTACTAAGGATAAAAAATAGTATAACTAATAAATATAAAAAGAACGATCACAATACAATATAAAATAGTATAACTATTCTCCCTTTTGATATCATAAAAAGGAGGAGGAAAAAATGGAACAAAATAGAAACTAGAAAACAAAGAGTAAACTATAACAAGGAAAAGATAACATCATAAAATCAAACTAAAAGAAAGATGACCCCTAATAATCCGAAGGAGGTGGTGGTGGCGGCAGCAGAAAGAAATTGGAAAGAGTCGAAAACTGCTCCTCAAACCAGGACATGTCCTAGTCATGCTGGTGCTGCTAGTGATCTACGAAAGAGTCAAAGCGAGCAACATCCTCTATATATTGCTTCTCCTATGAAATAATGAATGACTCGAAGTGTGTCTCCCACCAGCTGAACCGCTCTACTTGCTAATACAACTGTAAGTGCTATTGGAGGAGAGCATGTGTAAGAATAGGTATAGGAGCCGCCTCCTCTTCAACTCTCTCAACTTCCTCGTGCCCTGGGTGGAGACAAGTATTGTAAAGAATGTGGAAGGAGTTGTTTGTGTAGAAGGAAGGCTTATAGTTTGGTGAGGTAGGATATTGGAGGTTATATTTGGATTATAAGACATAGGTAATTATGTGTCCTAATATAAGATTGGGCTTCCTCTTATATCCTGGATCTTTGATGCTCGTTAGGTGCTCAGTGTATTAAAAAATCATATCAATGGCATTAAACTCATGGTGGGCCATGATGTAGAAAGTGGTGATCGAAAGGAGAGGAGTGATATGAATACGATCACCAGCTTTTAGAAGAACTGAGGTATGAAGGACAAGTTGTATTATCCTAGCATCTTTGAGTAAGCTTCTAGACTCTCCAACATGATATGAAGCATTAATGTTCCTTAAAAAGTGATTGGCTGAAGCCTAGTCATAGTCAGGATCTTAACACATTATGTGGAATTTGTCTCATGTGGTGGACAGTTGCAGGAGTTCTTGATAGTCTTGATATATGATTTTGATAGGATGTCTATTCACATAGGACTGAATAGCAATAAAGGAGGAATTGATACGAAGGCTAAAAAAGAATTCAAATAGTAACTCTGAATTGAATGGGACAGTAAGAGTAAGGAGAAAAGTGAGGTAAGTGTGAACAAATAAGTTAAAAATAAGATAAGAAAGGATGTGAGGGTTGACAGTCCAGGATATAGTAATCCCAGCCATCATATACCTCTGATAGGTGTCTTGGTCTCCTACCTCAATAAAATGAGGGTCAAGAGTTGTCCTCGAAAAGCTTCAAGAGGCCATGCGAGAGCTTTTTCCACCAGCCATGATCAAGAAAATAGAGAAACTTAGAATGCGAGTATGAAGGTAGAGAAAAAAATCATGTGAGAGTCATGATTTTTAAACAATCAGACTGATCGTCTAGGATGATCCAGTGAAATAATTGCATCCATGATGATTGGTAAAAAGCGATAAAGTCATCCAGGATGATCAGACATCGTTCGGGATGATAAGATACATGCGATCATCCCGATGAGTCAAGTTAGATGACTATTAAAAAAGAAGATTGTCCTGGCCAATAGATGGATCGTCTATAACGATAAATAATAATGGATCGTACCGGTTGAATTTAAAACATTTAAAGCTTTGCCAAGTATTTTGTCCAGGACGAACATGTCTATCATCTGGGATAATCACCAATAATTGATCGTACCAACTAAATTTAAAGGGTTTAAATGCTTTGCCGCGTGTATTATCCAGGATGAATAGGTGGATTATACGGGCTGATTACCAATAATTGAGCAAAGATAAAGAACATCATCCAGGACGAAGAGAATCGTTTGGGACAATCACTAAAAAGTAAAAGTAGGATACGAACAGATCGTCCAGGATGATAATGTTTTGTCCAGGACAATGATAAATAGAGAGAACATATCAGCCTTCAGATGAAAGGTTATGAGGGTTTGAATGTATCTTCTAGGGCGATATAAAAATTGTCCATGACGATATAAAAATCATCTAGGATGATGAGAACAAAAATGAAATTCAAAAGGTCAATGTAAATGATCAGAAAGCACCAAAAAACCCAAAAATAATAGTAAAAGATTAAAATATGAAAAAGACTGAAAAAAAAAAGACAACATGAAATGAAAACAAATTTTTTTTATTATTTTATTTTATTATTATTTCTTTAAAATAAACAAGACACAAATATGATAAATTTTCCAAGTGATAAAATTTAAAGACTTGTAAGACCAATGAGTTAACATCATCGAAATTCAAAAATGGTAGAATATCCGTTCTTGTTAACCCTAGCTCGTACTTCTCTCAAGGCAAAATTATTTTTTGAAAACAAAAGACCTAACTCAGAAAAAACTAATTGGATAAGAAAAAGAGATCCGTTCAAAACTTGATTCCAGAAAAAAAGAATATCTTATAGAATAATATATCAAAATAATTTATCACAATAAAAAAATTTGAAATCAAGCCTTTGAAAATATCAAGTGACACATGAATTCTTCTAAGTTTTAAATATTTGAAAGAGAGGGAAGCTTGCTTTTTGTGGGCTCATTTTATGTCTCTTATCAATTGATTAGCACACTTTGTACATCTTTTGATTTTTTATACGCTTTATATATCTTTCAATTTTTTGGTGGTCATTGCGTATCTTTTCACTTTTCTTTTCTTTTTTTTGGGCTAATTTTATGCCCTTGTCATTTTTTTGCAAGCTAGACTTCTTTTCAAAACTCTTAAAAACTCTCAATTATGAGTATATCTTTCAGATATTAGAAAAAAAACACTCACTCTCTAGTAGAATCCAATTTATATGATAAATGCAACAATAAGATTTCAAAGAATTTGAAAGTAATATAATGACTTTGAACATTATATATATATATATATATATATATATATATATATATATATATATATATATATATATATATATATATATATATATAAGATAGATTACTATAACAAGATAGAAAAGATTTCAATCGTAAAATCTAGTTGTTAATTTGAGATAGACTTTTATTTAGAAATGAAAATTACATCTCTAAAAGAGGTTTAGAGGAAGAGAAGAATCAATGGTTTTTCTCCTTTTAACTGATTTAGGAATGTCAGACATTAACTACAAATTTTCAAAAATAAAAATAAGGTATAAAATATTATTTTAGCTATGACCAAAAATAAGAAAAACTAATAAACAAAATAAAAATAACATAGATGAAACAACTACAAAATAACAGCAAAAAAAAAAAACTAACTCAAAACTAAAAAAAAAAAAAGAATAGAAAATAACAACAATCAACTGAGTAGTAAACATACAAATCAAAATTTATTAAGCACCAAGTTTATGCAATTAAGAGTCATGAGCCTCCGCTGTCCAACTACTACATGCTCTCACGAGGTCTTTGGTGAGAGCACACCTACAAAGTCATCAAATATCAGATTTAGGAACCCAAATAGATTTGGGTTCCTTCTTATGAAAAGAAGAATACAATGCATATGTGTTATACTGTGAATCATGCAATTTGGGTCTCTACACCCAATGTGTACTATGGTAAATAGTGCAAGTATGTGAATTATATTCTAGCATGTCACATGAAAAACATCTAACACCAGGAAAAAGATTTACTAATTTGTTCGGGTTATATTGCCTCTTCCTAGGTATTATCTTTAGATCAAGTGTGTGTTTACCAATTTCTCTCAAGTGCACTCAATTCAGCTTTAAATCTTGAGTTAACACTTTCTAAAATAGCATTATCAACATTCAAATAGTGCTCCCTATGCTCAGATTTTTCAATATAAATTTTAAAATCATATTCAAGTGAGGTGTAGGATACTTTCAAAGAATCATGCTCAACAACCAACTCAGAATGCTTTTTATTTAATTCATCAAACTCATCAAGTAATGACATGTGATTGCTATCAATTTAATTGTGATTTTTACTTAAAATTTCATGCTCTTTTTGTAAATTTGAGAATTTTAATTTCAGACTAATAAGAGTTTTCTTATGTTTCATATATGATGCATGAATGTTCTTACAAACTTCAAGTAATTGATCATAGGTTGGTTCACATACCTCTTCTTAGTCAGATTGACTAAGATGATCACCCATCAAGTATAAGTTTGTTGTCTCCTCTTCAACTTCAGTCTCAGATGAGTTAGATATAGAATCTGCCTAGATAGCCTTTTGAAGCCGCTTCTTGTCCTTCATGTACTTCAGTTTCTCCTCACCCTTTTCCTTGCTTGGGTGATCCTTAAGTGTAGGACAATCAGCTTTGACATTTCTAGGCTTCCTACATTTAAAACAAATCACATCAAAAGAACCTTTATAATTTTTTATACTCTTACCTTTGTTCTATTTCTGATGGTGCTTGTGATTCTTCTTTAAAAAGCTTTTAAATTGCCTCATAATTAAGGCAACATCATCGCTTTCAGACCCGAAAGAATTAGTGTCCGTATTATTGGCCTTCAGCGTCATAGTTTTCTCCTTCTTTTTCTCACATGTATCAATGTTTCTTTGATTCGACCCTTACTTGTAAGAAATAAGTGATCCAAGTAAGTTATTAATAGAATAAGTATTTAAATTTTTAGATTCAGTAATTATAGTAATCTTTGCATCAAAGGAAACAAGAAAGCATCTCAAAATCTTATTTACTTTTTTATAATTCATGAGTTCTCTTCCTAAAGTAAGCAATGAGATGACAATTTGAGTAAATTTTGTATATATTTCAAAAATTAATCCAGAAGGTTTCATATAAAAAAGTTCGTTGTAATACAATAAAATATTCAACCTAGATTATTTAACTTCGTTAGTTCCTTCATAAGTATTACATAATCTATCCAACTTTTTTTACTAGTAGCACAAGTTGAAACACAAATATAATCTTCCAATTTTAAAGCACAGAAAAATAGTTCAAGCATTTTGAATTAAGTTATGCTAAATCCCTATCATCAAAAGTCCATTCAATAAAAGGAAGTTCAGTTCTAATGCTATTAATTTCATGAGTTCATGGTGAATATCGATCTTTAACAAGCATCCATATGCAATAGTCAATCGATTGTACAAATATAGATATGCAAGCTTTCCAAAAATTAAAAGGAATATTGTTAAACAAAGGTGGTAGTGTAATAGAATATCTTTCCGCAGTATTACAATTACTAAAGTTAATCATTGATCAAAATTTAAAAGTTTTCAAAAATTAAATTTTATGAATCCCGCTCTGATACCACTTGAAAGTTCGATAAGAATGTTAAGCCCTTATAAACTAGCCCAAGGCTAAACAAGAGGGGAGGTGAATTGGTATTTTAAAAAAAAATTTAAAGCAAAACACAAATTTAAATCAAAGTTCACCACAAAGAAAATCAAAGTGCAAAAATTAAATGCAGAAAAAGCAGTAATAAAGAACACATAAATTTATAGTGGTTTGATCAACTTGACCTATATCCACTCCGTGGAGCCTCTCCTCCGGGTATTGCACTAAACTCAGTGACTCTCCTTTTGCTCCCACAGCAAGGCTATAGTAGACCTCTCTAGAACCTCCAAACCTCCTTCACCCCGGTGAGGCAGAAAACCTGACTTCTTTCACTTCCTCCAGAAGCAGGCAGAGAACCCGACTCCATTTGCTTCCTCATGAAGCAGATATAGAACATTGATCAATTGCTATAGTAGACCTCTCTCGAACCTCCAAGGACTAAGGACAATGATTGGAGAAGACGACTTGGATGCTTATTTAGATTAACTTGTGAAACCCCTCATAAACTCTCCCTCACAAGATCCTCTCTCTCTCTGTCTCTCTCTCTCTCTCCTCTAAGCTCTCTCAGGTGAATATAGAAGTTAAGGATACTCTCTTGGGTAAAAAAAGAGGTCTTATATAGAAGAGCTTTAGAATAGCTCTTAATTATAATAAATTGACATTATCATCCATGACAATATAAATATCATCCTGTACAATCAGTATAAATTTAGCTCAATTAGCTAGGACAATTTGGGATGATTAGAAGGTTTTTTATTCATATCATCCAGGACGATGGGATATCATTCTATACAATTAGTACAAGTTGTTGAATCTAGTAATTAGGTTGTTAAGCCTAAGTAAATGTCCCACGGCTACCAAGAGGGGGGTGAATTGGTAGTTTTTAAAAATTTTAAACCCTCTTAAAATTAAAGTTGAACCGAAATGAAATTTTCTTTTAAAGTTTGTAGAAAAATGTTTTTCAACCACAGAGTTGTTAAAACTAAAATTTAAAATGCGGAAACGTAAAAGCAGTAAAGTAAATGACACCAGATTTATAGTGGTTTGGTCTATAACCAGACCTACATCCACTCCTCAGAGGCACCCTCTGAGTATTGCACTAATACCACAAAGTGACTCTCCTTTAGCACCCACAGCAAGGCGGAGAAGCCTGTACAAAACCCTCTTTTCACCACTCCCCGGTGCGGCAGAGAACCGTCGTCCTTTTACACAATCCACAGTGCTGGCAGAGAACCGTCGTCCTTTCACACTCTCCTAGTGTGGGCAGAGAACCCTACGGCTGTTTACACTCTCCAAGTGTAGGCAGAGAACCTTCTTCCTTTTACACTCTCCTAGTGTAGGCAGAGAACCCACGTCTGTTCACACTCTCCAAGTGTCGGCAAAGAACCGGACCTTCTTGAATGATCTTCTCACAAGAACCTAGAAGGAAGAAAGAAAAGAGTGAAGAAATCCAATTTCACAAGTAGAGATTCTTACCTTAGCAATCCAAGTGAAGCCTTCTTGCTCCAATGGTAGAAATCCTCCTTTGAATGCTCTCTTCCACTCTCCCCTTGACTATTCTCTCAATAGGCACGAAGATCAATTGACAAAAAGATTGGGTGGCAGTCTAATTTGAAGTATTTATACAAAAGACATGAAAAACCGCCCAAAAACTGCAAGTTTTTAATTCTGTACGCAGTGGATCGTCCGGTACGATCGTGGATCGTCCTGGACGATTTTACTTAAACGATCTGAAACGACCCAATTTGTATATGTGTACGAAATGACTTCGTACAGCTGATCGTCCTGTACGAACTAGGTTCGTCCAGTACGAACGGTTATTACAAGGTCGGTTCTAGAAACTGCTAAAAACTGTCCTAAGTCGGTTTATCGTTTGGACGAAAATATGTTCGTCTGGACGAAAATTTTCAAGAGAGCCGATCGTCCTGGACGATGATTTATTTCGTCTGGACAAAAATTTTCCAGAGCGCCCATCGCCGGGGACGATAATTTGGTTTCGTCTGGACGAAAATTTTCCAGAGAGCTGTTCGTCCGGTACGATATTTATTTTCGTCTGTACGAAAATTTTCCAGAGCGCCCATCGCCGGGGACGATATAAAAATTCATCCTGGACGAATAGGACTTAGAAAAATTTTTCGAAGCAAGTTCCTATTCGTTCCAAATGCTCTATAGGAGATAACTGACAGATCGTCCAGTACGATATATATCGTCCTGTACGATCAGTATAGAATTTCAAGATCTCCTTAGTTTGTGTGTGAGAGATTTTATTCACTCAATTACAATCACTCCCTTTCAAAATTAATTCAAAGAAAAGACACTTCAAATAAACAAAATTTCTCATGTTGAATTTGATTTGAAGTTTTCGTAGTCTGGAGTCTGATTTTCCTGAAATGTTAGTACACACAAGAGCAAGTGCAAATCTTCTAAATTGTTAGGAGATAATTATACATCTGAACAATAATGTTTGGAATCATCAAAACTACATAAGTTGCACAAATATAAATCATTCAAATAGCAACTATTCAAACAATCTCCCCCTTTTTGATGATGGCAAAACAATTATTATTAGTATGGTTTCAAGTTAAAACAAAATCTCTTATCTCCTAAACTCCCCCTGAATTTATGAGTACATTAAAATAAGGAGGCATTAAAGAACAATATTTTTGTTTTTCAAAAATTTTAACACAGAAAACACAAATCACAAAAACAAAAAACAATATTTGTGTTTTTAACAGAAAACAAAAATCACAAAACAAAAACACAAACACAAACATAAACATAATAATTTCTCCCCCTTTTTGACAGCAACAAAAAGTGAAGAAGAAAAAGACAAGAAATGTAAATAATAATATAAAATTCATTGTTAAAATTTAATCTAAATTGTGATTTGACATAGAGTATGCAATTTTAAACTAAAGATATTAGGTCAATCATAGAAATTCATAAAATTTATGAAATGATATAACATTGTAAGTAAGAAGAATTTATCAAAGACATGATTCAATTTAGACATTTTGATTATTGAAAATCATTACAAGTGAGATGTAAAAAAAATTCTATATTTCAAAGTTCAATAGAATATAAATGAACATTAGATCAACTTGAATTAAGAGATTAAACGAATTTGGAAAGAAGAGAATTACCTCATGTGGTGCTTTGCACATCTTTTCAAAGTTTTGGAGCACATTTTTGTGCATTTGTCTTTGGTTGGGCTTATTTTGTGCCTCTTTTTCACTTTGCAAATTTTTGCGAATCCCTTTTGATTTTTGTACATTTGTACAATTTTCAAGAGTAATTTGACCAATTCTTTCCAAAATCTATAATCTAACATTTCAAATATTTCTAGGTGCATAAATATCATTTGAGCATAGAAATACAAAATAAGATAACATCAAAATTGCAATAACAATATTAAATTTTATGTAGTCTAAATGAATAGACATGAATTTAAAAATTCTAAATACAACAAGTTATAGACAAATTATAAATTTAGAAAGTCTAGATTTTCTAATATAGATAATCTCACATTACAATCGAATTTGAGCATAATGTAGATTAAAAACAATATTAATGAAATTCATAAAGATTAGGCACATTTCAAAACAAATCTAAGACAAACAAACTTTCATTGATTAAAAGAAAATTACATAAAAACATTGAACTTAAACAAAAAACATAACAACAAAACAAAAAATACAACAGACACACACAAAAAAAAAACTTCTACTGTTCTGGAGGAGGAGGAGGAGGAATGCCGCCAAAGAGATTGAAGTAGGAGGCCATTAACATTACATTGGTATTTATTTCATGAACTTCATCTCTAATATTACTAATGTCATGTTGCTGCTGCGTAAGATGAGCATCAAATTGATCAAACCTTTGATCAATGTGAGTCTCTAGTCTATCAAATCTCTCAATCAGATTCTGATAATCTGATTGAGAAGCAGAAGCTTGCACTCCTTCTTCTTCTTCTTCTGAAGCACTGCCATGTGCTTTTTCTTTTTCTTTTTCCTCCCTGAAGAGCAGTCTGAAAGATGCATCGTTGTAATAAACTGGCTCTTCATATTCCTCATCAGGATGGACTATATTGTACTTCTTCTCCAAAACATAAGTAATCAAGTGCCCTAAAGAAATATTCTTCTTCCTCTTCTGATCAGGATGTCCTATTTCTGAAAGCCCATAGATATGATCTAGGATGAGTTGGGCTTCATCAATAGGTTGTCTTTTCATGATTAAAAAAGTTAGACAAGAGAGGAGAGGGGTTATGTTTATCCTATCACCAGCTTTAGGAATAATTGAAGATCTAAGGATATGCTGGATGATTCGGGCATCTTGGGTCATACCGGCCACTCTAGCAACATGATTGTCAATTCCATTTTCTCTAATTACCCTATTGATTTCATACCAATGGAAGACGTTTTCTGACATTAGGGTGTGGGCTCTATATCCTTCAGTCCTTAAGTTTAAAAATGCACCAAGGTCGTGCTTGGTGATCTCAACTTTTTTCTTAAAAACAAAAGAACTAATGATAGAGTGGTCAGGATTGAAACTCATGTTGGCTAGGAAGTAATGGTAGGTTTGCTTATTGTAGAGGTGGACAAGAGAGAGAATGAAATGAAATTGGGTTGAGGCGAAGAGGTGTAATACCCGAAATTTCAACTCCGTTTGGATAAGAATGCGAGACGGAGTGATTTTTGCAGAAGCAAAACGAGGAAAAGATTCCTCATTTGCTTTGGAAAGGAAGTTGTCTGGAGCATTCCTGTTGGGTTTCTTCACCAAAACTTTTTGTCTTTTGCTAGAGGAGGCCATAGTTGATTTAATGTAGAAAGGGATTGAAAAAGATGTTTGAAAGTGTGATTGTCAAGTTTGAAAGCCCTCATATTTAAAGAAAAACGATATGTTCGTCCTGGACGAAAATATTCGTCCTGGACGAAAAATTATCGTTCGTCTGGACGAAGTAATTTCGTACAGACGATCTAATTCGTCCAAAATGTAACGGCTTTTCGTATTCAACACAACTTACGATGCGTCCCTTCGTACAGGCTTTTTGACTTGACCGATCGTACATACGAAAATATTTCGTACAGACGATCAAGAAGCATTTCGTTTTAATGACTCTTGAAAACCGTCCCCTACAATGAATCGACACATGTTCGTACATACGAAAAAAAATTTCGTACAGACGAAATTCGTATTAAAAACTGTCTTATCCACTCAACCGCTGCATTCAATCGTCCCGACGTTTGAGAAAAAAAAAATTCGTACTGGACGATCACAGATCGTACAGACGATCCAATAAAAAACTGCTCTCAAAATGGTTTAAATTCGCGCAAACTGTTTCTTAACACATCGTCCCGTACGAAAAATTTCGTCCTGGACGATTTTCTCAAAAAAAAAATTTTGATTTTTAAATTTTTAATTTAACAAAAACAACAAAAATAATCAACAACACAGAAAACATAAGACAAAAAACATAAACATAATAATTTTGGTATCAAAGCACCCATCGCCGGGGACGATAATTTGGTTTCGTCTGGACGAAAATTTTCCAGAGAGCTGTTCGTCCGGTACGATATTTATTTTCGTCTGTACGAAAATTTTCCAGAGCGCCCATCGCCGGGGACGATATAAAAATTCGTCCTGGACGAATAGGACTTAGAAAAAATTTTCGAAGCAAGTTCCTATTCGTTCCAAATGCTCTATAGGAGATAACTGACAGATCGTCCAGTACGATATATATCGTCCTGTACGATCAGTATAGAATTTCAAGATCTCCTTAGTTTGTGTGTGAGAGATTTTATTCACTCAATTACAATCACTCCCTTTCAAAATTAATTCAAAGAAAAGACACTTCAAATAAATAAAATTTCTCATGTTGAATTTGATTTGAAGTTTTCGTAGTCTGGAGTCTGATTTTCCTGAAATGTTAGTACACACAAGAGCAAGTGCAAATCTTCTAAATTGTTAGGAGATAATTATACATCTGAACAATAATGTTTGGAATCATCAAAACTACATAAGTTGCACAAATATAAATCATTCAAATAGCAACTATTCAAACACAAGTCATTGAATATCATCCAGATTATCACCCTGAACGGATGTCTAGATGATGAAAAAATAACTTGATCATCCAAGCCGATCTCATGATCGTTACGGATGATTAGTTCAATTCATTACATATTATCCAGTGCATCACCCTAAATAGAACCAGGCCAATGTTTGATCATCTAGGAACCACTAAGGTTTGTGAACTGATCATCCTGGCCATTCCTGCGATCGTCCAGGACGATATGATCGAGCAATCAAACCTTAATTGCTTTTCTTAATTACCAAATTAATTTAGGCATAATTATACTGAATCGTCTAGAATGATGTCCAAAAATAAAAGATACCTGAATAGATCTGATGACATATTCTTTTTAAATATAGCAAATCATCCTGGCCGATACTAATATAGTCCAAGACGATACGCTTAATTGCAGCTATCTTAACCAGGATGCCCTAATTCGGGTTTTTGTTTTTATCTGATCGTCCAAGCCGATTTGTGGATCATTTCGGATGATGTGATCAAAAATAGAAAACTTTAAAATAGATAGAAATTTTCTCCCAAGAGTGTGTGCAAGGTTACTTAGCATCATGACCCACATTATTACAAATGGCTCAAGAAAGGGTACAAGACACATGTCGTATATTACAAACTGACGTGGTCCTAATCTACCCAATCTTGAGCTAGTTTAATTGCAGTTTGATCTTGTGGACCTGAAACATTAGTAGGCAAGGCAGTCGTAGAGAAACATAAGTGTTTGCTATCATCAAAATTATATTCCATGAAAATAGATTCGTAACATAATAATGAGGATTTTATAAAAGTCTAAAAATATTTTTGTAATTATCCTTCTAAAGATAGAAATTTAATGGAAAAGTTTAGTAAGTATAATGTTGTACATGTAATGTATTTAGCTTTTATTAGTAATTCTGTCAATTCATATATCATTTACATACTACATCGAAAGCATAAAACAGTTATTATTGCATTTAAGATTGCATAACATAATATTAGAGATGTTTTGTTATGTGAAAGTGTGCTCTCTAAAATATTACAAGAACTCTATATGTTATATTATTGTCTGATTTGTATAGTGTGAATGTGAGAAGGATTATGGCCTCTCTTGTTAAAGGAATGTTTGGAGGCTATGTGACACTATTCTATTGTGATTTTGGCTACACTACAGACATCAGAACATGTGCATTAAAAATATTGCATTGCATCTATATTAATGAATTAAGTCCAAGTAATGTTTTGAACTTAATGTTAGGAATTCCTAAATTTTTGTATGAACTCTCATAAAATGTGAAGGACAAATGCAAGTGAATTTTTTATTGAAAGCATTCTATGATGTATCTGAAAATTTTTGTGAAAGTGGTCTTACAGGTAAGTGATGAACTTGAAAATATGTATACAATGAAACTAAAAAAAATTATGTTTTTTCTAATACTTAATTTTTTTCTTTATAAGTTATTGACCAAGACATCCTAATCATCTTATTTCATGTGTTTCATGTTTCTAAAACATGTAGCTAAGGTTTCTATTAGTATAGGTAACATTTCGCCTACATTTTCTAGCAAATAGTTTTGTTTTCAATTGAACCACCTTTCAATTATTGACATACATTATTTTCATTTTTCTCTTAAATTTCATCATCGTGTTGTAATCAAAACTATTTGGTGAAGGTTCTATATGAGCATAAGTAAAAATGGAAATAAAAAAAAGGTAAAAATTCAATCTTAAGATACAAAAATTTACTAAAGAAAAACTTTCACTATGGTTGAGAATGGTATATCAAAATTTTCATTAAAAATATTTTAAATATTTTAAAAAATAATAAATGACCAAATAATGAAGCTAATGACTCAAATGAGTAAATTTTAGAAACATTAAGTTATATTCCTTATCATATCAACATCTGTTTTCTGGTATTATAGAACTCGTCACTATTGAACTAATAACTATAATGCCACTATGCTTGCCTATGGCACCGCCATGCTTTTCTATGGCTTCACTATGTTTGTATCGACGCCAACAAATTTGCCTCGTAATGTTTTACTTAAAATCTCAAGGAGCAAGGGACAAATAACTAAGGGGCTGTTTGGTTATCTGAAAAATGATAATATTTTGAAATAAAAAAATTCATAAAGAAAGATTATGACTTGAGAGTAGGGGTATAAGTAAGCCTAGTCGGCTCGCAAGCAAGATCGAGTTCAACTCATTAACGAGCTAACCAATCTAGCTTATTGAGCCACAAGTTCGACCTCGAGCTTATACTCGAGCTCGTATAAAAAACGAGCTTTTGCTGAAGTCTGCCGTTCGAATAAATTAAAATATATTTAATAATTACTTTAAATTAGTATTATATAACATATTATAATAATTTTGAATTAATTCTATATTAAAAATTAAACATTTAAAAAAAATGGTTTTTAAAATTAAAAAAAAAAAATGTACTCAACAATGACAATGGTGTCAAGCTCTAGACTCAATTTATTTACAAACTACCTTGAGAGGCATAATATAGTACGCCCAAGTCAAGCCCAACTTGCAATTCGATCGTAAAACTCAGAAAGAAAGCCACCATTATATTTATAAAGTTTGCCCTCACATTCGATATGGGACTATTGTTTATTTTCATGGATGCTTTTCTCTAAACGATTCCAGCAAATACCTAAGTTAAAATGACAACACTATAGCCTTGTAGAACTACTATTATTTTGGTATAATGCTTTTATGTAGCAAAGTTATGTAGCACGGTTAACTTCATCTATATCTATAAGTTGATTTATGGAGTGGTGGGGCAGTTTCCTGCAGGTTACTTCTTGTTGAGGGCGACACAATGATAGTGACAATGATAATTGGTGGTGTTGATGGCCATTATTATCAAAAATATTCAAAATATCAGCAAAGACTTTTGTATAAAATAAACAATTCTTCAAGATAATAATTCTTACGTTAGATTCTGAAAATAATGACCTGCACATTCTAAGAGGAAAAAGAGTTGAGAATGCCACTCCGAAGGTTATTTAACCAATCAATTTGAGAAGTTTAGATGCAGGGAAAACAGAATAATGAACGAATTATTCAAGAATGAGACTGACAAAAGTGCAATTATAGTAACAAGTTTTAGAGCCGAATCAATCCCTACTTCTTGTTAAAGTCCCTCGGGTTGATTGAATTTAAGGCAAATTGAATAAGTCGCACAAATGAGTGATTATAGTAACAAGTTTTAGAAGCTGAAGTAATTCCTGCTTGTTGTTATGGTCCCTCAAGATGATTGAAATAAAGTAGCAAATCTAATATGAATGAATATTCTATACTCGCATATAACTTTACAGGTATTTACTAGGCAGCTAATGAATCATGACAGAAGAACTTGCCCTTAAATAAGGCCCACTTGGGGAACTCACCTGAAAGTTGAAGAGGACTCACTCGAAATGATCAATAGGCATCACTCGCCCGAATTTTTTGAAGGAGCTTTCCCTGCACAAGGGGAATCGAGAATTGCTCTTCAAAGCTACCAAATCGGCACTCGCGACACACTTGGACCACATCTTAGTCACTTGCTCTCTCCCAAGGTGGCTATTCTCACCAAACACAGCTACATGAAGGCACCCACTCATGGGGCCCTTAGTTCGAGTCACTGTGACCATTCAAGCTTGAGTTCTCCCTTCTGCGATTGCATCCCACTCACCCCTCTCTTATCAGACAATCATAGAGCTTCCATATAGATCGTCTAACTTGTTGATCGTTGCTCCTCTCTCATCTCAGTACTCGTCTAAGAATCGCTTGAGCTGACTCGCTCTTTTCTAGTCACCACTACTAAACCCCCTTGGAAGAAACTCACTAGAACTTTGCTGACCTCACTCTCCTTTTGCCAATAAGGGAACACATATCTAGAGTGGTGTATAACATTGTATAGGTATTATGTGTGGCATTTTACTTTTTAACTTTTTCTTTTTTAGACTTTCATTTAGCCATCAAAATCCTATAAATAAGTGGTGATGAGAAAATAGTTTTTGAGCTTTTTTGAACTGATACAGTATTGGATAGTCTACCAATTTTGTTACTCATAGTTTCTTGAGTATTCTACGATTTCCTCTCTCCCTCTCTCTCTCTCTCTCTCTCTCTCTCTCTCTCTCTCTCTCTCTCTCTCTCTCTCTCTCTCTCTCTCTCTCTCTCTCTCTCTCTCTATAATGCCCTGAGATCTTAATTGAAAATTTTATTTATTTTAATACTTTAATCATCTAACATAGTTTCTATAAAATCATCATTATAAATTAATTCTTCCAATGAAATGACTAAAAATCTTATTCATCAAAATCTTGTACTATATTCATTCATCAAAATCATTTACAATAGTTAGGATGTCACTATTATCAATCTATCAACTTCCTCCTTACTACAAAAGAATAAACAAAATACAAAAAAATAAAAAGAGCCTAAAGATCTCAATTAGCCTCATTCCACAGAGTCCTGGCCCCTTCCGTGACTTGAAATAGATAAAACCCGCATAATGAGCTTACAAAGTCCAACAGAACCTAAAACCACCAAACCTTATAATGTAAGATCCTAAGAATCAATATGCATGAACATTTCCAACAATAACATTCACAGCATTCAACATGATAAAAGATCAACCATTAAAATATGAATCAATATTATAAGTAAATGAGAGTTAATAAAAAAAGAAACCAAAGTTTTCACACTAAAATCCATAAATTGAAATGTTTAAGGAAGAATATTCAGCTTTAATATGGTATTTTTATTCTTTCATTTTGTATTTAGTGTATCACTATATCATCATTATCATTATTATTACATCATCATTTTAGGTTGTTTCTAATAATCAATAAAGAGTCATCAGTTTCTACCCATCGACGTAGTTCGATCATTCAATTATAAGCTAGCATTCAAGATTATACCACAAATCTTTTATTTTAAGGAAAGCTTGCTGACCAACCCTTCTATGCAATATATTATATTTTAAGAGTCAACTAGTATTAATTATAGTGTTAAAAGTTAGCATTCTTTGCTTACATGCAAATGCTATATTCATCGTATAAAAATATTATCATTTTCTCTAAGCAATGCTGTGTCAAATACAAAATGCTCTAAGATAAAAATACTATAAAATGCAAATATTATTCATTCACTTTAGAATTTCCTAACTATCAATTTATCTAGTGAAATTCAATAATATAATAGTCAAAACGTCTATAAAAATTTGAACAATCATATAATAAAACTAATATGGTAAAAAAGCTCATAAAATCTTGAAAATATATATTTTTATCATTTTTTGAAATGATTTAAATCAGAAAATACAAAATCATTAAAAACTAAAGTGGGATTTGAGCTACTTACAAAAAATCAGGAGAAATCACGTAAGAGATCCAACGACTGAAAATGCCCCAAATTTATTTCTCTTTCCTTCTTCCTGTCAGCTCTTCCTTAGGCTCCTTCCCAGACAATGAAGTGAGGGGGTGGTGTGGTGTTATGTGCAATTTAATTATGTATAAGAATGTTGTTTAGTTCTCAACACCGTGACACCCATGTGACCTAGTGATGCAACAAATCACTACGCTGCAATATGACCAATAGCACAACTATGGTGAATAATTTTTAAAAATTCCGGAGAGTTCAACACTGGCATTTTTTTCCCAACAATGTTACATTTGCTAGCGCAATGTACAGTTACATTGCTTTAGTTTAAAATTTTTAAAATTTTCATTTTTTTATATATTTTTGGATTGTTATAATATACTCACTTTGGAAAAATATCATCCTCGTCATTTTCACTTTTAATATAAAAATAAATCAATACAATATAAAACTAATTCAATTCATAAATTTGTCAAAATAAATTAATATAATCAACAAAATAACACTCGTGATTGACTTATTATTCACTTCAATCAATCACGAGTTCAATAAATCCATCACACTCATGCATATCATTAAATCATTCAATATGCTATGCAATGATTATCAATAAATCAAATTTAAATGCATAGGATTAAAAATTATATTAGTTTATCCTTCAGGTACATCTTAGTCACTCGGCTAAATTAAACTTTAAACTCTAGGTCATACTGGCCCTTATACTTGTTTATCTGTCTTACTCATGGACCCTTCACTATATCCTCGGGATCCAGTAGTCCCATGTTTATAACATTACCTAGACTATTCTTCTCTAAATCCATATCATATTCTTTATTGTTGTTGTGAACACTCAGCCAGTCGGTGTCCTCATTGTCCACATTAAAAATAATAGTCGATTATAAGAATACACTATCCAATATGCATTATGCCACATTGGGTACACTCGGTACACTTCCCATAGTTACATCAAGTCCTTTCCTACTTAGTCTTCATTGAATTTCAATGTCGTGCCTTGTCAAAGAAGGACGAGAGAGGGATGAGAGAGAAGATTATTTGGAGCTTTTTCACTTGTCAAAAATTTTTAAAGATATTTTCTATTCATTGTAAATAACCATATCTCATTTAGGTTTTCAATCATTTTGAGTTTGATAGATATCTTCTATTCTATATTAATGAAAAGGCATTTTCTCCTAGTTTATCAAGTTTTTACTGTTTGAATTTTTTTATATAATAAATATGAATAGTATGAACATTTTGACAATAAGATCATTGAACTTTACTGGGTTTAACTAATGTTATGATTTTTTCATGTTATAAATATTATATAAAAATTTCTTGTATTGAATAAAATTGAGTATTTCATATTACATTTTGATTATGACATATGCATAAACAAGAAAGGTCAGTTGTGAATACCATACAATTGGTTGGCTATTTAAATATAATACCTTATGCAGGAGGTTTGATGAATGGTCTTTCCTTTAAAGATGTTTTATGATGTTATCCCAATTGTAGCTTGTAATAGATGATCAAATTACATCAACAGGTAGAAGGAGATGGCACAATAATTTTGGAAAGCCAAATGTAATAATATTGATAAAAGATAAATGATAATAATATAATGATATAAAAAAATAAATGAAATGGTGAAAATACCACATTGAAGCTGGATATCCCGTCTAGCTGAACCATATCCTGATGCATGGATATACTAATAGATTAATAGATAGAGTAGTGAAATGTGCATATAGATAATATATGAATGAATATAAGTACTAATTACATATAATTGATATGATGAATGTCGAAGGACAAGACTGCTAATATTGATAAATATGTGCATATGAATCTTTTTACTGATGCTTGAATGATTATAGTATCATTATTTTACTCATTTACAGATTCACTTGTCTGTTATTGATTCATAGATTCATTATAATAATTTTCCTACTTTTATTATTAATCACCTTGAGCTTTATAAATAATAACAGATCATTAATGTATATAATTTTAATTACTTTTGATGGATATTTGATTATATTAATGATTTATCACTACAGGAAATTCAATGATTACCGGCAGTCTAGACCGGCGGTTATCCTGCCGCCGTAGTAATAACGACAGTTTAACCAGTGGTCTGGCTGCCGGTTATTACCGACAGTCCAATCGATCGTTATGCAAGCTTAGGCCCCTGGAAATAGTTGCGGTCCAGAAACTGCCGGTTAAACGACTGGCATTAAAACTTATCAGTGCGTTACCGGGGGCTAAAACTGCCAGTGTTAAGTAATTTTGGTACCGGCAGTTTGAGCCACCGGAAAGCCACAGGAAAATGCCCTGATATTAACCATCCCAAGCCTCCCATTTCATTCCATCTCCTCCTCTCTCTCTTCTACGCTGCGCTCACCCCCTCTCCTCTGCCCGCCCTCTCATGTGATCGAGATGATTTAGACCAACAACGAGCTCCCCACTGCAAGGCCGAAGGCTCTCACTGCTCCTGTGCGCGACGCCTGCCTCCGTGGGTTTGCATTTTTTTATGTTTTTGGTTATTTCGGTTGGATTACATCAAGGAACAGCTCTAAGCCCATATCTTTTTACTTTAGCCATGGATGTTCTCACTACACATTTGCAAGAGGATTTACCTAGCTTGTTATATGCTTTTGTTGATGATATTCTACTATGGATGTTTGTGATTTCGGTTAGATTACATCAAGGATCACTCTTAAGTCAATATCTTTTTTCTTTAGTCATGGATGTTCTCACTAGACATTTTGCGAGAGGATGTACCGTGTTGTATGCTTTTTGTTGATGATATTGTACTTGTTGATAGGACGAGATTACATCAAGGATCACTCTTAAGCCAATATCTTTTTGCTTTAGTCATGGATTTTCTCGCTAGAAATTTGCGAGAGGATGTACTGTGTTGTATGCTTTTTGTTGATGATATTCTACTTGTTGATAAAACTAGATTAGATCAAGGATCACTCTTAAGCCAATATCTTTTTTCTTTAGTCATGGATTTTCTCTCTAGACATTTGCAAGAGGATGTACCTTGTTTTATGCATTTTTGTTGATGATATTCTACTTGTTGATAGGACTAGATTACATCAAGGATCACTCTTAAGCCAATATTTTTTTACTTTAGTCATGGATGTTCTCACTAAACATTTGCAAGAGGATGTACCTTGGTGTATGCTTTTTGTTGATGATATTCTTCTTGTTGATAAGACTAGAGAGGTAGTTGAAGGTAAACTCAAATTATGGAGGTCAACTTTAGTGTCTAAAGGTTTTCGCTTGAGTAGATCTAAAATTGAATATATGAAGTGTAATTTTAGTAGCAATAGACCTAGTGAGGGGTTTGTGACTTTATGCGATCAAGTAATTAATAAAAGTACACATTTTAGATATCTTGGATCTTTTGTTCAGAGTGATGGTGAAATAGAACGGGTTTAAGTTGGATGGTTTAAATGGAGGAATGAATCGGGCTTGTTGTGTGGTAGAAAAGTCCCCCTCAAACTTTAGGGAAAATTGTATAAGATGGTGGTGAGATCTGTAATGATTTATGGTGTCGAATCTTGGTCAATAAAAGAGAAGCATAATACTAAGTTAAGTGTTGCATAGATGAGGGTGATTAGGTGGATGAGTGGCTTTACCCTAGAGATAGAATAAGAAATGAGCATATACATGAAAATGTTGGAGTACCTCTAGTGGATGATGAGATAAGAGAGTGTTGCCTTAGATGGTTTGGTCACATAAAACGACAGCCTTCAGATGACCCGGTTTGGAAAGTAGACATATTAGATTTGACTTATGTTAAGAAAGGTGGAGATATACCTAAGCATCCTCATCTCTGCAACACTTAACTTAGTATTATGCTTCTCTTTTAATGTCCAACATTTGACACCATAAAATTTTGAACTTGTTTTTGCTTGGGTGGATGAGTGGCTTGACCCTTAGAGATAGGATACGAAGTGAGCATAAACATGATAAGGTTGGAGTAGCTCCAGTGGAAGATAATATTGGAGAGAGTCACTTTACATGATTTTGTCACATTAAACGGAGGCCTTCTGATGACCCGATAAGGAATATTGAGATATTAGATCTGACTTATGTTAATAAAGGTAGAGGTAGACCTAAGCATCCTCATCTCTGCAACACTTAACTTAGTATTATGCTTCTCAACATAAACAATATTAACTCCTTTTTTTTAAGAACTCTCCATAGCATTTTTCTTGGAACTTTATCATTTGCTTTCTCTAAATTAATAAATATCATATGAGATAGTTGTGAGTCCTACAATGCATTCTAATTCAAGTAAAGTACACTTATTCGAAAGTATAGCACATACACTTGTTAAGATTGCATATCTTCTAATAAATGTTTTCATAACTATATAGGAGGATGTTTGCTTCAACGTTCAAATCATGACTATCTAAGAAGAGAGATATTGGATGTATAATAGATTATTAATGGGTCAAAAAGGATTGACAGATAAATTTATACAGGGAGTGGAGACTTTCATTCAAGTTGCATCTCAACTTCATTCATTTAAGTTTGATAAAATGTTTAGATGTCCATATTTGAAGCATAAAAATCAAGCAATCCTCAAGCCCGATGATGTGAAGCTTGATTTATATCATAGGGGATTTCTTCTAAACTACTGGATTTAGACATTACATGGCGAGTACGAGCCATACAAAGATACTCATGCTGGTTCATCCACAGCTTATTAAATATTTGATGAAGATCAAATGAGTATACCATATGAAGAACTTGTTTTTGATTTAGTTGGTCCTAATTTAAGGGCATGTGTGGAAGAGCCACCAAATGTAGAAACTCAAAAATTATTTGAGTTACTACATGTAGCTCTAATTTGGGACGGTTGCAATACTCATTCAGAATTATCCATTATAACGAGGATGCTAAGTATTAAAATTGAGTATAATATTCCACGCAATTGTTTCAATAACTTTATTGGTCTTCTCATGGAAAATAATCTAACAAACAATTTAATTCCCTCATATTTATACCAAACGAAGAAATTAGTATCCAAGTTGGGTCTCGCTGCTATAAAAATTGTTTGTTATATCAATGGATGTATGTTATACTATAAGGATGATGCAACAGAAGTTTATTGTTGCACATGCAATGCTCCTCGGTTTAAGCTAAACTAGGGTAAACAATGTCATCAAAAGAAAGATGTTCCATATTTTCATTTATTTTATTTACCGATCATTCCAAGACTTTAGTGACTCTATGCATCAATGAGTTCAATAGGTCATATGAGATGGCATAAGGAGAAATTAGTAAAAAGTGGTGTTCTTTCTCATCCATCAGATGTTAAAGCGTGGAAACATTTTGATTGAGTGCATGTTTCATTAGCTTCTGAATCCAATAATATAAGATTGGGATTATGTGCCAATGGTTTTATCCCATATATTCAAGCAGCTACACCATACTCTTGTTGGCTAGTTATACTAACACTATACAACCTTTCACCAGAGATGTGTATGATTACTCCGTACATATTCTTAACTCTTATAATACCTGGACCACATAATTCAAAAGCAAAAATTAATATTTTTTTGCAACCATTAATTGATGACCTCAAGTTATTATAGGAAGAAGGAGTTCTCACATATGACATATCAAAAAAACAAAATTTTCTCGTTCGAGCTGCATTATTGTGGACCATTAGTGATTTTCCAAATTATGGTATGTTGTCTAGTTGGAGCACAACAGAAAAATTAGCATGTCCTTAGTGCATGGAGAATACTAAAGCTTTCACACTAAAATATGACAGGAAAAATACTTGGTTCGATTGTCATCATATGTTTCTACCTGTTGATCATTAATTTTCGAGGAATAAGAAGTATTCGTTAAAAACAGAGTTGAGCGGTCACACCCTCCACCCAAATTAAGTGGTGATGTTGTACCATAGAGACTTTTTGACATTCCAATAATTATTAATTTTCCAATGTTATCAGAGCCTAAATATCCGGGATATGGTGTTGAATATAATTGGATTATAAAAGTATTTTCTAGATATTACAATATTGGAGAACTAATTTGATAAGGTATAATCTGGATGTTATACACATTCAGAAGAAATTCCTGGATAATATTTTTAATACAATTATGGATGTTAAAGGTAAGAGTAAAGATAATGTTAAAATAAGGATAGACATTAAAAGAGTACTACTGGAAAAAAAAATCTAGAGTTAGTAACAACAAATGACGGTAAAATAATGAAGCCCAAAGCACCTTACTCTTTCACGGTAGAGAAATAAAGATCAATATGTCAATGATTTATAGGTTTAAAAATGCCTGATGGCTATGGATCAAACATAAACCGATGTGTTGACTTAAAATCTACAAGGTTATTTGGACTAAAATGTTATGATTGTCACATAATTATGGAGGTTCTTCTTTCGATCATAGTATGTATATTACCCGTTTATATATTAAATCTGTTGACTGAGCTTAGCATTTTTTTCAAAAACCAATATTCATCTAAACTAAGTGAGATACTTTATAGCGGAGCGAGGATAATATACCAATCATCCTCTACAAGTTAGAAAAAATTTTCAAAAATGTTTTTTTGTATTCTATGGAACATCTTCTAATCCATCTATCTTACAAATCTAGAATTGGTGGACCTAGACAATATCGTTTGAAGTAACCTTTCAAGAGGTAAAACCTATTTTTATTAAGTCTAAAATATTTTTGAATTGGCTAGCTGTCATAAAAACAAAATAGCTAGTTGAGAGAACATATGTTTTTTAACTTGATAATTATAATTATTTAGTAGATATTTGAACAAGTTAAAGAAATATGTTAAGAATAAAGCACGATCAGAAGGATCAATATGTGAAGCATATTTGTCTCAAGAAACCACTCAATTTTGCTCATACTACTTTGAGCCCCATATAAGGAGTATAAGAATAAAGATTGGTCGTAACATGGACTTCAATATAGAAGAATAATTACAAGCTGCACTATCAGTATTTATAAGTCATGGAAAGCCCAGTGACAAATGTGTTGAAAGATTTCTCAATAATTTAGAAATCAAAACAGTAAATTTATATGTACTACTAAACTGTGAAGAAGTTGAGCTAATCTTAGAGTAAGTTCTTCCATAATGTGAATAATGAGTAATGTTTATTTAAAATACTAAAGTATTATTTGGATGAAAATTGAGCAAGTTGTTACAAAATATTTATTACCAGGTTTTTTTGTAATAATTTGCCTCTGACAGATTCGAGGGATATTGAGCAAGTTGTTGCAAATAATTCCCAACTTGGTTCAGATCTTATGTGAGCTCATAAATTTTAAAATTTTAATTTAAATTACATCTTATTTATTACAAAAATACTAATATTTAAAAATATTTTTAGGTACAAAATCCTGATAATAAATATTTTGATAAAGGTTTGCAAGCACTAACATGGGGTTCAATATAAAAAGTAAAAACATAGCCAATATATATAGTGAATAGGTTCATATTTCATACTATGTCATGGAGTGAAGGAAGCAAAACTAAAAATTGTGGAGTATGTGTCAGAGAGAACACTCATGAAGAAGATGAGTGTGATTATTATGGTATTCTGAATGAGGTTCTTGACCTGGAGTACCCAGGCAAAGTTGAGAATTTAATATGCTTGTTTAACTGTCAATTGTATGATCTAGTACAAAATAGATGCATAAGGGTTCATCCTGCATATGGTTTAATCGATGTAAAATATAATAAAAGATACAGGAAGTTTGATCAATTTGTGTTAACAAGTCAAGCTATTCAAGTTTATTCCAATAAATATCTTATTGGTCGTAGGGATAAACAAGATTGACTAGATATCATAAAAATAAAAGTACAGGGAATAATTAATCAATAATACATTGTATCAACAGCACATCAAGAGGATCAGATGTCAAGTTGTAGGCCTATTGAAATTGAAGAGAAGCCAACTACAACCCCTAGTTTTGAAGTATAGTTAGAAGATGTGCATAGTTCAACTAGCTCATCAAGTGAGAACGATGATGAAAGTGAAGATACCCTAGAGAGCAATAAAAATATTTCTGATTCTTAGTAGTTTTTATAATTTAGAATTATAGAATTTTACTTTTTATAATATTTTTAAATAATTTTGTACTTATAGAATTATATTTTTTGAATTCTGAGTGATGAAAATGTTTCTGATTATGAGTAGTTTTTGTAATTTAAAATTATAGTTTTTATAATTTAGAATTATAGATGAATTTTACTTTTTATAATATTTATGAATAGTTTTGTACTAATAGAATTATATTTTTTAATCATGATCAATAAAAATATTAATTTTTTTTTATATTCTATCATTCTTTATTTTTATAATTTATTAATTTGTATTCTGTATTCTTTATATTTTATATATATTATAATATTGTATTAATTTCTTCTTTAAATATAGATGGTTTCAGGTGACGATCCTCCTCATAGATCGTTTGCCTTAAAGTTCTATATAAAGAAGTTGAGTATTAATCCTAACAGACCCATACAGCTTGATAAAAGTGAGAAACAGAGATCAGTTCCACCAGTTATACCTTCATGACCACCACCTAGGAATCAGCAGCAGTCCCCGAGTGAGCAGGGTCAGGATCATTCAGATCCATCTGTTGTTGTACCACCACCCTTCCCTAGCTACTTCCCTCCTCTATCGATGAGTTCTTACTTTCCCTCACTAGATCAGGCAAAGGTAGCACCATTTTATCCATATTACCCCCCACCATCATCATAGACTGCAGGTTCATCCATTGGTCCTTACCCTCCTTACCCCCACCCATATTATTACCCATATTTGGTGCTACCAGAACACGGTGGACCATCTAGACCAAGAGAGGTTGGTGCTGGGGATCATGCAACTGTACCAGATAAGCCTCAATATATTGAGCCTGAGGACGATAAATAAGTTTAATTTATATTATTAAGTATATTATATTTTGATATATTATATGTAATTAACTAAAAAATTAACCTGCAGTTTCAGTCCTTCAAGGCCACCTACTCATAAGATCCGGGATATTATAAAGAACAAATATGATGCTCCTTACTTATCATGGAAGAAGATCCCAAAGGAGATTAGGGATATGTGATTTAAAGAATTACAGATATACTTATTTGGCATAAATTCAAATATTTGATTTAATTTGTATTAATATTTTTGGTTATGCCCAAATTTTTTTACAGAAAGAATTTCGATGGTTTCCGGAGCATAGCACGAGGATAAGAACAAATTTTGAGAGGAGATGAGTGACCCGTCTCAGGGACATGTTCACAGACCTTAGAAAGTTTGGGCAGCATCCAATATGGATTAGAGAGGGTGTATGGGCAGATCTGAGTAGAGCTTGGGCGACCCCTGAGTTCATAAAAATAAGATAACAGAATAAGCAGAACGGAACATTTGACTGTAGGGGTTTAGGAAGCTCTCTTCATACTGGTTGATCGTTTCTTCATACGAAACATAGACGACGAATGGTAAAGCTTTAAATTAGTTTATTAAATATATTTATATTATTATAACTATATCTTATATTTTCAAAATAGTTTCTTGGTCAGGAGCCAACATAGCTGGAGTTGCATACGAGAACTCGTCAACATCAAGCTGACCATTCAGTGGGTTGATGAAAAGGCTAAAAAAGCTCATGTGAGTATAATTTTTTGGAGTTTGGGAATAGAAATTTATTATAATAAAACTAATTATAATATTAATATTTTTTATGTATTTATTCTCGCAAGATGATTTTGTAAGAGCTTGGGAAATTCGTTAGTCCACTGGTGAGGGATCATCTTTAGGATCAACCTAAATTTTTTAGTATCATACATGGTCATATGTTGTTGGAGGAAGATAGAGAGGGAGGGTATATGGCTTGGGTTTGCAAGGATATGCTTATGAGGGTAGTTCATCCACCTCAGCATTTTATGATCCAAGTGGAGCTGAAGAAATTATAAATAATAGGGTTGCAGCGCTGACGAGAGAGATAGAAGAGATGAGAAAGGTTCAAAATGAAATGCTGGCAGAGTTGCGATCCTATAGAGATGAAAATCAAAGGAAGAAAGAGCAAGAGACAGAATAGCCACATGCATCTCCAGACAACGAGGATATGGACGAGGATTAACACTCTTTTATGTTTGATGAACTTATGATAATCTAATTGTAAACTTATTTGGTTATGAACTTGTTTTGTTTAACGTTTTGCTTTAGTTATGATTATGAACTTATGAACTTGTTTGTTTTCACTTATTGTTTTATTTGGTTTCACTTATTGAAAATATCCTCTCTAATTATTGTGATTGATTATAGTGGTGTGTTGCCCAAAGTTATTGTGATTGCTATATTTTTTGTATAGGTTTAGAGTTTAGGGTAAAAATCCCTCAAATAGAGGGGAGGCTATTAATTTTTTTTTAGATGCTACAGGTTTTCGGCGGCCAACCGACGGTTTGGCCACCAAAAACTTCGATACCGAATAGCTAATTGATGCCACCGGAAATCAACCATAGCCGCCGATAAATACTGGCGGTTTACCGACGGTGTCCGACGGTAATCCGGCGATACGCCGGCAGTCACATCGCTGGTAATTCTTTCGGTCCTAACCATCGGTAAGCCGTCGGTACTATTACGGGCGGCAAATCGGCGGTCTATACGATGATAATGATGGTGTTTGTTCCGATGGTTTCACGGTCGGTACACCGCTGGTAAAAACATCGGCGGTCACCGGCGATACTACCGCCGGAAGATAACCGGCGGTACAAACCACTGAAAAACTATCGGTGAAAAAAGCTGCCAGAAAAACACTGCCGTTAACGGTTTCCGGTGCCATTTTTTCCAATGGTTTGTAAACTCCCAAAAAGCCGCCGGTGTTTTACATAACCGTCGGAAAACAAGTGTTACCCGCCGGCAAAAATCGCCGGTAATGAGTGATTTTCCTATAGTTTATAGAAATTTTGGTATATTATAAGATTAATAAATATGTAATTCTCTTTCTAATTTGATTATGGGTTTTGATAGATTGGTATCAGAGCGGTTATTGTAAGATTTTATTGAATGATCATGAGAGCTATAGAAAATTTATTATGAGTTGGGTAGATTGGGTAAATTAAGATGCATTGGTTTTCATACATAATTGATTGCATAAGTGAATGATATGTGATTAAATAAATTGTATGATTGTATGTAGGAATTGATTGAGTTCATTGAGTTTTGATTCATGATTTTTTTCAATTCGATTTTAATTTTGATCATGCCAATTTTTTTGTATTGATTTTATTCCCAAATTCTTTAAGTAAATGTTTGAGATAACATTTTTTCTAAGTTGGGTAAATTATAATTACTCAAATTTTTTAAATAAAAATTTAAAATTTCAACGTTATGCCTTATAAAAGAAGGAAGAGAGAGGGATGAGAGAAAAAGGTTGTTAGGTTCTTTTTCATCTGTCAATTTTATTCAAAAATTTCTTGTATTCATTGTAAATGACACAAATCGCATTTTTGTTTTCAATAATTGTGAGTATGATAGATTTCTTCTGTCTTAAATCAATAAAATCACATTTTCTCCTAATTTATCAAGTTCTTACTATATAACTTTTTATACAATAAATATGAAAAATGTGACATTTTGATGGTAATATCACTAAATTTCATTGAGTAGAATTAATGTTATATTTTTCTAATTTTATAGATATTATATAATTTTTTTTTTTTGTATTGAATAGAAATGACTATTTCATACTGCATTTTGATTAAGACATTTGCATAGGAAAGAAAGGCTATCTGTTAACACTATACAATATGTTGACTATTAAAATATAATATCTTACACATGAGGGTAGGCCAACAGACTTTTCTTTAAAGATGATTTATGGTGTTATCCCGATTATAGCTTATAACAGATGATTGAATCATGTTGATGGAAAGAGGATGAAGACTATTAATGATTTTTGAAAGCAACTTGTCATAATAATGATAAAAGATGAATGGTAAGATATAATATTATAAAGAATGAATATATGAAATGGGGAAAATACCACATTAAAGATGGATATCATATCTTGCTAAGTCATATCCCAATGCATGTATATATTGATAGCATTGATTATTAGAGTAGTAACATATATACATACTTAACATATAAATGTAAACAAGCACTTATTACATATAATTAATAGGATGAATTATGTAAGAGGATAAGATTGATAATATCGATAAATATGTGGCTATGATTCTTTTTATTTATGTTTGAGTTGTTATAGCACCATTGTTTTACTCATTTACTAATTCTCATACATTTTATTGATTCCTAGATTCAGTAATAATTTTCCTACTTTTATTATTAATCATCTTGAGCTTTACAAATGATAACTAATAATTGTTGTATATGATTTTAATTGTTTTTTATATTTGATTATATTGATGATTTATATAAGTTCTAGTATATTATTAAAATGATAAATAGATAATTCTTTTAAATTTGATTCTTGGCAGCGAAATTTACTTCTCTTTTCATTATTATCTTTTATGGTCATATTTTAATCTATAAATATCTTCATTCTCATATCCTATAAAACAGTAACATAGCTAAATCATTCTCTACCAACCTTGCTGTCCCCACAAGTTCTAAAAATTCTTAAATTCTTTATGGTATTAAAGAGTGTCTCAATTCATCCCTCGGCACTCTTAAAAATTTTATAACACTTTTTTCTTCTATAATGATCAACTATGGAGTGTATCTTGCCAATGCTATCAATTCAACTTCATACTACATCACTACATTTTCTCCATGCTCCGATCTCATAAAAACCTCCTGCATTTATTGTCATGCTAATGAAGGTATGAACCAATTTCTAAAAACAACAATAAATTCTTCCTATATAATATTTGCATTTCTCTTCCCTTTAAATTGTTCTAGTTGCTATCATATCAACCACATTTCTACTTCTCATTAAAAAAAAAAAGATGCAAATGGTACTTTTATGCTATCTGGATATTACATATTGTTAAATATTTATTACTATTTTTAGTAATCAATTATCTGCTACTTGGGATTCTATAGTTCCCCTGAACAATGAAATCTTTAATTTATTAAACATCTCTAGATGCTTGTCTTCATCACTATCTCTAATCCCTAACTATCTACTCTATGTTTCACTTACAACTTGAGCATCAATATTGGCAATATATAACATGTTATTGGAAGACACTAGAGCTAATATTGCACTTTGCCCATTTTGTACAGTCGAATATATTGGATCCATTATCCATTTATAAAACTCTTTCTCCTAATTCATTTGTGAAACCCTTAAAAAGTTTTTTTTTTTTAGAATTTTTTGACCTAAAAATTTTAAAAATTATTTCAGGATTCATTATAAGTCCAAATTATAAACCGTCTTCACTAAAACATTATAGTATAATGCTATAATTACCCTACATTCTTTATAATTTATGGGTATTGGTGAACTTTTGTAAGAAATTAATACCTATAGATACAAGTGGAGTTTTTAGGGTTATTAGGTGTCCATTCTGCAAATCAATTTAACCAAAATGTTTCATAAATGATTAGTTCATTTATGAATATTTTTATATAATTTTTAGATTTTTGGATTTGAATATATAAAAGAATTTTGAAGAAATTAATATATTATTATTAAATAATTAAAATAATTATTTAATACTTTAATACAAATAATATCTAAATCCACTCTTTTCTATTAAATGATTTTTTTATTTCCTAAGAAAAATCTGTTAATAGAGAGTTTCTTAGGAGTTTTTGGAAGAAGGAGAAGAAAGAGAGGATAAAACCCAATTATGGGTAATTTTGGACCATTTTTGTCCATCAGCCCAAGTGGAAAACTTGTTCTTCTTGAGATAAGACACATTTTTTCCATCTCAATTTTCAGGAATACACATTTTTTAGTGATTTTTTTATTATAATTTTATTTATGTTAACCAAAAATGTAGATAACTTTGCACCAATAAAATTTTTTCTACATAACATTTTATATGTTTTAGATATTATGATTATACATATTTTGAATATTTTCTAAAAATTTTACAATGGGGTTTAAAATTTTAATACATGATCAATTACTCTTTAGCTATTATAATATGATGATATATGTGCATATATGATTAAATTATATTTATTGGGAGCAATAAGGGGCCAAAATCTACTCAAATATTATTTATATCAGGGGATTATTGGGAGCTATAAGGGGCCAGAATTGTTTAAGATTATTTTTGAGATAGGGATATGTGATATGTTCTTATACTATAAGCACAAATAAAAAATGTGTCATAAAGTGCCAGAATACTTTGAGGTTCTATTTGGATCAAGAAAATGTGATATGAACTGCTCAATAATATGAATTTTAATTTATTTAATTATTCAGAATTGTTATTGTGGACCTCCTAAAGGACACCGTTCGGCTGCAGAGTGTAGAAGGTACACGACCGCACCAACCAGAGGGATAGAGATGATCGCAGGCCTCCATGCTCCTCGCAAATGGGCCAATGGGAAGGAAGATTAGATCATACATATGATTAATCTTTGAGGATAGCTGCTCACTCCAACACTCCTTGATGGTTGGTAATATATACGACCTGATTAAAATAACGAGCTTCCCTCACCCAATACATTAGTTCTAGTGGGGTTTATTTTATATGGGATTCAGTTTCCTACGGGTGTAATTACCGTGGTTAACTACATTTTTGGCCAGAGCCTAAAAAAAACTCTCAATTAAGGCTCACACATTATCCTTTTAGATGAGATTGACATAAGGGTGGAGACTAGGAAATCCTATTCAAATGGGAAGAAAGGTTCAAATGGCTTAGTCAACATACACAGTTCATACCAGCATTCGGAGGGTCTAAGACACTAAAGATAAACTAGAGAAAAGAAAGTCAAGCACTCCAAGCAATTTAGAGAGAAAGATGGAGATGATGTCATCCTGTGATGCAGATAGGTAGGATTTATAGCTCTAGAAGAGAAGAAAACTTACCTACAATTTAAGCATACTACGAGACACCTCAATGTAGTAGCCTCAAACCCTAAATCTAATATGGGCTTAGTATTCTACACAACACTAAAACCTATGTCCTAACTAATGTAGTGCAAACTTGGACTTATCCCATCCTGGATTGGGTAACCACCTAATCGATTTAAAACTATACTGTCCGATCTTTTATGGAAGATGGGTGGGTGGTTTAGTTTTTGAAAATTAAGGTCAACATCTAGAGAGTTCTTATGTAGTCTTCTACTTATGTAGGATGAATGCTCCTAGAGCTAATATAATTAAAAGTTTGATTTAGTTAGTTTCTAATACAATGCATACTAGTTAGAAAGTCTGAATCATTTATGCTTTAGATTTTAAAAATAGTCTTATATAAAAATAATTTTTAGAAGGAGACTAGACTTCCATAGGACCGACACATCATCCTCATAGCCAAATTATTCGGACTCTACCTGTAGGTGGGGAAGTGTCTCATAGCAAGGGGGAGAAGAAATGTAGTAATATGTTTGCGACCCTAGATGATTCTGGTAGTTCCCTAGTTCATTAAGTTTTTATGTTATTTAATTCTTAAAATTTTAAAGATTAATTATGAGTAGAAAATATTTTTTAGTCCTTAAAGAGTCTAATGAAACCCAGGCTAAAACAAAAGCGACAAGAAAATTGCCAATAAACTTAGAAAAGCAAGCAACCTTAGAGGCAAGCCATATATATCAAAAACATCAGAATAATCAAACTAATTAATAAATGGCCATAGACAAACTGCCCTTAATTACAACACAGGGTGTGTAGAAAATAAAGTGGTCAGGCACCACTATCAACAACCCGAATTTCCAAACTTAGGAATGACACAAATGACTTTGAGTGAGATATTGGGTCTTCAACTCTTCAGCCTTCTTGGACTTCTTCTCCTTGGACTCCTTGAATCTCTCCTCCTCGGTCTCCTTGGATTCTTTGTGGCTTGAATATTCAAATGAAGAAATAATTTTCCCTTAGAGGGATAATTCCTTTTCTCTTTGGATATCTGAAAGCCATCCAAACTTGATCTTCGAAATGGAAGAAGACTCTCCCTCTTGAGGATACCTTCTTCTTTTAGAATTCGAGTTGGATAAGGATATCCCAACTCAAAGACACTTTCATAACTCTCACCAATATTATAAATAATTATATTAATGAAAACCAGTAAATTTTATACTCTTCTGTAAGGTTATCCTAATGAAAAATATTCGAAGTAGTTAATATATCATCTCAAGCAGTTTATATAAAAATGAAAATACTCATTACAACCACACTTGGTCATGTTCTTAATTATTTTGAGAGCTTAGCAGTCTCTGGAGCACCTGTAGTAATTATTATTTATGATTTTAGCCCTTATTTATTTAGGGGGCCGAGCAATTTCTAAAGCACCTACATAAGACATCATTAGTATTGAAATCATGACTATTACCTCCATTTTATTTAGCGCTGTATGAGCATGGCCACATGCAAAAAACATCATATTGATCCTAACCTAGGGGTAAATCTAACGCACAATCAAGTCAATTTCTAGAGTGCTATAAAAGTAAGCAAACACAACATCAATTTCACTCACAACATGTAGTAAAAAAAAAAACCAGACAAACAATTGAAAAGTAAATATCAGCCTAGCCTAGGTCTAGAAATGGTGCCCTAGCAAATAATTATACGTGTGTGTAAAGGACTATGTGGCTAGGATAGATCCTAAGCTGGGTAGTTAGTTAAAGTTATCTAAAGTTAAGGTTTGTTGGAGGTCTGAAAAGGAAACATTATTTAAGATTTAAATATTAGTGAATTAGGATTCATTTTAATTAATTTAGTTGGTTGATTTATTTTAAGGCTTAGAATAATCATAATTAGAGTTTAAGTTATGTTAGTGAATTTTAGACGGTACGGGGTCCACGTATACACTAAGCTAAGGGGGGTCCAAGGATCACTATGGAAATTAAGCTAGTTTTGGGGTTTCTAATATTTTAATTAAATATTAGACTCTATGATGAGTAATTAGGCTTTGAGTTTACTAGATTTGGAGTTTCGTACACAACATTATTAATTTTAGAAGTTTTGAGCCCTAGACTATAGGCTACGGTTGACCGGAAAGTTGACTTTCTAATTTAGGTTGGTTTCTGGACACTTAATATTTTCAATAAATAATAAACCTTAATTAAAGTTGAAAGCCTTTTAGTTTTCCTATTTTTGGAATTTTTTTATAATTTGTAATGATTTTTAGAAGTTGGGGCAATTTAAGGAATTATTGAAATTATCTAATAATGGGTATTTTGGAATTTTAATCAAAATTTACTCCAAACTGGTTGGAATCACCCCCAAAGGTCAGAAATGACATAAGGTAGTGTTCTCAAGTGTTTGGGGAAAGTTTAAAAGTTTTAATAATTTTTAATAATTTAATTAGGGTAAAAAGCTGATTTTTAATTAAGGCTAAGTTAAGGTCCAGATTAAAGTCCAACTAAGGATCCCTAATTATCTAAGGTTAAGGGCTAAATTTTGAAGAATTCAACCAATTATAGGCAATTTTTCTAATTTAAATTTATTTATTAGATATTTTTGAAGTTATCGGTACCTAATTAATGGGTAAATTAGGGTTGGTTAATTAAGGGGCCTCAAGAGTCCTAACAAATCTTAGAAAATTCTCGGATGTTTAAGATATCACTAAGTTTAAATTTTGAAGTTTTTATATCTATCAGAGATCTATCCTAGCTCCTAAATTTTTTTAAGTTTGCTAGACGGGTCCTTAATTGTTGTCCTTAGGGTGTCACTATGTTGATTAGGTTTAAATTATATTTTGAACTAACCCTTGGCGTAACATAAAGGGATAATGTAGCTAAACATAAACACACCATGTATTTAGATCTAGGAGAGTTTAAGCTAGGTACTCGTGCATCCTACGCATGCAAAAGATTATGAAAATGGTAATTAAAGATGTGATTAGTGAATGATTGAGACTCAATCACCCACTAATCTACCTCCCCATGGATGCTATTCATAAGCCCAACATATGTTTAGAATTTCATCAAATGGGACTCCCAAAATTAGATTAATTTAATAATATAGGTAATTTTAAAATAATTTAAAAATATCTATATATTAAATAAAAGAAAATATAAGTTTTAAGAAAATAGTATAATTCAAAATAATTCCATTCATAAATGTTTGGGAGATCTAATGGCCACCCGAGCGATGATTCGAAAAGGGGTTTGAAAATAGTTTTATAGTTTCAAAATAATTAGTATAATAATTATTTAAATATTATTTAGATGGTCAAATATCTAAACAGTACAGAAATAATTTAGAAAAATAATTTTTAACTACTAAAAATATTTTTAAAATAAATCTCATAAGTTTATAAAAAGAACAAGGTATTGCATGCCAAAATTCGATTTATAATGAATTAGTTACGAATTATTGAAATTTAAAATGATTAAAAGAATTTTAAAATGATTGAAAATAATTTATGTTAAAACAAAAGTTATTAAATTAAAATAAGTTAATTATTAATGTTTTATGAATTAAAAAATAATCATATACTATAAATAATAATAATAATGAAAATAAAATAATAATAATAATAATAATAATAATAATAATCAACATAATTTAGAAATAATAATAATAATAATAATAAAATAAAATAAAATAATAATGGTAAAAAATAATAATTTTAATAATAATTTAAAATAATAATAATAATAATATAACATAATTAAAATAATTAAAGATAATAATAGAAATAATAATAATAATAATAATAATAATAATAATAATAAATAATTAAAATAATAATAATATTTAAAAAAATATTTTTTGTTTTTAAAATAATTTAAAATATAATTATTATTCTTAAATGAAATGAATTTTAAATTAAAGGGGATTAAAATACAATCAATTTGATAAATTATAAGTATTTTTAGGTTTAAAAAATTGGTGAATTATTGAAGTTAAAATAGTTTAAAAATCATTTAAAATAAAATAAAACTAGAAAAGCCTTCGGAGTTACATCTGGAGACCCAAGATTGGTCCCATAATTCTTGGGTAATCATTACCTGACAGCGTAATCATTGCGCCGCCGATAATGATTGCTAATGATCACAGCATCATTATCGCGATCGCGGTAATGACTTATCCATGTCAGTGGTCGGTGCTGACCATTAGATCATCCACAATTTTGAGCGGACGGTCCTGATCCTGTCAGACCGAAGGCCAGACCGTGGGATCAATCCCACGGTTCGAACGTAACTGCGAAACAAATGAATTTAAGCCGTTAATAGTAAGATAAACAGCCCTGATCGAATGTAACGCATGCGTTACATAAACTAAATCCTAGAGAGGATTTTTTGGGTTCATTCGCTCAATCAGATAGATCAAATCCAACAAAATTTTAAAGACATGTATAAAACATGAAGATAATTCATAGGGACGTGATTTTAAGGTCTAAAATGTGAAATTTAGATCCCTATTTAGATCTAAGTGTAGTTAACTAGGGTTTTGATTTTACCTCAATATAATGGATGGATTTAGGAGTTCTTTATACGGTTGAGCTTGTATATTATCCACTAATATTTTCCTCATTGATGTCAAGCCTTGAAATGCCCTCAATCCATTGGAAAACTTCCTGGAAGCTTCTTAGCCTCGGGTTTGCCGGAGAATCGCCACCGAAGGATGTTTGATGGATGATTTGACTTGAAGAAGGTGGAGGAAAGTTGTGGGAGCTCTCAAACCAAATCTCAGTGTCTGAGGTTTCTTGGAGATAGAGCAGGAGCCAAAAGGTCCTCTTAGATGCCTTAATTCCTCCTATTTATATCTCCAAACCCTTAGATCCACGACTAGGATTAGATATTGAGTTAATTAAAAGGTGATTAGGCTTGATTAGCATAGGATCCAACCAAGGGAAGCATTAGGAAGGAATTCAATGCATTAAAAGGGTCTTAATTGACTTAAATAAGTCAATTTGACTATAGAAAGACCATGGTCAACCTAGTAAAATGAGGTCAAGGGATCAATGGATTGAACCAAGGAGAGGTTTGAATTGATTTGGGTTTGATTTGGACTCAACATGGTCTAACTGGTCGATCTGGGTTGACCTGGTCAACCAGGTTGACTCAGGGCATGGGTTTGGGCAAAACCAAGGTCAACAGTTATTTAAATAAAAAAATAACTATTATATATTTATTACATCACTCAATATAGTGGTTTATTTCATTTGCACTGCTTATAATTATTTAGCAAAATATTTTATAAAAGAGCACTTAGAAATTTAGATTAGTTTATGTGGTTGCCGAGCTGTTGTAGCTCATTGTGGTTTTACTACTGGTTTTTAGAATCTGGGAAGTGGAAGGAGACTATAAAGTAGCAATTTAGGATTAGATTTGAAGTTATAAGCATTTTGCTATTTAGATTTTTATACAATTATAACTAGTTAAATTCAGTTATATAGCTCTTATTTGTAGCAATGTGATGTAGTATAGATATTTATTTTGATGAAAAAAAAGAAACTTTGTAGATGAGTATATTTTTAGTATTTTAATATTTTAGTATCTCTGTAGTATAGTTTATTTCAATGAATATTGGTAGGACATGTTAAATAATTCCAAAATTTGACCATGAGATTTACCTTTTATAACTCAACACAATAGGACCTATCATAGTCGGGTTGATTTGTAAAAAGCTTTTATGATATCATAGCAATTGTTTTGGTATTGGATCATTAAACAGAGTTATAAGAATTGATCTGTAAGTCCAGTAGGATAGTTTGAAGTTTATCTGGGTGTTCATTATTTTTGTTTTATGTGTATGTGTGTTTAGTTGCATATTCTATGTGATCGTGGATCTGCTAGACGTAGATATAACCGATGGATAAAGTGTAAGTCAGGCCGCTCATGTATATACTTTTATGATATTGAAAGTTCGTTAGGGATGTTAAGCCCTATAGAACTGGCCCAAGGCAAAATAAAGAGAGTGGTGAATTGGTAAAAAAGAATCTTTAAATCAAAACACAAATAAAAACAATATCACCACAATAAAAATCAACGATGTGAAAATTAAATGTGGAAGCAAAATAATAAGAAAGAACACACCATATTTATAGTGGTTCAGTCAAACCTTGACCTACATCCACTCCTTGGAGGCACCCTCCAAGTATTGCACTAAAACAAGTGTCTCTCCTTTAGCCCCCACAGCTAGGCGGAGAAGCCCGTACAAAATCACTTCGACCTTCCCCAGTGCGACGGAGTCGCCGGTGTTGGTTCTAGTAATTAGGTTGTTAAGCCTAACTAAATGTCCCAAGGCTAACCAAGAGGGGGGTGAATTGGTAATTTAAAAAAATATACTTGTACTCTTGGATTTTTAGAAAACCTTTTTAATTATTATTGCAAGTTAAATTTAAAGTTTAAAAATCAAACTTTTCAACCAGAGTAAACAACTTGCAATTAAATTAAATGCGTAAGAAAAATAAGAAAGAACACACCAGATTTATAGTGGTTCGGTCAAACCTTGACCTACGTCCACTCCCCGGAGGCACCCTCCGAGTATTGCACTAATACCACAAAGTGACTCTCCTTTTGCCCCCACAGCATGGCGGAGAAGCCTGTACAAAATCACTTTCACCTTCCCCGGTGCGGCGGAGTAGCCGGGTTCTTTGACACCAAAGAGATCTTCTTCTCGCCAAAACTTCCCTCAAGATGACCCTTGAATCCGATGGTACTGAAGTGCAAGTTCGCCGGAGCAACCGTGTGAATATCCCCTTCACGCTCCCTTGAAATCCCCTCCAAGGATCTTCTCCCTCTTAAACTCCACCCTTTCCTCTCTCCCTTTCAAGTTCTCTCAAGAGGCACGAAGATCAAATGACAAAAAGATTGGGTGGCAGTCTAATTTGGACTATTTATGTAAAAGACAAGAAAAACCGCCCAAAAACTGTAAGTTTCCAATTCTGTACGCAGTGGATCGTCCTGTACGATCCTTGATCGTCCAGGACGATTTTACTTAAACGATCTGAAACGACCCAATTTGTATATGTGTACGAAATGACTTCGTATAGATGATCGTCCTGTACGAACTAGGTTCGTCCAGTACGAACGGTTATTACAAGGTCGGTTCTAGAAACTGCTGAAAACTGTTCTAAGTCGGTTAATCGTTTGGACGAAAATATGTTCGTCTTGACGAAAATTTTCCAGAGACTCGATCGTCCTGGACGATATTTAATTTCGTCTGGACGAAAATTTTCCAGAGAGCTGGTCGCCTCGTACGATAATAAAATTCATCTGGACGAAAATTTTACAGAGAACCCATCGTCCGGGACGATAATAAATTTCGTCCTGGACGAATAGGACTTAGAAAAATTTTTTCCGAGCAAGTTCCTATTCGTTCCATGTGCTCTATAGGAGATAACTGACGGATCGTCTAGTACTATAAATATCGTCCCGTACGATCAGTATAAAATTTTATGATCTCCTTATGTGTGTGTGTAAGTTTTTTATTCACTCAATTACAATCACTCCCTTTCAAAATTAAATAAAGAAAATGCAAACTTCAAATAAACAAAATATCTCATGTTGAATTTGATTTGAAGTTATCGTAGTCTGGAGTCTGATTTTCCTGAAATGTTAGTACACACAAGAGCAAATACAAATCTTCTAAAATTGTTAGGAGATAACTATACATTTGAACAATAATGTTTGGAATCATCAAAACTACATAAGTTGCACAAATATAAATTATTCAAATAGCAACTATTCTAACAATCTCCCCCTTTTTGATGATGGCAAAACAATTATTATTTGTATGGTTTCAAGTTAAACAAATCTCCTAACTCCTAAACTCCCCCTGAATTGATGAGTACATTAAAATAAGGAGGCATAAAGAACAATATTTTTGTTTTTCAAAAATTTTAACACAAACAACTACAAAGTCAAAAACTTGCAAACAGAATAATCAAAACAGAAAATACAATAATTTCTTCCCCTTTTTGACAGCAACAAAAAAGTGAAGAAGAAATAGACAAGAAATGTAAGTAATTATATAAAATTCATTTTTAAAATTTAATCTAAATTGTGATTGACATAGGGCATGCAATTTTAAACTAAAGATATTAGGTCAATCATAAAAATTCATAAAATTTAAGAAGTGATATAACATTGTAAGTAAGAAGAATTTATCAAAGACATGATTCAATTTAGACATTTGACTATAGAAAATCATTACAAGAGAGATGTATAAAAATTCTATATTTCAAAGTTCAATAGAATATAAATGAACATAAGATCAATTTGAATTAAGAGATTGAACGAATTTGGAAAGAAGAGAATTACCTCATGTGGCGCTTTGCGCATCTTTTTTCAAAATTTTGGGGCACATTTTTGTGCATTTTTTCTTGGTTGGGCTTATTTTGTGCCTCTTTTTCACTTTGCAAATCTTTGCGAATTCCTTTTGATTTTTGTACATTTGTACAATGTTCAAGAGTAATTTAGAACAATTCTTTCCAAAATCTATAATCTAAAATTTCAAATATTTCTAGGTGCATAAATATCACTTGAGCATAGAAATACAAAATAAGAAAACATCTAAATTGCAATAGTAATATTAACTTTTATGTAGTCTAAATGAATAGACATGAATTTAAAAGTTCTAATTACAACAAGTTATAAATAACTTATAAATTCAGAAAGTCTAGATTTTTCTAATATAGATAATCTCAAATTACAATGGAATTTAAGCACTATGTAGATTAAATAATACTAATAAAATTCATAAACATTAACCACATTTCAAAACAAATCTAATAATAAAAAAAATAACAACTTTCATTGATATTAAAGAAACAGATTACATAAAAAAAACAACAAGAAAATACATTAAACTTAAAAAGAAAAACCAACATAAACACAAACACTTAACAATTAAACAGAGACGATAAAAACATAAAAAATAAATACAACAAACACACATAAAAACATTTCTACTGTTCTGGATGAGGAGGAGGAATGCCGCCAAAAAGGTTGAAGTAGGAGGCCATCAACATTACATTGGTATTAATTTCATGAACTTCATTTCTAATATTACCAATGTCTTGTTGCTGCTGCGTAAATTGAGCATCAAATTGATCAAACCTTTGATCAATGTGAGTCTCTAATCTATCAAATCTCTCAATCAGATTCTGGTAATCTTATTGAGGAGCAGAAGCTTGCACTCCTTCTTCTTCCTCTTCTGAAGCACTGGCATGTGCTTTTTCTTTTTCTTTTTCCTCCTTGAAGAGCAATCTGAATGATGCATCATTATAGTAAACTGGCTCTTCGTATTCTTCATCAGGATGCACTATGTTTTATTTCTTTTCCAAAATATAAGTGATTAAGTGTCCTAATAAAATGTTTTTCTTCCTCTTCTGATCTGCATGTCCTATTTCTGAAAGCCCATAGATATGGTCTATGATAAGTTGGGCTTCATCAATAGGATGTCTTTCCATGATTAAAAAGGTTAGAACAGAAAGGAGAGGAGTAATGTTAATCCTATCACCAGCTTTAGGAATAATTGAGGATCTAAGGATATGCTGGATGATTCGGGCATCTTGGGTCATACCGGAGACTCTAGCAACATGATAGGTTATGCCTATTTCTCTAATCACCCTATTGATTTGAAACCATTTGAAGGAGGTTTCTGACATTAGGGTGTGGGCTCTATATCCCTCAGTTCTTAAGTTTAAAAATGCACCAAGGTCGTGCTTAGTGATCTCAACTTTTTGCTTAAAAACATAAGAACTAATGGTGGAGTGGTCAGAATTGAAACTCATGTTCGCTAGAAAGTAGTTGTAAGTTTGTTTGTTGTAGAAATGGACGAGAGAAAGAATGAAATGAAATTGGGTTGAGGCAAAGAGGTGCATTACCCGAAATTTCAACTCAGTTTGAATAAGAATGCGAGAAGGAGTGATTTTTGCGGATGCAAAACGAGGAAAAGATTCCTCATTCGCCTTAGAAAGAAAGTTGTCTGGGGCATTCCTATTTGGTTTCTTCACCAACACCTTTTGTCTTTTGCTTGAGGAGGCCATTGTTGATTTGAAGTAGAAAGGGATTGAAAATGAAGTTTGGAAGTGTGATTGTTAAGTTAGAAAGCCATCATATTTAAAGAAAAATGATACGTTCGTCCTGGACGAAAATATTCGTCCTGGACAAAAAATTATAGTTCGTATGGACGAAATAATTTCGTACAGACGATCCAATTCGTCCAAAATGTAACGGCTTTTCGTAATCAACACAACTTACGATGCGTCCCTTCGTACAGGCTTTTTGACTTGACCGATCGTACAGACGAAAAATTTTCATACAGACGATCAGTATAAAATTTTATGATCTCCTTATGTGTGTATGTAAGTTTTTTATTCACTCAATTACACTCACTCCCTTTCAAAATTAAATCAAAGAAAATGCAAACTTCAAATAAACAAAATATCTCATGTTGAATTTGATTTTAAGTTATCGTAATCTGGAGTCTGATTTTCCTGAAATGTTAGTACACACAAGAGCAAATACAAATCTTCTAAAATTGTTAGGAGATAACTATACATTTGAACAATAATGTTTGGAATCATCAAAACTATATAAGTTGCACAAATATAAATCATTCAAATAGCAACTATTCTAACAGCCGGGTCCTTTGACACTAAAGAGATCTTCTTCTTTGGTGAACTTACCTCGAGAAAAGCCTTGAATTCGATGGTACTAATGTGCGAGTTCGCCGGAACAATCATATGGAATACCCTCCACACTCCCTTGAGTTCCCCCCTCACAGGATCTTCTCCCTCTCAAACTCTACCCTTTTCTCTCTCCCTTTCAAGCTCTCTCTTCAAGTTTCCCCCACAAGAACGAAGCTACAATGGTTGCCAAAGACACTTTACAAAGTTTCATGGCAAGCTTAAATAGAAAAGCTCAAAATGAGCTCATTAATGCAAGTTGTCGACATTATCGTCAAGGACGATAGGCATATCGTCCTAGCCGATCTGTACAAATTCAGCTCATCAGCCCGGGACTATTTGGGAAGATCAGAAGAAAATTGGTTACATCGTCCTGGCCGATCCCATGATTGTTCAGGCCGATTAGTTTAAAACCGATTTCAATCGTCTAGAGCATCGCCCTGAATTCGAGCTATCCGATGTAAATCATCAAGGAAATCATCCCGGCCGATCCTACGATCATCCCGGACGATGTGATCGTATCAATCAACCATTAGTGCTTTCCAAAGATACCTAGTCTACCCAATCTTGAGCTGATTCCAAATTGCAGTCCGATCGTGTGAACCTGAAATGTTAGTAGAAAGCAGTCATAGATAAAAAGAATGTTTGCTATCATCAAAATCATAAGCCATAGATCCGCAACAATCTTTCCCTTTTTTATGATGGCAAACATTTCAATTTGAATTTTCAAAAAATAAAAAGCAATTTCTCCTAATCTCCCCCTCACTAGAATAAACCCTTATAAAAAATAGGGGAGATAAAAATATTTTTGTTGTTTTTAATTTTTTGAAAACAAGATACAAACACGATAACAATACAAAAATTTAACAATACATTCTCCCCCTTTGACATTATCAAAAAGAGAGGAGGCACAAACAAAAACAAAATGACCGAAAGACAAAAATATTCCATGATCTAGTGAAAAACAAATATTCTTAAAATGAGAAAGTTACTCTTAGTTTTAATCAAAAACTTAGTAGAATTGGATTGACAACGCATAGCCCAGAAAAGGTTAGAAATTAATAATTTTATAATCCAAACTCAAGTTCTTTTAAAGGCTCAAAAACTTTTTAATCCAATATCCAAATCAAGGAATAAACGGGAAAAAGAAACATTAATTTTTCAAAAACTCTTTTCATAAAACATATCTAATAGAAGATCAATGCACGAATTACTGAATCAGGAACCAAGATTTTTAAGCACAAGTTTTGAGCATATCAAGGATTTTCTTAGACTTTTAGTAGTATAAGAAAAAAATAAGCATATATTTTTTTTGTGGGCTCATTTTATTCCCTTTATGACTTGAATGGCTCTTTGAGCATCTTTTGATTTTTTTTTATTTGGCGTCATTGCACATCTTTTGGTTTGGCATCATTGGCCACTTTTTTTAATTATTTTTAAAAAATATGCTTTCTTTCTTATATTTTCAAAATCAAAGTAAATCTAAATTATTGACAACATGAACAACTTGATTAAGAAAATTTTATGGTGGATTCAACAATCTTGCAAAAGATTCCTATGCGATAGAAAAAATGTTGGGAGATAAAAAAAATCAGTTTTGAAATCCAATTTTAAATATGATGAAGATTTTGAATCAAAAGTAAAATAACCTCTTTAAGAAGAGAGAAAGAGAAACAAATCATGAGCTCCATTTCTATGACTGTTTTAGAGAAGTCAAACACAATTTACCAAAGATTTCAAGAAAAAATAAGAAGTAGATTTTTCATTTTTAGAATAGTGGATGTGTGTGTTGATCAGAGAAGAAATTTCATGAAAATAAAAATTTCAAAGAATAAATAAAACAAAAACACAGAATAAAAATAAAAAATATAAAAACAAAAACACAACACAAAAATACGAAAGGCTTTTAATCATTATCTCTCTCATAGTCTGATGCTTCAGAAACCAAATCTGCCCATGAGATTTTTTGCCTTTCATTATTTCCCCAATTTAAATATTGCTTTGCCTTACCCTTTTCTTTTGTAGGAAGAATTTTTAAATTAGGGCACTAATTTTTCATATGTCCAAGCTTCCTACATCAAAAGCAAATAACGTTAGAAGAAATATGGACATCCTTACCACTTTTACCTTTTTTCCACTTTTGCTTATGCTTTGGTGAGCTTTGTGATTTGCTTGACAAGTCATTGCATTCGTCACCAACTAAGCAATCTTTTTCCGTATCTTCAGCTTTTAGAACAATCGTTTCACCTACATTCAAAAGTCTTTGACCCAAACTTTGCTAGTAGGCAATGACTGAGCCAATCAAATTATCAATAAAATAATCATTCAAATCTTTTGATTCACAAATAGCAATAACTTTAGCATCAAATTTTTTAAGTAAACAACGAAGAATTTTATTGACTTTTTCAAAATTTGAAAACTCTTTTCCTAAAGTATGTAATGATGTTACAATTTGAATAAACCTAGTATACATGTCTAGGATAGTTTCAAAAGGTTTCATGGAAAACAATTCAAAATCATGCATTAAAAAATTCAACTTGAATTGCTTGATTTCATTCGTGCTTTCATATATGGTATGTAATTTATCCCAAACTTCCTTACCAGTAGTGCATGTGGATACTAACATAAAATCTTCAGAATTTAAAGCACAAAAAAAGCAATTTAAAGATTTTGCATTCAATTGAGCATTGATTTGTTCTTCCTTACTCCATAGATTAAAAGGAATATCAATTTTAATTCCATCTAAAACTTGTGACGATGAAGAATAACCATTTAAAATCATATGCCACTTACGAAAATCTATCGATTGCAAAAAAATAGACATGCGAATTTTCCAAAAATGAAATGACATATTTTCAAATAAAGGAGGTCTGGTGATTGAATATCCTTCCGTAATATTACGATTCTCAAAGTTAGCCATGGATCAAAATTCAAAAGCTTTTAAAACTTATTTTTTAAAAACGGCTCTAGTACCACTTGAATGTGCTCAGATGACACTAGAAAGTGCTCTGATACCACTTGTAAGTTCGTTAGGGATGTTAAGCCTTATAGAACTGACCCAAGGCTAATAAAGAGATAGAGAGGTGAATCAGTATTTAAAACAAACACAATCTTAAATCCAAAAACAAGATTCCCCACAATTAAAACCAATGATGCGGAAATTAAAGTGCGGAAGTAATAAAGAAAGAACACACCGGATTTATAGTGGTTCGGTCAAACCTTGACCTATGTCCACTCCTTGGAGGCACCCTCCAAGTATTGCACTAAAATAAGTGTCTCTTCTTTAGCCCCCACAACTAGGTGGAGAAGCCCTTACAAAATCACTTCCACCTTCCCCGGTGCGGCGGAGTCGCCGGGTCCTCTGACACCAAAGAGATCTTCTTCTTTGGTGAACTCACCTCGAGATAAGCCTTGAATTCGATGGTACTAAGATGCGAGTTCGTCGGAACAACCGTGTGAAATCCCCTCCACACTCCCTTGCGTTCCCCCTCACAGGATCTTCTCCCTCTCAAACTCCACCGTTTCCTCTCTCCCTTTCAAGCTCTCTCTTCAAGTTTCCCCCACAAGAACGAAGCTACAATGACTGCCAAATACACTTTACAAAGTGTCATGCTAAGCTTAAATAAAAAAGTACAAAACGAGCTCATTAATGCAAGTTGCCGACATTATCGTCCAGGACGATAGGCATATCGTCCTGGCTGATCAGTACAAATTCAGCTCATCAGCCCAGAACGATTTGGGACGATCAGAAAAAAATTGGTTACATTATCATAGCCGATCCCATGATCGTCCAGGCTGATTAGTTTAAAACTGATTTCAATCATCCAGAGCATTACCCTGAATTGAGCTGTCCGATGTAAATCATACAGGAAATCATCCCGGCCGATCCTACGTTCGTCCCGGATGATGTGATCGCCTCAATCAACCATTAATGCTTTCCAAATATATCAGATCAATTTAGGCATAATATAGTTAGATCGTCCTGGACGATAGGAATATCGTCTTGGCTGATTTCCTAAAACAAATAATACCTAAACTGATTATGGCGGCTGATTCTATCTGAATTGAGACTATCGTCCGAGCTGATACAGGTATCGTCCAGGCCGATCAGCTTATGATGGCTGCCTTAATGAGGATGCCCTAATTAGAGTTTCTACTTTTGAATAGATCATCCAGGATGATATAAATATCATTCCGGACAATATTACCAAAACTAGAACTCCTTTAGGGAACAATCAGAAACTCTTATACATTACAAAGCATTAGGAGCCACAACAAATATAATAGACTCAAGAAAGGAAAAAGTGTACAAATTGACTCAGACCTAGTCTACCCAATCTTGAGCTGATTCAAAATTGCAGTCCGATCGTGTGAACCTGAAATGTTAGTAGAAAGCAGTCATAGAGAAAAAAAAATATTTGCTATCATCAAAATCATAAGCTATAGATCCACAACAGATATTTGGTTTTGATCAAAGTTTGCAACTTTCATAAGCCAAATGGGGGGAGAGGCACAAAGCATGGTTTCTATTATGAGATCTGAAGAGATAGACAAACATATGCAAATATTTCTAAGGTTAAAGCCTCTAAGATTCGAGGGTTCTATTGAGCTCAGAGCCGTATAGGACTAGTTTAAGAGGCTAGAAAATAAATTTGATAGTATGTAGTGTCAACTGAGAGGAACATACCATTAAGAGTCTTTCTATTAGATGGTGAGGCAGGTCGTTGGTGGATGCGTCAATATGAGGAGATATTTCAAGGAAGATTGAACTTTCTAATTACCTCAGAGAATGTCTCTAATTTTTTTAGAGCTTGGTTTATACCACCTTCTACATTATAGTAAATACATAATATTTTTCAAAGGCTAGTTTAGTGGAGTAGGACAGTTATGCAGTATGAGGTAGATTTTATTTTTTAAGCTAGATATAGTGGGACTGGGTATGAAGTTGCACTCAAGTATGACTTTTCATCCGTAGATAGACGGACAATCCAAAAGGATTATTCAAGTACTGGAGGATCCTCTAGACTATGTGTTTTGGATTTTGGGGGTAGTTGGAAAAATTATATCTCATTTATAAAATTTGCATATATAATAGTTATCAGTATATCATAGGTATAGCTCCTTACAAAGCTCTATATGATAGAAAATGTAGGAATCCTTTGACTTTAATAGAGGTGGGAGATAGATAGGTAATAGGTTCAGTCTTTGTAGATAATACTACAAAAAAGATCCTTTCGATAAATGAAAGGTTAAAATATGCATACGATAGACATAAAAATTACTGCAATAAAAAACACATACTAGTTGAGTTTCAGATTGGCAATTTAGTTTATGTCAACGTCACCGCTATGAAAGGTGTCAGTAGATTTTGGAGAATCAACAAGCACAGTCCAAGGTATATTAGATCTTTTGGTATTATTAATCATATTGATAGTTCTACTTATAGATTATTTTAACCTGATTATATATTCAATATATATAGTTTATTTTATGTATCTTCTTTGAGAAAGTGGGTGTCTAATTTTGGAAAGAGACTATCTACAAATGATGTTGAGGTTCATTTGAATCTACAGTATAAGAAAGAACCCGAAAGAATTGTGGCAAATGATGTGAGAAAATTGACAAGTAAATAGATTACTTTTGTCAATGTGCAGTAAAAACACAGGACCACCAAAAAGCCTACTTAGAAGAAGGAATCTATCACGAGGTAGTTATATTCAGGTTGATTCTGACTTATTCTAATTTGTGAATATGGAGGGCAAAATTTTTCTTAAGGTGGATAGATTGTAAAACCCTTTAAAAAGGTTTTTATTTATTTTTTTATTTTTTAACCTATAATAGTAAAAAATTATTCCAAAAATCATTATAAATCCAAATCACAAACATTCTTCGTAAGAACATTTATGGTGTAGTGTTTTAATTAGCCCTACTTTTTTATAATTTTTGGGCACTAGTTAAATTCCTAAGAATTTGGCACATAGCGGTACAAGTTGGATTTTTGGGATCTTCAAGTATCCATTTTGCAAACAAATTTCACTAGAATATTACGGATATAATTAGCTAATTTTTGAATTTTTGGATTTGAATATATAAAAGAGTTTATATGAAACTAATATTTTATTATTAAATATTTAAAATAATTATTTAATTATTAAATACAAATAATATCTATATCCACTCTATGTCTATTAAATGATTATTTTCCATTTCCTAAGTTAAATCGATTAATTGAGAGTTGCTTAGGATATTAGGGAAGAAAGAGAGTATAGAGTAAGGAGAAAACCCAATTTTGGGCGACTTCAGACCATTTTCGTATGTCGGCCCAATTGAAAAATTTATTTGCCTCAAGATAAGTAACATTATGTTCATCTCAATTTTCAAGAATACACAATTTTTGACAAATTTTTTTATTAAAATTTTATTTCCCTAATAAAAAACTTGAATAACTTTGCACTGGTAAAATGTTCACCACATAACATTTATACGTTATAAAGATTATGATTATACACATTTTGAATATTTTTGAAATATTTTATAAAAAATTTAAAACGGGGGTTTTGAAATTTATGGGTTTTTTTTATTGAATAGAAAATTATGTGATGTTAAAAAATAGTTGTGTAGTATAATAAAAGTCTTAAAAGATTATTTTACATAATCCCTAATAATTTAATAATTTTATAAAAATGTGTATTTTATTTAGTAGGATTATTATATTATCTAATGTTATACAACATTGCAAAATTTTGATACATGATTAATTACTCTTTAATTGATATAAAGTGATGATATATGTGCATGAATGATTAAAATATATCTGTTGAGAGTCATAAAGGGCTAAAATTTGTCGAGATTCTGTTAGTGTCAGGGGATTACGGGAGCTATAAGGAGTCATAATCCTTTAAGATTTTATCTGAGATAGAAAAATGTGATATGTTTTGGTGCTATAAACATAAACAAAAAAGGAGTAAAAAATGATCAAAATCCTTTGAGGTTTTGTTTGGGTTAGGAAAATATGATATGAACTTCTCTGTGATATGAATTTTAATTTATTTATTTATTCAATATTTTTATTCAATGATTAACTTTTATGCATTTATTACATCTCTCAGTATAGTGGTTTATTTAAATTGCACTACTTTTAAATATTCAACAATATATTTAATAAAAGAATATTTAGAAATTTATATTAATTTGTGTGTCATACTTAGCTGTTGTAGCTCACTATGATTTTTTTTTTCAAGATCTGTGAAGTGGAAGGAGATTATGGACTAGTTGTTCAGGATCAGATATGTCGTTATATATATTTTGCTATTTGATTTTTGTACAGTCATGGTTAGTTAAATTCATTTTTGTAGCTCTTATCTTTAGCCATCTATTGTAGTGTAGATGTTATTTTGATGAAATGAAAGAAATTTTGTGGATAAGTTTATTTTCAGTATTTGGATGTTTTAGTAGCTCTATAGTATAATTTATTTCAATGAATATTAACAGAAAATTTGAAATAATTCCAAAACTAGATCTTGGAATTTGTTTGTCACAGTTCAACACGATAGAACATGTCCTAGTCATGTTGGGTTGTGACATCATTAGACATAAAACTCAACATACATGCACAGATGTATACAACTAAATTAATCAAATGCAAATAAGCACTTCTACACCACTCATAATCAAATATATGAATTTGGTTATAATTTAATTATTCCAACAAGCACTCCTGTTATGATACCAACTGTAATGCCTTAAGATCTAAATTACAAGAATTATATATTTTAATATTTTAATCATCTACTATAATTTCAATTAAATTATTATTATAAATTAATATGTGTAGCAAAAATAATTAATAATCATATACATCAAAATATTCTACTATATTCATTCATCAAAATCATTTACAATAATCAGACGGCCAACAACATCAATCAGTAAGAGTCCTACAAACTGAGAAAGATGCGAGCATTCATGAATATGCTAGAAAATAAGGTGATAGTGGCACAAAAGCAGAGCAAGAGGTGATAATGTTATCCACTAGCATCAATCTATGGAGCAATGCTCTAGGGCGTAAGTATGGGGTACTTTATCACTATCCCATGGATCTCTATTTGATCAAGAGCAAAAATATCAACTATACTGAAGATAAAAAAATTTGCATCCAAAGAGCCATAAAGGCTCAGAGATGAACTTTTGGAGATCCACTAAACGAAAGTCTCAGTGTGACATCCAAGTGAGCTTTTAGAGATACACTAAATGGAGACCCAGCGTGACATCCAAGCAAGCTTTTAGAGATCTGCTAAATGAATGCCTCTATGTGATATCTAGAGCAAATACCTAGAGATCCATAGAGTCAATCAACATACAACAAATGTGATTCGCTCTAAACGCATACCTCATTTGTTGGGAAAATTTGTTGATCTTTGTATAAAGAATCAAAAGAGAAGGTAGAAAACAAGCATACGCATCTAGTACCCGTCGGATCCACATATCCCGTCGAAAAAACCTCCGCAAAACTCGCAAGTAATCCCGCTATGTCACTGTTCATCCGACGCCATTCCGGGATTTCTGCCTAAATCTCGCGAAAGCTCCTCGATCCTCACCTTCTTCATGTCATTAAAAGCCCAACGAGCGAAGCCTTTAGCGCCTCTTCCATTTTGCTACCCACACGAGAACTCCACTCAGCTCCCTCTTACCTCGATCTACGTGCCCTCTAGCTCGCCGAAGGAAAGAAAGCGACTATGCAGGTGGAGGCTGGGGCCAAATTTTCGGAGCCCACATGAACACAACTAAGAGATTTCACTTTACATTTAAATTAAATTGATTCATGTCACATTCAAATAACCCTCAAAATTAAATCAAACATAAAACTAATGTAAACTAATAACTAAAATTAAATGACATAAATAGAACTAATACAATCTAATCCAAAATTTGATGTAGTCAAATTTAAATGTAAAGATAGATTTAAAAAATTATTAAAAAAGAAAAAGAGAGAAATAGAGTAAAGGATAATGAATAATCAACTAAAAATCCAAATCCAGTAGAAAAAATCTCAAATAAGTTTTTGTAATTACATAAGAATATATCGAATAATAAACCAAACAATCATTTCAATATGGTTTATGTTAGGGGAAGAGGGTCCAATTTGATAGTGACTTCTATAAACCAGGTCTATAGCACCCTTAGTATGAAATTTGATGATTACTGAACTTTATATAACAATCCCATTGATTTTGATGAATTTTCTGGTTTTTTTTATTTATTATAATTCAAATGCCAAGTGGAAGAGGAATGAGGATAAATTGATTATTTTCCCTGCCTCTAGCATGACTCAAGATATAGATGCTTGGTTTTAATTTATTTCTGCCAAGATGATACCGTGTAGGAAGAATATTAGCGAGGCCACTAATAATTGTGTGATGTCTGAAAATCTAATTTAGAAAAAAATATTATTTTATATTATAATTTACACAACTATAACTATCTAATTTCTTTTATCAATATAAATAGTAGCATAAATAAAGCTAATAGTGACAAACTATTACTCAATCATATATCCATATTTATTTTCAATTCGTTGAAGTAAATAAAATATAATTAAGCTTAATTCAGAAAGTGTCAAAATGTCTTAACAATATGCAACAGAAAACTCTACTGAGCAGAAATACATATTTTCATAAATTAACCAAATTATTAGAGATAATATATAATATTTTAAAGCTTTAATGAACTAAAATACTATTTTTAGATGTCAAAATAAATTTTAAATAGGCAAAAATCATTGCTTTTCGAAATTGTCTGGTTAAAATTCTCAAATAATTATTTAAAATGTTCATAATATTAATTTCTATAACATATAAAATGTTACACAGTGGAAACCTTATCAATACAAAATTATTCTTATTTTTCGTTACTGGAAATATAAATTTAATCAGAGAAATACAAAAAATACAAAATATTGAAATAAAAACTAGGATAATGATTTCTTACAGTGAAATCAATAAATATCACAATTGACTAATGAAAATCGTTCTATAGCTTCCAAATCTATATTTTCCTTTTCTCTCTCATATTTCTCTGAAAAATTCCTAACATGCTCTCCGTTAGAGAATTAAGGAAGAAATGAGGAAAGAAGTATTTAATGGAATAAGAAGTATTTATCTATGTTATGACGAAGACGGTTATTGATTCGGATTATATTGACTCCTTCAAAAAAATATTTCATGGCATAAAATTGTTACAATGATAATGGTGACTTTTATTTCATTAAATATGCAACATAGTGGCTAGTTTCTTTTTTTGAATTTTTGATGTGATGACAGTGTTGTTTGTAATGTAGAGTAGGTCTAGACTTTTATGGCATAAAATTGTTTCATGTTTCCCCAATCCACTTTTATTTATGTTACCACATAAAAATTTAAAATCTAATGTGACTATGTCCTCCATAGGAAATTTAAATATAAGCGTGAAAATATGGATATTAAGAAGATATGGTGTATGTAATAAATCAAGTGATTAATATACATTATGTTAGTCATAACTTCATATATATCAAATTTGTATGCAAATAATCACCACATGTATAATAAATTTAGATTTGTAAAACCATATAAAAAGCACTGAATTCTTATTTTCTTTTTCTTGCTCCTTAAAAAAAATATTCGACTTGTAAGATAATTTAAGTGATCTCCAAAGATTAGTACTTTAACTTGTAAGGATAGCAATTGATAATTGAGCAAACATTCTCATCATTTTATTACTCGAAATGACATGCACACTTGCAAAACACCGTATAATTCATTCGCAGATCCAGGTTTTACAATCGAGTCAAGAAATATACGAAAGTGTTCATGCTAATTATTTCTCATGATATAGACGTACTACAACTCATTATTATTGGCTAGCTATCATGACTCCAGATCATTAAAGCCACACACTAATATGCCCTAGTTGATCTAAAAGCAGAATTGTTACCAAACAAACTCTTTAAAGCCTGAACTCCTTCCGGGGCAAATGAGTGTCGACTATAAGCAAGTTTAATGAAGTAACCAAACAAATCAAGAAGTAGCCGTGAATATCTTCCTGCTCCATATTACGCATGTTAAAAATTAGCTACAGTACCACCAAATCATGATGAAATCATTGGAAAAAGATGCTGATTCTATCATGCTCTTGAAGATTTGGGTGATACCATTGTAATAGAAATTTTTAAGCGTTAGCTCTGCAAAAGTGGAGGATTTTAATGTTACAAAGGTAATTGACTCCAATGAAAAACAGTTAGCACTTTGCCCTCTGCCGGACATAACACATGCCAAGCCTAAAATTTCAAAAAAAAACTATTCACTGAATATTGAACTCCTCCATGGTAAATGGGTTTATTTTAGAGTTTTTTTTTTCATCATGTAAGCTTAAGTTATCTGGATTTCTCCAACAAATACAGAGTTAATTAGGAAAACAAGGGGTAAAATAAAATGGAATGAACAAAAAGCAACAAGATCAGTAAGGAGCTAGTTTTTAATGGACTAAATGAGATTGAGAAATGGGGAAGTGCCAAGATAGTTCAGAGATTTACAGAGAACTAGGAGGTACAACATCTGAGATTTTAATAGGGCAATTGTACATTCAGCGTACACAAACATGGCCAAGGATCAGAACACAGCTCTCAGTATCCAAATAATGTTTCATAGAGGCAGTGAAACTATGGAAGACTCAGAATTTCAGCCTTCACTTATTTCTTGCTAAATAAGTTTCTCAGCATCCCCTTCTCTAGTCTCTCCAACAGCTTCTTTGAACCGGGCACATCCAACTCTTTAAGCTTCTTAAGGTACCCAATTGCACCATGAGAAATCATCATCTTCTTGGACTTCTTGCTGGAAGACAATGACAAGAGGCAAGATACTGCATACTTCTTCGCTGTATTTGCTGGGCTTGGGTCAAGCAACTGAACCATGCTTGGTACGCTCTGCTCATCCTTCTTTACATCTCGGCAAATCGGCCCATAGCTTATCAGGGTAGCAATTGCCTGGGCAGCCACCTCTCTTGCACCATTCGACTTGGCCTCCAACAACTTTATAAGAAAAGCAACACATCCATACTCCCAAATCAATCTCTTCATTTCAGAGGTACCAGATATCCTACAAATTGCAGATGCTGCAGCCTGCTGCGCACCCAGAGATCCATCCTTCAGTACATGGACTAGCCTTGGCAGAAGTCCGAGGGAGGGCAGGCTATCCATTGAGACTGAAACCAAAAGATTTCTCAGCGCAGAAACCGCCGATTCCTGTGGTAGAGGGCCATCAAGATAGGCTAAGAGGCTGCGAATTCCGCCCTCAGATACAATTGACTTCCTCAGGCTATTACAACCAGAAGACAAATTCTGCAAGCATTCAGCTGCATACTCTTTTGCACCCAAAACAGCACCGCAGTCGAGAATATTGATCATGACTCTGATAGCTCCTTCATCAGCAAGACTCTGACGCACTTCCACCACTGCAGAGAGGTTCTTTAAAGTGCCAGCGGCGGCCAATTGTGTAAATGAATCCCCAATTTGGCATACCTCAATCAATGGTTGGATGCCTCCATCCCCAGCAATGGCTCTAGCTGTGTCTACAGACATTGAGAGCCTTTGCAATGATATCACTGCTTTTTCCCTTCCGACAAGGCTACCGGATTCAACCAGCCTTACCAACGGTGGCAGGACAGCTTCAGAGACCAACAGACCCTCACAATTTCCAGATTCTGCTAAGAAGCACACAACGGTTGCGGCCTTCTCCCTGATCTTTGATGATGTGGAGGAAAGAAGCTGGACTAGGGCGGTGATGCTGCTACGGCCTAGGGCGGCCACCACACTTTTCTCATCCTCTCGCATCACCTCGAGCAACCCATCAATCGCGCGGTGCTTCGCCTCCGCGTGCCCAATTTGCAACCTTGCGAGCAATTCCCTAATGTTTGATTCCGAAGAAGTGCCCTCGGGCGAAGGGGGAAGGGCGACTTCACCGAGAACTCCCGATTTGATGAGAAGCCGGCAATCGTGGAGATTGAGCTCAAGCTTACCGGATAAAACATCGAGGTCACTCTGCATCTGGAGCTTTCCGACGGATGGGTCGCCTCCGGAGACCCGTTCAGCCAATTCAATGGTTTCGGCTAGGGTAGTAGCCACAGACTGAAGCTGCTCAAGGCAAAGCGCGTTCTTTGCAAAAAATGGGTGGCTTGAAAGGTCGGAGAGGCAGGGAGGGATGCGTTCGAGTTTGGAAGCAATAGATTTCCACCGGCCGGCAAAGCCCCGCGTGCCGCCGGAGGCCGCGGAACGGGATTTTGCCAGGGCCGAAGGGAGAAGGAGGCGGGCACGGGCGAGCCAGTGCTCGGCGGATCGCTCATCCAGGTCTTCGACCATGTCGGCGGCTGCGGTGGTCTGGAGAAAGGCAGGAAGAGAAAAAGGTGAGAGCTTTGAGGGAAAGAACGGCAAGTTTTTTCCGCACAGCGAAATGGAAATAGAGTATTAGATTCAGAGCAAAAAGCAAAAAGAGTGGAGTACAGCAGTCCTCCCTTCAATGAATCTTCGACCGCAGATCTTACGGAGCGTTTAGGCGGCCACCAGCTTCTCCGGCGAATAAGTAAGAGCATCGAAAGCGACTGAATAGTGGACGACTTTTGGAAGGGAAGAAGTGGAACACTGCTTTATGATTTGATAAATAACAACATTAATTATTATTACTATATATTAATTACTCCATAATTACAACTCAGAACTGGCATACGGGAAAGTTCCAGTGAGCTACTTCCTCCAGGTCAATGGCGTGAACGGTCGGCCGAGCCGAATTGGGTCGGTTCGGTAAGGAACGCATGTGCAGGAGTGACCAAGAAATTAAACAAAAAGAAAAAATAATTGAGTTTAAGATTTAAAATTTATTTTAAAATTAATATAAATTATTCTCAAAATAAATTTAATAAATTTTTACTTTTTATTTAAACATTTAAATTAATTAAGATAAATTCATACTCATCACATTGATAACTAAAACCCTCAACTAAAGAGACAATTAAATTTTATTTTAATCTCAACTTAATATAAATTATATTTAAATATTTAAAAAAAAAATTAAAAAGAATATTCTAATTAAAATTTAATACAATTAATAAATATTAAATTCTTTGAACTTATTTTGTTAGGATTAAAGTATATTAGTTAATTAATTATCGATATTTGAATTTTTCAAACTTTTTATGATTAAATTTATATTAAGATCTATCTATTCATTTTTTTATTAAAAAGAAAATTTACACACAACCATAGAATTTTGAATTTTAAACCTGACAACGTCCACTTATTTTAAAATTTTGGATATAAATGTATAAAAATAACACAAATATATATGAGATTAAATATATATTTAAAAAAGTATTTATTAAAAAAAAAGTTCAAAAGTTCGAATATCGAAAGTACCGTTTGAGACTTCAGCAATCCAGCTTTGATTGAAATACGTTAAATTTTGAAAATGAACGGATGAGAAGAGGGGAGATCATTCACCAGCTCGAGCTCCTGCTGCTGGCGGCCGGTTGCTAGCCGCTTCGCCTCAGAAACTGAAAGGCAAGAATGCTTAGGGGAATTAGAAAATCCCGAAAATACCACCGTTAATCTGCTTTCCTTCGCTTTGAGAGACTTTCTAATTCGCTTTCTCCTGCGCTTTAAAAGAAAAAGAAAAGGAGAAGAAAGACATTAATAGGCTGTTTGGTTGTTTCAAAAAAGAATGCAATAAAAAAAATGCGTTTAAAAGAATGTACGATTTATTTATTTTTTTTGTTTAGTTTGAATTAAATGAACTTTTCTGCCTCAAAGAAAGAAAGAAGAGCAAAATGAAGCTAAGATCTTACACAGTAGAAAGAGAGATTGAGGTACGCTTCAGGCAGATGAAGCAAGGAAGAAGAAAGAGAGGGAGAGAGAGGAACCTTCTCCTTCGAGCTATTGAGTTCTCTGCTTGCTTGGATTGAACTGTCGCCTCTCGGCCTCTGCTTCGCTGTGAAAAAGAGGATTCCTTTTTAAGGCGCACATAGGTTTATGATTAGCTGATTTAGATCGGACGGCTGTGTACGGGGGAATCCGAGATCCGACCGTTGCTCCAGAAACTCATTCAAAATTGAACTTTTTTGAAAAATTCCAAGATTGCCCTGCCGAGTAGGATGACATGGTAGGAGATTGTACTGTGTGTCCATGCGCTTTAATTATAAGATTTAAATGCTCAACAAAATGATGGAACCATTAATGGTGAACTCATGCATTAATTTCATAACTATTGTCACCATTATTTTATCTTTTTGGGACAAGTAAATTTTCCTTTAACAGCTTATTATATTATTATTATTATTTTATATATTTAAATTAATTAAAATAAATTTATACATATATCACATACGATAATATTCAAATTCAAAATTTTTAGTTCATAGTCAAAGTTCTCAATCAAAAGATAAAAAAATTTGCATCCATAATATATTAATGAATATAAATTATATAAAAATTTTCTGAAATATTCATGATCATTTTTAAAATTATTATTTTTACTTTAAGAATAATGCAAATATTTTGATGACCTCCATCGACGATTTAATTTAATTTTTCAGCATAAAATTGATATCCTTGGCACTTATTGGTACTTATATTATGTGATCTCCTTTTGAATTCAAACTTATCCATGTCTTTTTATTTATTTAAAATAGAAGGTTCTGTTGGCCATCCACTATATACTTTTTTTTTTTGACCCCAATGATTGCCATTCACTGTAAAAGCAAACTATAAATTATTCTTGAATTATAATATTTGATTTGGTTATAAAAATTAAAATATTACCAAACTCATAGATTTGGATTTATAGGAAAAAAATTCTCTTTTCCAACTTACAAATTATCCCATAGCACCGGAGCCTATGGAAGCGGTTTCTCTTCTTTACTTTTGATGTTGTTTAGGTATTTTTAAGCAAAAAATATGAAAATACATAGTGCTAGAGAAGTACCCAATAAATAAAGCTCGACATTCACATATATACAATTAAATTAGAGAGGTTTTAGTTTATTAAAATAGCTTTTTCTAGTATTTGATATGCATTATAAAAGGACTATCCTCCGACAAATTTAAAGAAGGTATCAATACAAAGCAAAGGTCACTGTTGACTCTTCGAGTCTTAGTGTATATCATGTGTCGGATAAATTTTTTTAGGCTTTGTTTGGGATAACTTTCTTATTGCTCACTAAAAGTAGGTTTTAAGTATAATTTTTTTTTACTAGAAAGTTGTTTTAGAAAATAGTAAGAAAGTGGTCTCAAATTAAGCCTTAGTAATTTGATAATAACAAAGCTCATGTAACATCATTTGACAGTCTATCAAGTGTTTCATTGGTTTTAATTGTGGCTGTGAGTTGAAGCTAAAACTTTAACAGATCATCATTAAGGTAGTTAGTTATTGTAAATCTTAGAGCCTAGTTTACAAATGTATAAAAGATTTTGGCTTAAAGTTCATTTATTTGTGATCACTACAAGTCTTAATGGCTCTAGATTAACAAGGCTCGGAATGATGTATTAGCATCTATGTTGCACCGATACAGATACGGCGACACGGATACGGGACACTTCAATTCTTAAAAATACAGGATACGGGTACGGCGCGGACACGGCATTATAATTTTTAAATCATACATAAAAATTAAGAAAGCAAACAGAGCATTGAAAGTTCGTTAGGGATGTTAAGCCCTATAGAACTAGCCCAAGCTAACCAAGAGGGGGGGTGAATTGGTATTTTAAAAAATTCTTTTCTCAAAGAATGAAAATCACAAACCAAAATCACACCACAAAAATAAATGCGGAATTAAAAGTGCGGAAGCAAAAATAAGAACACCGAAATTTATAGTGGTTCGGTCAACTTGACCTACGTCCACTCCTTGGAGGCACCCTCCAAGTATTGCACTACAAAAAGTGACTCTCCTTTAGCCCACACGACTAGGCGGAGAAGCCCTCACAAGAACCTCCTTTTTGCCACCCCGGCAAGGCAGAGAACCTACCTCCTTTTGCTTCCTCCAGAAGCTGGCAGAGAACCACAATCAAAAGCTAACTCCTTACCTCTACCGACCCTTCCACGGACGAGAAACTCTAGACGAAGAACAAGAAGAGCGATCCTTGAAGCAACCCTTGTGAATCCCCTCACAATCTCCCCCTCACAAGATCCTCTCTCTCTCCCTCTCTCTCTTTCTCTCCTCAAGGTCTTCTCACGTCAAGGCAGCAGCCAAAGGTATTTCAAAACGTTGAACATGAGCTCTTAAATAGAAGAGCTTCAAAGGAGCTCATTAATTGCAAGTTGCCGACTTTATCGTCCAGGCTGATATGGACATCGGCCTGACCGATCAGTACAAATCAACAAAGATCGGCAAGAGCGTCGCCCTGGATGCACTGCTGGACGATTGAAATTTGGTTTGATCGTCCAGGCCGATCTCACGATCGTCCTGGCCGATCAGTTCAAATCAGAGGCAAATCGTCCTGAGAATAGCCCTGGATACGAGCTGGCCGATATTTATCGTCATGAAGTAACTTAAGGATTTTGACTGGATCGTCCTGGCCGATCCTGCGATCGTCCAGGATGATATGATCGTATCAATCATCCTTAATTACTCCCTTGATTTCCTGAACAATTAAGGCATAATTTATGCATATCGTCTAAGCCGATACAGGATCGTCCTGGCCGATAATTTAAAAATACAGTATACCTTAATTGTTTATGGCGACTACTTCTTTCTATTTTGAGAATATCGTCCTAGCCGATACACGTATCGTCCCGACCGATATGTTAATGACTGTTGTCTTAATTAAGAATCCTTATTTAGACATTCTGTTTTAAGCCTGATCGTCCAGGCCGATCGAAAAATCGTCCTGGACGATATGAGTAAAAACAGAAATTCTAAGTCTCTCAAGTATGTGTGTGAAGGGTTACTTAGCATCAGTCTCTTTGACCATTACAAGTAGACTCAAGAAGTGAAAAACAAAAGTACAGACTGACTCAACCCTAAACCTACGCAATCCTGAATTGGCTTCGTCTTGTTCGTCCGATCTTCGATTCCTGAAACGTTAGAAGCAACAAGCAGTCCAAGAGAAATAGTGTTTGTCAATCATCAAAACATAAGCCATGAAAATAGATTTGCAATAAGCATATTATTTGAAATTAAAAAAAAAAAAAGACAACAACATCATTTGTAGTATTGTAGCTTATAATATCAAAATATAAGCAAGCATTAAATGTCTAGTACAACAATAAAAGCATAAACATAAATTATCTAGCACTTGTAATTTCAACTATTCAATAGAGGGAATTATATAATTATCTTCTTCATTGGTTTGTCTTTGAACTTCTATATTATCTTCAATAAATATCATAGCTTCTAATTCAGGCTCATCAAGTGAAAGATTAGTAAATTTTAATATTTTCATATCATCAAGAGACTCAAATCCATCTCGAAAATGAGAGAATCTTGCTCGCAACCGCGAAAGTAAATACGACACGTTTTTTTTTAATTCTTTTTGTTTTTCAACGGACACGCGTATCAGATTCGCGTGTCCTTTTGAAATTAAATAGTCTTTTAATTGGATACAGCTTTGGCGTATCCGACACATATAGGTGGAGTATCAGAGGCGTATCCATGTATCGGTGTATCGGATACAGCACAGCTTCGTAAATAGGTGTATCGGTGCAACATAGATTAGCATCTGTGATGTGGAGCTAGTTTGGCTTATGTTTTAAAGTCTGCAAATTGTAAGGGAATTCCAATGGATCCCATGGTTTTCTATCCCTTTTGTTGAAGCCAGGTAGCACCAATATATTCGAACACAATTTCTAAGTGTTTCAAAGTAACTGTTCAAGTGTGTGGATAATTACAACATTAGTTAAGGACCCAAGGTCTATCAAGATATGGTTCAAGGTATTACCATAAACAAAGGTAATAGCATACAAGGGTCTGTTATGGTCATTTATTTTTAATAAGAGGCTATCATCTATAAATATGGTCGAGAGAAGGTCATCAAAAGGAGGACATTCATTCAACTTTTCATCCATAAAATAAGCTTGAAAACTTCAGGATTTAATAACACTTTGGGAAAAGTTCTGTAAATCTCAGGAGATATTATTAGAGAATTATAAACACTCAGCAACATATATAGGGAGTTCTTAAGATGTGCGATAGAATATAATCTACATTAGCTTATGAAGTAGATATCTTTAATAAATCTTCAAAATCTTGAAAGGTTTATCAAGATCATGGGTATTAATATTCTTGCAATGTTTGAGTACAACCCAAAACTATTTCGCTTCAATCTGCTTCAACCCAAACCCGACACAACTAGGAAAATAGGGAAGAATTTTAGACCCGGGCCTAACTCACCAGGTTTTTGGGTTGATTTCACCCTACCCGCTAACAGACGGATGCGAGCACTGGTTGGGTGGGTGAGGCCGACGATTTGCAAGGACGAGTGCAAGGATACGAGGGTGAGTGCTGGCGAGGTAGGCAAGTGCTGGGACAAGGTAGGGGAGCGTGGGATGCTGGGGTGAGCGATGGACATGGGGGCGAGGGAGAGCTTGAGATACGATGCGAGGGTGGGGCAGGGTCGTGGTGTTGTACGGGTAATAAGTGTGAATTATCTAATATTTTAAAGGTTTTTTTTTGTGAAAATATATTATTTTAATTATTTTTGTACAGAAAAGCTAAAAAAATCATAGAAAGTTCTAAGCAGCACACAACGCCATGACAGCAAATGAAATAACATCGTAGAGCCACCTTCAATATAGTCAAGATGCCACAAATTGGACATTGCGATGCTGAGTTCTTTATTTGCAAGTGCTGTGGTGGAAGCACAACCAACACCACAACATTACCCACATTGGGGTGTTAAAAAGACAGCTTGAAAGCGTCAGATTCTCTATTTTTAAATGCGGAGATGCCATAATTTCTCATGCCTTTGTGTCATTTTTTTCACTCGGGTGACACAAAGCTCGAATGTCAACAACACCACGACGTTGCAGTTATAACTTTCAAGGGCCACATTCTCTCAATAAAGAAATGTGAATGTTTGCTATGTAACCAATCCACATGAGCAAGCGGTAGGGCGGTGCAAAAATTTTAGTGCCAAGGTGTTAGTTCACTTCAATGGTGTCGCAATGCCACTTTTTCAAGCATGATAGTTCCAGATGCCATTTTGTGTTGTTCTATAAATAGTTATGATGTTATGTTTATGAGGGAGTTCAATCACCTGTGTAAAAAGTCAGTTCTATTTAGAGTATTTCCTTACTTTTCTCTTAGAGTAAAATCTAAGTGAGACTATGAAAGCACAATATACAACCATTTAAAGTGTCTAGCTTATATTTCTTGAAGCAACTCTGTAAGTTAAGGGAGGAGTGTAGAGTAGATATTATGATCCTTTTTGGTGATATCACATTATTATATTTTCATTCTTCTATGAGTTTAATGAAAATGAGTATGTTTGTCATTTATTATATATTTGGCTAATTTTCTTCTTTTAGATTGATGATGCAAAGTACATCTTAATTACTAATGAAGTATCTTATTCTATAAATTTTAAATGAAATTTTCAATATTATCATATTCTTAAATTAATCCACATAGCGATAATATGTGTAAGTAAAATATATTATAATGTATAGCCTTGGTGAAGAAATATAAGAAAAATCATGAATATTGAGATAGGATATCTGCATGCCTAGATATAAAATATAAAATATTCTAGATTCTTAAGGAGATACTACACCTGTAAGAGGTTAGTAGATGCCCTTTTCACCCTTAGAAGGTTGAGAAAGATCTTGTTTTGCATATGCTCTGAATTGCACTTATAATTAAGAGTCTCATTAGAAAAGATATGAAATTTACACTCCTCAATCCAAAAAACTTTTATTAAATATTGTATTTAATATTTTTACTATTTTATTAAATGATAAAACATCCCTAAATATCAATTTTATTTTAGTAGGATAATTTTTATAATTCGAGTAAATGGTAGTAGTTTGTTGCAAGTAAGCATACTTTCTCATGAGTTTGACACTCTACTCTATCGCATTATTACTTGATTCAATACGCATACTTGAGTATATTAAGTAATATTTTATTATTTTTTATAAAAAAAAATTTAGCATTGTCTAGGGGTGATTTTTTTTTTTTGAGGAATGCTAAGTAGCAAATTAATAAAAAAGCCAAAAAGCCTAGATACAAGCTAATGAGAGACTACCCACCTATCACTTTCTATCATTAAAATTTGAACAAAGGAAGAAGGAAGGTTGCTCTCAAAAAAGAAGTCCCAAACAAAATCAAAAGATAATGCTAAGTTAGCACAATAATTCGCTAACTTATTACTATTACGCCTAACTGTTGGTGGAATTTTGGAAAACAGGTTTTGAAAAGTATTAGTTTTCTTTGGGGATTTAAAGTTAAATTCTAATTCTAAAATTGAATCATCCTGTTAGAAAGAATATATCACCTCGAAAGATGAAAATAAATTTTCATAACGGCGTTCAGATTTAGAATTATGAAATTCATCTTAAATATTATGACCGGATGCTAAAGAGAACTTCATATGGCCCCGAAGGGTCAAAATGAGGTTCAACTAAATATCCAGCTACAATATTCAAGAAGTGTGATCGTTAGGTTCACATCCAAAGCCTTATCAAAGAAAGATGTATCTCCCCGAAGGGAGAAAATATCATTCGATGATAATTCTTTGAATATGATAACAATGATCACTAGTATTTAGGTTTTCCCAAAGAAATCCAATTGAGTTTTGAAAAATCAATTTTTAAAACCAGGTGCGTGTGTGGTTCTAAATCTCCTACGAGCGCAAGCCCTCGTAGTTAATTACATCGTAGGGAGATAAAATCTCCTACGAAAACTCTCGATTAAAATAATGGCAGAATTTTGTTTAGAGTTTCTAGGAGTGATATCAAAGTATGAATAGAATTATTGGAAAATCAAAAGGGAATGGATCAAAATTGAACAGTTATTAACGGAGTTAAAGAATGAGAGGTAGGAGACACTTTGAGATTCCAGAACCATCCGGAAGTGTCCCAACTTAATCTAAGTGTTGGGCTTTATGTTTTGGATTGAAATGGTATTTAATTAGAGTTGAGCATTTTATTAGAAATGTGGGATTAGATTCCCGAAATTTGGGGTCTTATAATCAAAGATCTGCCCCGGATCCTAAATCTATTTTGGACACTGGACCACAGTCGTCCGATCCTAACTAATGCAGTGCAAGGTCTGGACTTACCCCGGCCTGGATTGGGGAGCCAGCTAACCACCTAATCGATTTAAAATAGATGAATCCGGTCTTTTATGAAAGAGTGGTATGGACGTTATAATTAAAGTTTTGGAAAGTTGGGGCCGACATCTAGAGATTCTCCTAATTGGCCCCATGGACTTATGTTGGGTGCTAAAATGCTAAGGACTATGAAATTAAAATTTTGACTCTTTAATTTGTATCTAATGCAATGCATGCTGGTTAACAACCTCAAATCAAATATGCTTGAAATTTTTTAAAAACAGGCTTATAAAATAATTTTTTAGAAGACTGGACTTCCCCAGGTCCGGCACCTCGTCCTCATAGGTCAGACTATCCGGACTCTACCCGCAGGCGGGGAAGGGTCTAAAACAAGGAAAGGAGAATGCAAAAATATGCATGCGACCCCGGGGTCGATCCCCGGCTAATTCCCTAGATTCGTTATCTTTCTATATTATTTAGACTCACTAAAATTTTAGACTTTTAAGATTATGAGTATAAAAATTTCACACCCTCACGAGCCTCACGTATCCAGGCGAAAACAAAGAGCGGCATGCAATCGCCAAGAAACTAGTAAAAGCAAGTAATCCTAAAGGCAATCATTTCAACACATCAAATATAAATGAATTAATTAATAAATGTCCATAGGCAAAGTTGCCTTACTTATTACAAACCAGAATATTACAGAAAGTAAAGTGGCCGGGCACCACTAACAACAACCCGGATTCTAAGCCTAGTAATGACGCAAGTTATTTTGAGTGGGATACTCTCAATCTTCAAATCTTCAAATCTTCAACTTCATTCTTCTTTGGACTCCTTTTCTTTGATCTTCTTGGAATCTTCGTAGTGGATTACCCAAATGGATAAGAGGGCACTTCCCTCTAAGGGGAAGGCCACTCTTTCCTCTTTGGGTAAGGAAGAGGTGATCCAAATTTGGATTTCCAAATGGAAAAGGAGTGTTCCCTAAAGGGGTATCCTTTCCTCTTTGGAATCCAAGCTTTGGATCTATGTATCCCAACTCAAAATCAAACTTTCACAACACTTGACACTTACACAAATTACATTGATATCAAAATAAAAATCTAGACTCACCTGCAGGGTTATCCTAAACAATTAATATATATAAAGCAGTTATTCCCAAGCAGTTGTATATGAGCAGAAAAGAAAGTAAACACACTGGCCACGCTCTTTTTATTTGGGGGCTTTAGCAGCTGAAGCACCTGTGCAAAGAGTTTATAATATTTATGCATTTTTTGATTTGCCCCCTTTTTTATATTGCCCTGCATGAGCGTGGCCACCTGCAGAAAACTGTGTCAACATCCAGATCGTACCTAACCTAAGGGTAATCTAGTCGCCAAACACATCAATCCATCCACAGAGTACAGAAAAAGTAAGCAGACACAGCAAAGCAATTTCATCCACAACATGCAGTGAAAACTACGAAAAATCCGGCACACAACAGTAAAGTAAACACCGGCCTATCCTAGATCTAAAGTTGGTTGTCCTAGCACATCATCTAAAGTGTGTGAGAAAGGTCGTGTGGCTGGGATAGATCCTAAAGTGGGTGATTAGTTAAAGTTGTCTAAAAGTTTGGATTTGTTAAGGCTTAGAAGGGGATTTAAATTAGAATTTAAATATTAATGAATTAAGAATTTTAATTAGACATATTTTAAAAGTTAATTGATTGCTACCTTTGTTTCACACCGAGGCCGTGAAGTTTATTTCACCTTCCTTGGGGCTAAGCTAATAGCCTCGTAGGCCTGGGTTACCCAGTAGCAATCGGGGTTGATTAAGTTATTTAAATTGGTTAGAATTAAAAGAGTGGATTAATACAAAAATGAATTAGTTACTGATTTTTAAAAGCTTGATTAATTTAAGTTTGCCATTAATTGATTCGTGGCGTTGTGCCACCAGGCTCGAGGAACCAGCCTCCTTAGGACACTTAGCCCCGCAGCCCGGAGTAGTCCAGCCGATAAACCAAGTTAATGTAATTGAATTAGGGATTTTTTTAGAATGTTAAATAATTGAGAATTAATCCATTTTAAGGTTTGACACCCTTTAGAATTCATTCGTGGCGTTGTGCCACCAGGCTCGAGGAACCAGCCTCCTTAGGACACTTAGCCCCGCAGCCCGGAGTAGTCCAGCCAATAAACTTCAACTTTAGGGTGGATGTTGTGTTTTAAAAGGTTTGTCAAGTGTTTTAAGCATTAAACCAACATTTTCTGAATTTTAGAATGATTATGAGTTTTTATGAATTTTTTAATATTTTAATGATTTAATTAAGGGGTTGAAAATCGACTCTTTGATTAAGCTCAAATTCTGGAATGCTTGTATTTTATTAAAATACTAGACCTTACCACGATCAGTTAGAAGGTAAGTACGTTGAAATCGGATTTTTCTACATTTTATTACGAAGGTTCGAAGTTCTGAACTAGTTTTGACTTAAAGTTGACCGATTTGTTGACTTTTTAAAATATTGCAAATTTCTGGAATTTAATATTTTTAATAAATACTAGACATCACTATGAGTTGAATGCAAGTGAGTTTGGGTGATTTGGATTTTATTTGAATTAGTTATGGATTATCGAAGTTTGGACATTTTAATGAATTTTAGGAATTCTAAATTAGAGGGTCTCTTTGTGATTTTGCTTCAAACAAACTTCCAATCTCTTGAAAACACCTCCAAAGGTCAGGAACAACCTAAGGAGGGATCCCCAAGTGTTTGGGAGATTTTTAGATTTTTATATTATTATTAATAAATTATCTTAATTAAATATTGGTTTTCACTTAAAATTAAATTAGGGTTTAAGTTGCTGTCAAATCAAAGGGCTTTTAATTATCATAGATTAAGGACTGAATTCTGGTCAGTTTGAGGGTTTATATGTAATTTTTGGATTTAAATTGGATTTATTACAATTTTTAGAAGTTTTAAAGGCTTAATTAAGGGTTTAAGACTTAGAAAATTAATTAGGGGACCTAATGACCTCAAAAATCAGTGAAAATTTCCCTAGGGGCTGAGGGTGTCACTAAGTTCAAATGTTCAAAGTTTCAACTCAAGGGGAAGTGAATCCTAATTATTGAAATTTTTCTAAGTTTTCTATACATGAGTCCTTAATTATTGTCCTTAATTATGTCACTAGTTTTGAATAGGTTCAAATCAAAGTTCCTCTAACCCTTTGAATAAACATGGCATGCATATACAAGTGGCAAGCAAACAAGTCCTTAGATCTAGGAGAACCTAGACTAGGTGGTGTGTGCACCTTAAGCATGCAATTAACTAATTAACACAATTAAGACAAATTTAGTGAATAACCAAGAAATGATTATTCACCAAACATCCCCTTCATTTCTATTTAAACATGCTTAATCAACATTTAAGATCTCAAATGACTCTTGAACACTTAAGAATTTACATATATATATAGAATTTCAAAATATATATTTAAAATACATAAATATAAATGAATTATATATATATATATAAATAGAAATATATATTATAAAATAATTAAATATATTATCAAAATACATGTTAATGGGTTGAAGGATCTACTGATCCCCATAGAAGTTTGGAAATAATACAATATATTTCTTATATTTTTTTAAATACTTAATATTTAATTAAATATAAAAAGGATGAAAATACTCCAATAATTCAAAATACCTTTAAAAACCATTCAAATAATACTGAAAAATTTTCTGGAGACCAGCCATGCACTCAACAACATGCATGCCAAATTTCAAATAAAAATAATTTTTATATAATTAATTAAAAATGAAATATATATTTCTGTATTTCTTAAATTACCAGTAAAATAATAGTCAAAATAAACTGATTTTATTTTTAAAATAAACTAGATGAAATTCTGAAAATTTTGATATATTATACTTAATTTTTGGTTATATATTTGATTTACTATGATTTATTTAAGTTTCAGCAATTAAAACTAATTAAAATCCATTATTTTTAATTAAATGGCGGCGGTCAGACACGCGGCGCGCTAGGATTGGCGGGATCAAAACCGCGCGGCGGCGGGGACACGCGTCGGCCGCTGGCCGCTTCACGCGGTTTTCACTTAACCACGTCAGCGGCGCGTAACAGCCGTTGGATTAACCGCGGGTTCGATCCAACGGCTGAGATCAGATCCCGCGGTCTGATCTCACCAGGAGAAGATCAGACGGCGGAGATTCGATCCCGCCGTTCCGAATGGACGGCCCTGATCCCGCCAGTCGATCGCTCGAACGCTAAACCGAATACACGGTCGAACCAAAGCGCGGAACGGCAAGATCTAGACCGTTGATCGCGTGATCAACGGTCTAGAAAACGTACATCTGCAGCGAACTGCGAATGTCGCCCTAGGATCCGTTTTTTGGTTCGTTCTCCCGATCGGGTGGACCAAATCGCTTGAAATTTTAAACACAGAGAGCAGGCATGAACAGAAATAGTGGGGAAGGATTCGTTTTAGCTAAAACCCTAAAGACATAAAACTATTTAGATTTAACTAATGTGACCTAGATCTAGGGTTTTAGGGAATTATACCGTTAGATCTTCGGAATTTCTGGATGGTTGAGCTTGTAGATTGTCCAAGTGAAGATTCCCAGCGAAAATCCAAGCTCGAACGCGTCTGGATCGGCTGCTATAGGCTTGGGACGGTCTAGGTGGTGGGTTCGCCGGAGAACTCGCCGCCGGTGACGTGCAACCACCTGGGTTTTGTAGTGGGAAGGTAGAGGAAGCTCTGGAGGTTCGAAACGAACTGAGAGCTCGGTCTGGGAGGCTAGGGTTGGTGAGAGAAGCTGCCTTGATCAATTAACCTCAAAAGGTGCCTTTCTCCCTATTCAAACGGGCTGGGCTAGATTGGACGGCTAGGATTGATGCAGGGGCTCTCCAGATGATGCCACCTCTCCCTGGGAAAGCTGGAAGGCTGCGGAAAGGGCTGGACAAGCCTTGCTCCTATTGGGTGGACTTGGGATGAGTGAGAGGAGGCATTGCCACTTATGGCTAAACCAGGCCCTGAGCTTGGTTAGGAGAGCTCCAAGTGAGCTTTAGGGCATAAAGGGGGCGGCCTAAAGCAGCTTAAATCAAGGAAAAGGGTTTTGCATGTGATAAGCCCTTCTAGAAGAGGTTTAAGCTTGAGTTTGACCAAGTTGACCAGTCAACTGGTCAATGGGTGCTGACATGGCATAGGAGGGTCAAGGCTACAGGTTGGAGAAGCTCCAAGCCTAAACTCACACTCTTTGAGGTCAAAATGGGAGGTTTGACCAATTCAAAGAGGGATTTAAGGCTTTGTTGACTTGGTTTGACCAGTCAACCAGGTCAAAATTAGTGATGTGGCACTCAAGGAAGGAGAGGGATATTTGAAATGGTTCAATCAAGGGTCAAAAGGTCAAAGTCAAGGCTTGGTAGGAATAGGAGCAAACACCACCAAGCTTTGACCTAGAATTTAGGGTTGACTTGGTCAAACCAAGTTGGGTTGAGCTCAAAATAGGTTTAGAAATGTTCAAGGCTTTGAATAGAATGATTTTAGGAGTTTGAAGATATTGATGTGGTTAAATGGGTTGGAATGGTTCATTTGAAACCTTAAGGGTCCATTGGGTCAAACCATGTTGACTGAGTCAACTAGGTTGACCCAATGGGTAAATCTGGGCTGGACAGGTTTGAAAAGACATTTGAAGACCATTGAGGGTGGTTCCTAGGTCTGGGGAGGTCAAACTAATCAAAATCCCTATTTGAGCCCCTAAGGGCCTGTTTGGTCAACCTGGGTTGACTTGGTCAACCAGGTTGACCCAGGGTCTGGGTTTGGGCTCAACAGGTTTAAAATGATATTTTGAGGTCAATGGAAGTGGTTGGGTGACTTAAAGAGGTCATTTGGGTCAAAACACATGTTTGGACCCTTAAAGGGCCCCTTGGGTCAAACCAGTTGACTTGGTCAACCAGGTTGACTCAAGGGTTGGAAATAGGTTCAAAAGTTTTGAAATGGCATTTGAAATTTGTTAAAGGTGGTTGCATCCCATTTGGAGCTCATTTGGTTTGAAATCCCCATTTGAGCCCCATAGGGGCATTTTGGTCAATTTTGACCTATTGGTCAACTAAGGTCAAAAAGGGTCTGGAAAATGCAGTTTACTGCTCAATGGGTTAAATTCAAAGGTCTGGAAGTGATTGGAGGCTTGGATAAGGGTTCCAAGGTCAAAATCTCAAAAGGGGTTAGGCTCAGTGGCACAGGCTGTAAATATTTGAAGGTTTTACAGCCTTTGAATTTTAATTCAGATTCTGGGGTTAGAGACCTCAGAATGAACTCAAACTTGGAGGGTAGCCTTTAGAGACATGTCTTATCACTTTGCAAGTGATAGACCCTGAATCAGAGGCCATTTGACTGGGTTTTTGAAATGTTTGAAAAATCTCTGAAAAGGGTGTTTAGGACAGGGCCTTAAAGGTTTGAATTTGAGTTTAAACTTCTGGATTTGGGTTTGATTTGAAGTTTAAATTAATTTGGACTTGAATTGAGTGGAGTTTGAGATTCAAATTGGTCACATGTAGGAGTCAAATTGAAATTGAAGTGAATTAAATATAGGAATTGATTTAAAATTGAGGTTGATCAAAGGTGGAGGTTGATTTGAAGTTGGAGTGATCCTAAGATCTAGGAGAGTTCTAAGATCTAGGATTTAAAGGAATCCTAGGCTCTAGAATAGGCTCTAAGGTCTAGTTCTAGGAAAGATCCTAAGGTCTAGAGTGGATCCTAGGGTCTAGGATTAAATTTAGAATCTGGAAGGGTCTTAGTGACCTCATACAAAAATGAGGTCAACAAATGGACCCCCAATGTGTGTGGTAGAAGGAACTTCTGCTGCACACATTGGCGTTGACCGAATGGAAGTAGAATTCTGGGAGTGAAAGGGAGATCATCTCCCAACCTCAAGCCTATAGGATGCTAATGGAAGGCTTACACCTATTGGATAAGGAAAACTGGTAAAACCAAGGTAGGGAATATCTAGCCTTGGGTCTAAGGAAGGGCATCACCCAACCTTAGGTCTACAGGATGCTGATAGAAGACTTATTCCTAGTAGACGGATCAACTGGAAACCAAGGTAGGGAATACCTAGCCTTGGGTCTAAGGAAGGGCATCACCCAACCTTAGGCCTATAGGATGCTGATAGAAGACTTACTCCTAATAGGCAGATTAACTGGAAACCAAGGTAGGGAATACCTAGCCTTGGGTCTAAGGAAGGGCATCACCCAACCTTAGGCCTATAGGATGCTGATAGAAGACTTACTCCAAATAGGCAAATTAACTGGAAACCAAAGTAGGGAATACCTAGCTTTGGGTCTAAGGAAGGGCATCACCCAACCTTAGGTCTACAGGATGCTGATAGAAGACTTACTCTTAGTAGACGGATCAACTGGAAACCAAGGTAGGGAATACCTAGCCTTGGGTCTAAGGAAGGGCATCACCCAACCTTAGGCCTATAGGATGCTGATAGAAGACTTACTCCAAATAGGCAAATTAACTGGAAACCAAAGTAGGGAATACCTAGCTTTGGGTCTAAGGAAGGGCATCACCCAACCTTAGGTCTACAGGATGCTGATAGAAGACTTACTCCTAGTAGACGGATCAACTGGAAACCAAGGTAGGGAATACCTAGCCTTGGGTCTAAGGAAGGGCATCACCCAACCTTAGGCCTATAGGATGCTGATAGAAGACTTACTCCTAATAGGCAGATTAACTGGAAACCAAGGTAGGGAATACCTAGCCTTGGGTCTAAGGAAGGGCATCACCCAACCTTAGGCCTATAGGATGCTGATAGAAGACTTACTCCAAATAGGCAAATTAACTGGAAACCAAAGTAGGGAATACCTAGCTTTGGGTCTAAGGAAGGGCATCACCCAACCTTAGGTCTACAGGATGCTGATAGAAGACTTACTCCTAGTAGACGGATCAACTGGAAACCAAGGTAGGGAATACCTAGCCTTGGGTCTAAGGAAGGGCATCACCCAACCTTAGGCCTATAGGATGCTGATAGAAGACTTACTCCAAATAGGCAAATTAACTGGCAAACTAGGATGGTGCCACGAAGGGCGTACTCCATCACTAGCGAATGGGAATCAGGATGGTGCCACGAAGGGCGTACTCCACCACTAATCCCCGGGTGAAATGCCAGGGTGGTGCCACAGAGGGCGTACTCCACCACTAGCGGGTCTAATCCTAAGGGAAGGAAGGACCTAACCTTAAGGAAAAGGCGAAGAGCGTTAAAAACTTAACTTAAAAAAAGGCAGAATCAAGCTATAAATCAAGAAAAGAAAGTTTTATTGATTGATAAAATGAGCTACATCAAGCATAGTATTTCTTAAGGAAACGCCCATTAACAGGTAGCATTGGGTGGTTCCCTTTACAATCTACTAACTGATACGAGCCTCCTTCGTAGACAGTCTCTATAACGAAGGGTCCTTCCCATGTAGGTTCAAATTTGCCTCCCAACTTCCGATGGGCCAAGATAGGCCTCCGAAGGACCAAAACCAAGTCTCCCGCTTGGAAGGTCCTAGGTCGCACTAACTTGTCATGGGCTTGAACCATACGGGATTTATACAACTCTAAACTTTGTTGAGCTTGGAGACGTCGCTCTTAAAGGCCTTCGAGTTCTTCCAATCGTAGTCTTGCATTTTGTTCATTGGTAATTTGATTCTGAACTGCAATTCTAAGCGAAGGGATTTGTATTTCCAAGGGTAGAACAGCCTCAGATCCATACACTAGTGCAAACGGGGTGGATTGGGTCGGGGTTCTATAAGTGGTACGATAAGCCCACAGAGCTTCCACCAACCGCTCATCCCACTGCCGTTTGTTATCATCAAGGGTCTTTTTGACAATTTGCACCAAGGTTTTGTTGAAGGCCTCGGCCAATCCATTCGCCCGAGGGTAATAGATCGTCGAATATCTCCAATCAATATTATGGCGCCTTACGAAACTATTGATTTTTGTAGACTTGAATGCGGACCCATTATCGGATATGATTCTGCGGGGTACGCCGAATCGATATACAATATGGTCACGAAAGAATTTTAAGACATGGTGTGATGTTACGTTTCGTAGGGGAATTGCTTCCGCCCATTTTGAAAAGTAATCAGTTGCAGCTAATATGAAACGATGACCTCTCGCGGAGGGAGGGTCAATCGGCCCAATGATATCCGTGCCCCAACTTTCAAAGGGCCACGAGGCTATCGTAGGGTGTAACACATTAGGCGGCTGATGTAAAACCACACCATGGACCTGACATTGATGACAGAGCTTTGCAGTATTCATGCAATCGTCAATCATTGTAGGCCAGTAGTACCCAAGTCTTTTAATCTTTAATTTCATTTTTGGACCCGATTGATGAGCACCGCACAGTCCTGAATGAACTTCATTAACAATTTTCTGGGCTTCTCGCTTGTTCAAACAGCGCAGCCACATGTGATCGAAGGACCGACGGTACAACAAATTGTTGACTAGTGCGTATGATAGGGCACGTTTCTTAATCTGGTTGGAGAGTGATTTATCCTGGGGAAGCTTCCCTTCTTTAAGGTAATCGACTAAGGGTCGTCTCCAATCGCCTTCTTCGTCAGTCGTCGAAGAGGCAGAAAGGATCTGAAGGGGAGTCTTACTAATATGTTCCAAGTCTATAAGAGAAAGGGTATTACGACCCTGTATCTCTATAGGGATGGAATCCTCCTCAGGACATGCAAATTCCTTTGCAAGTTTTGCTAAGGCATCCGCCGCAGAATTGCTTCCACGGGGAACCCTATACAAAGTAGCAATGGGAATTTGTTCCAACAAGTGGAGCGTGTACTGGTGATATTTTAGGAGATTCGGATTCAAGACTTTATAAGTTCCGGCGACTTGGTTAATAACTAGTTGGGAATCTCCAAAGATCTTAATCTCTTTAATCTCCATTAGAATTGCAAGTTCCAAACCAGTTATCAGAGCTTCGTATTCAGCTTCGTTGTTTGTGCAAGGCTCCGATAAGTGGTAGGAAAAATGCATCATTCCTTTTTCTGGTGTAATAAAAATTAGACCGACTCCAGCCTTTCCAGGAATTACAGATTGTTGGGTCGCAATCCTACGAGAGGATGCTGCCCCATCAAAATATAATTCCCAGATGGCCTCGCCAGATTCCCCCAAACTCATGATTTGTTCGTCGGGTAAGTCATCGTTCAGAGGAGAATCTGCCGGCAGCGGGTGTGCTGCCAGAAAATCGGCGACAGCCTGTCCTTTCACAGCACGAAGGGGAGTGAAAGTAATCTCAAATTGCAACAATATCATAGACCAACGAGCTAGACGTCCTGACAAAGTAGGTCGGGTCATAAGATATTGCAAAGGATTAACTTTTGAAATCAAACTAATTGAGTGAGAAAGCATGTAATGCCTTAGTTTCTGAGCTGCAAAAACCAGAGCAAGACAATGCTTCTCAATTGACGGGTATCGAATTTCAGTAGGAAGGAGTCTTCGACTAAGGTAGTAGAGAGCATTCTCTTTTCCCTCGTCGTTAACTTGAGCCAACAGAGCACCTAAAGACTCATCTAGAGCTGCGGTGTAGAGGATTAATGGCTTTCCGGGAATCGGAGCTGCCAAGACTGGCGGGTTAGACAGGTATTGTTTGATATCATCAAAAGCATTTTGACACTTCTCGCCCCATACGAATTTAGTATCCTTTTTCGCAAGGACAGAAAAGGGTTGACATCTCCCGGAAAGATTAGAAATAAACCTCCTTATATATGCCAATCTACCTTGTAGAGACCTTAATTGAGTAAGGCTCTTAGGGGATGGCATATCTAAGATGGCTTCAATTTTAGCAGGATCTATCTCGATTCCGCGGTGCCTCACTACGAATCCTAAGAATTTTCCTGAAGCGACGCCGAAGGCGCACTTCAAGGGGTTCATTTTCAAATCGTAGCGGCGCAACCGTTCGAAAACAACTCTTAAGTCATGCAGGTGAGCCTCTTTAACCTTGCTCTTGACAACTAAATCATCAATATAACATTCAACTTGATTATGAATTAAGTCGTCAAAGATACGGGTCATGGCCCGTTGGTAGGTTGCTCCGGCATTCTTTAGGCCGAATGGCATTACCTTATAACAAAAGATTCCAATAGGGGTTCTGAACGCCGTATTTCTCTCATCTTCAGGGGCCATCTTGATTTGGTTATAACCCGACGAGCCATCCATGAAGGAGAAAATAGCATGTGAGGAGGCAATGTCCACCATGAGTTCTGGTATTGGTAAAGGGAACTCATCCTTAGGGCATGCCTTATTCAGATCCCTATAGTCGACACAAATCCGAATCTGACCATTTTTCTTCCGAACTGGCACGACGCTGGCCACCCAAGAGGGGTATTGTTCCTCTCGAATGAATCCGGCCTCCGCCAATTTCTTAACTTCAGAAACGACTTGTTGCTCAATCTCTAAGCGCATGCGTCGAGGAGCTTGTTTAACAGGGATGGCATCATGCCGAACCCCAAGTTTGTGAACTGCTACCTCAGCAGGCAAACCTGGCATTTCGTCATATGTCCAGGCAAAGCAGTCCCTAAACTCGAATAACAACTGGATTAAGTCTTGAGTTTCACCCTCGCTTAACAGAGTACTTATAAAAATCGGACGGGGGTCATCATCGTTTCCCAAGTTAATTTCTCTTAACTCATCGACTGTCGACTTAATTTCCTCTTCAAATTCAGGGGGTGCATCCCGAACTTGAAGATCATCGGGATCGTCTAAAGTCTCCAAACAGAGTCCATCCAAAGGACAAGGAGGATCTGTAGGGACATTTGGAGAATCGAGATGGTAAGTTATCATTAGGCAATACTCATCATCATCGAATGAACTAACTGTTCCAAAGCCAATACCACTTGTTGGATTTTTATTTACTTTTGTTCGCCAAATGTTCTCGTGGTATCTAGCTTGACCCTTAGTCCATCGGTATGGTATAGAACCTTTAGAAAAAGTATTTTTTACACAAACAGGGAAGTAGCCGAAAGGTAATTCCATTAATTCATTAAAATCTGCCTCCTCAAGGGTTACATCACCTTCGTCCCTTGCGGAGGAGGAGCCAGGAAAGAATTTCTGGACTTTCTTAACTTCACCATCCAAGTTGGGGGCCACTTTGACTTCTAACCCTACAACCCTGCCTGCCGACAGTGGGGTCAGAGAAAGGGCCTCAATCCTTCTAGTGAGCTTTTCATACATTGTTAATTCAGGCTCGTCACTTTTAACTTTTGAAATATCTACCTCAGGGTCACTGTCCTGGTCTAAGGTGAGATCAAATTTTGGAGGAGTATTTATGCTTTGATAATCGAGAGAGAGGGCAGCACCTTGACTTTCTAGTTCACTATCGGAATCTGATTCCAAATCAATATATACGGGTGCTGCTCTCCTGTCTAATGAAGCGCGGCCTCGACCTCGTGCCCTTAAAGCCATCCTCCCACCTCTTTGAGGTAATGTGCTTGGAGGTCTAAGGACAACAATATCAGAGTCGTCTTCACTACTCGATTGAATCATTTCTTGATTGATATTCTTATCTTTTTCTTTCTTTTGGTTGAATTTTTGTTCAACCATTTTCTCCTCAAATTTGATCTCTAATTTAGAACGGGACGAGGACCCTTTTGGTACGAAATATGCAGCATCTTCGTAGATCCCAATTTCTTGAATTGAGAATGGTTGCAAATCACCCTTAATCACATGTTCAATGCCATCTCGTTGATACTTAATGCATTGGTGTAGGGTAGATGGAACCATTCTATATTCGTGAATCCAAGGTCTACCTAGAAGTGCGTTAAAGGACGTAGTCGAATCAATTATATGAAATTTAGCTTCAGTTTTTAAACCTCCTATTTCTAGGAGTAGAGTGATCGAACCTAAAGCTCTCTCGCCCTTCTCGTTGAACCCACGAAGCACCAACCTGTCGGTTGAAAGCTTGCTAGTATCAACTCTGAGATAAGCAAGGGTCTTTATGTTCATCACGTTGACCGATGCACCCGGATCAACAAGGACTCTTGATAACTTAAAATTTCCCACTTCTACAGTAATGTAGAGGGGACGATTGTGGTCAGCAGTTCTCAAGAGTAAATCTTCGTCTGAAAAGGTAACCCCAGGAACCTCTTTGAAGTAGAGAGCCTCACCTTCTGAAGTTGCAGCCAACTGTGTTAAGCAAATCTCGGGATCGAGAAGTGCTTTAATTAAAGACTCCCTCATTTCTTTGGAAAGAAGGAGGGCGTCATAAATACTTAATTTTGCTGGCAACTTCCTAAGGTGGGCTAGAACATTATAATCAACCTTAGGAACGACAGACTCGAAACCCGGAGGAATTAAAGGAGATTCTGGTTGTTGAGGGGAATCCGGACTTAAAATTTCGAATGAAGGTTGCTTGCCTTTATCCTGAGGGGGCATCCTAGGGGGTAAGACTTTACCGCCACGGAGTTGCACCTGCTCGATGTCTTCGGGCGGGCAAACTAGAGCAGTGTCTACACACACCATAGGTGTCGGATCATCATTTTCTGAAAGCGAGTCAGAATCTGAAAGTTCTATCAAGATAGGATTTCCTTGGAAATTAATTTGAGGGAAATCACTTTCTGATAAAGCTTCAAATTCGACCTCTTCTTGAATAGTCGATTCAGTGAGGTTGGTTTGATTAGCCTCAATATTTGGTTCATTAGGAGTTTGATTCAAAGCAGGAGAGTCATCAATTTGCATTTGAGATTCATGGTTAATCATCAAGACAGAAGTAGAAGGATGTTTTTTATTCATCTTTTGACCCTTCGCCTTTGATGGGGCAAAGTAAAAGTCAGATAACAAAAGAGGGGAAAGGGTTTTAACACCACCATCCGCCATTCTAATACATCTCTCATCTACACACTTCCTCTCTACAAAATCAGATTTTTTCTTTTTTCACATTTTTCTCAGTAGTTCCTAAGACTACTGGAGAGGGAAGTGGCTCAACATCCTTCTGCGAAGCGTCCAGGTCAACCTTCCACACCGGGGCCTGGGCTATCGTAGTCAGCTGTTGAGAAAGATGAAAAGACTTGTTAATCGACTTTTTAAGTGCCCGGGACAAAGCAATGTCCCAACCATCTTCAACAAAACAAGAAGAGTTAAGAGGATTACCTGAAATGGTCTTAATTGAAGCCTTTTCTGGATCGACCAAGTATTCCTTAGGTATTATGATGTTACCTTGGGTGTAGTTCCTCTCAAGCCAATCTTTGAACACAACGCAGTCCTCAAGAGGGTGACTAAGCATCCTGTGGTAGGGGCAGTACTTGGGATCATCTTTCTTGCTCTCATCCTCAGGCCTTCTAGCCTCTGGCAACTGAAATCCGGTTTCTTTAACAGACTCCTGAAGATCTTCTTAACTGACTCCCTTTTAAATGGATAAGGTTTTGCCAATCTCTCTCTAAAAGGGATGAAAGAGGGATCTCTAGTATATTGAGGAACTATCTGAAAGGGCTGCTTCTGAGGCGGCTGTGGTGGAAGTGGAGTGCTAGGCTGACTAACCATTGGCCTCTTTCCTTTATCTACTGCTGAGACCACAGCTTTCTTTTCAAATGTCTTCACCAGTTTTGGACCCTTCCTTTCTTCAGACTGCTCTCGTAAGAATGGCATCCTAGGAGCCTCTTCCTGCAAATTGCTAGCCTTATTAAGAAGTTTCTCAAAAGTTTTAATAGTGAAACCCTTCAGGAGAAAAGCAACAGGACCGTGGATATTCTTCAAAAGAATCTCCACAGCATGTTGTTCTTGCAACTGGGGTTCACACTTCATCGAGAGGTTTCGCCACCTCAAGATGTACTCAACTAGAGACTCTCCCGGCTTTTGCTTTTCAACCACGAGATCGCCCACGGTGGTGCGTTGTTGCGCTCCAGAAAATCTCTTAAGAAAGAGGTTTTCTAGGTCGCTAAAGGTTCTTACTGAACCGTTGGGCAGATCGGCGTACCATTCAAAAGCAATGCCAGATAGACTACTTACAAATTGGCGAAATAGTAGAGCATCTGACCCTCCTGCATTGCAACAGCTTGCTCGGAAGTGGGCCAGATGCTGTCTCGGATTTTCAATTCCGGTGAAAACTTTAAAAGTTGGTGGCACAAAGCCCTTTGGATAAGGAACTAGGTCATATTCCTCGGGGTAGGGTCTACCCTTTGCAATAGACACAGTTCCTTGAGCATGGGCTAAGGCCTCCCTTACCTGGTCCTCAATTAACTGCTTGATATCCTTCTGGGGTGGGATCGGAGGAATGGTGGAAACTGTAGGGTGAACTGGAGGTGTCTCTACTGGACAAGGAGAGTCGCAGGTGGTGACTCGAGAGGTCTGGATTTAAGCTCTGCCCTTTTGGCCTTTTCTGTGAGCTCTCGAGCTGATTGGTGAATCACAAAAGACTCTTGCTGTGATTTGTCCAACTTTTCTTGCATTTCTCTAACTTGTGACATCATGGTAGCAAGCTGAGTCTCCAAGTTCTTTATATGTTCTTCATCCTTATCTTTCACAGACTCATCTGATTCTGACTCAACAGCATGCGGATCATCATCTTTAACAAATCGGCGTCTGCTGGGCTCAGCTTCTTTATTAGACCCTCTAGTCTCAACCACATGAATGCCTCCAACATAATCATCTTCATTTCCAAGGAGATCATCCATATCAGGGTCAAAAGAAGCCATTCCTTCTTTGTTCAACAAGATGTTTCTTATTTCTTGAACTACCTCCTCGACCGGTCTATCCCCAATTGATTTAGGGTCGAGGGGTAAGTATCCTTTATACTCAGCCATATCAAACAACTCTTCAGAATCCATAAGGGCAATGATTTCTGTAAGTTTTGGATTAGGATCTGGTTGAGACTTTGTATCTGGCTCATCTTCCATCTCTAAATCCTGGTCAACTCTCTCCTCTTCGACTATCCCAAAGCTGGTAGTCAGAAGAGTGGCATCCTCTACAGGGAGAGGGACATATTCCTCAGGGGAAGTAGGAGCTTGTAAAGTGATAGTTCCCACATCCGGTAAGGTAAGGTCCTCAGACACCTGACTAAGGGGCCTAGGAATGACACTCGGACTTTGGGGATCATCAACTGGGGTAGCAGGAACGGTAACTATTGGATCTGGGGTTAAACTGGCCGTGGTAGGACTGTCAACTGTAACAACTGGAGTACTAGCCTGAACATCCATCAATTCAACTGAACTTGGAGTAGGGTTGATTGAAACTCGTTGGAGCTGCAGAATGAACTTAGAAGTTCTAGGAGGTGGTGGCAGATTTCTCCAACTTAGTTCTCTTTGGCACATATCTCCTTTCAGGAGATTTATGTCTTTTTCCTTTAAGATCCACAGACTTTTGAACTTCAACCCCTTTGGTTTGACAATCACTGAGGCCAATCTCACAGGTTTATGTGGGGGTACCGGGGGTCTACCAGTAAATTGGCGGCCTCTCTCGGACCCAGTCAACACAATACCCTCTGTTTGAGAGGACAGAGGGCGTGGCACCCAGTGATATCCATCAACCAGCACCGAAGTAGCAGGCTGTCTAGCATACTTCTTATTCTTCCTAACGAATTGAGGGGTTAAATTCTTTGCTTCAGATGCTTCTTCCTTCAATACTTCTTTTTGGAAGCGATGTGAGATCACTCCCTTTAACTGTTTCACATATTCCTCTTTAGTCTGTCCGGTCTGTGCAGCGCAGGTGTGAATTATATTTCTCAAGTTCTTGTCTTTTGAAGGTGTTTTTCTTTCTGAGTCTTCTTGGTCGAGTAGTCGACCGGGCATGGTGGAGAACGGGCTATCCTAGCTATCCTCTCCTCCCCTTGAGCTGAAGCCAGGGGTAAAAGCGACTTCCCTTTAGGAGGGGAGAGGAAGCAGGAATAGGTAGTTCCTCAACAGCCTCAGGTTCTACTTGGGCCAAGGTCTTAAAAGGTAGGACTCTCTTAGCCTTAGAGATTTTCTTCCTAAGTCTCCTCAAATAATTCTTCTTCTGATTCTTAGTGGTGAATCTAAGTCCAGAACTAGACCCTTCTTCAAAGACAGACTTAATTTCAGTGGAAGGCTCAACAACTGGTTCAGGCTGTTCCTGATCATCACTGACTACTGGCAAGGTGGGTGCAGATCCCACAATTAACTCAACTACTGGGGGAGTTTCCTTACTGGCATCCAGGCTCACAATTTGGTGTCCATCCATAGAGAGCTCTAGAGTACTAAATCCCATTCCAAAGATAACAGTACTCCCTTGGTCATTAACAGTCGAATTCAACTCTCGGTCAAAGGAGAAAATCAGTTGGCCAGCCATTTGAAATTTTCTGAAAGTTAAAGAAAATGATTGAAATTAGATTTTTTGAAAAGAGTAGTAGAAAGTATTTTATTATTATTTTTTGAAAGTATGACATATATTAGCCCACAAGGAAATCGTATGGGGTAACATATGTCAACTTGGAGTTTAAGAAAATCTTTGAAGAAATTTTGAGAATTTGAAATGGGTTCTCTTACAAATTCCAAAACACAACGGACAGAGTTTCCCCTTGCCCGAAGGCTTATGGAATTGTGAGAAAGCCCAAGTAAAAGAATAGTTTAACCCTCCCCACCCTTAGAAGTCAAAGGAGGAATGAGGGGGTTAAAACTAAGCAAGTTTGGAATGAAATTAAAAAATTTTGAATGCTTTTCAATTTTAAGGATTTATATGTTGAATGAAAAATTTATCGACTATAAATCCATAAAATTAAAAAAGGATATCTAGAGATCTGATTTGACACTGTCGCCTCACAGGCTATGCTGGGGCAGAAGGTCAAAATCAGAACAGAAGTCTAAATAAAATCAAATTTAGAGGTGAAACCTCTCTTTTAATGTTTTATTATTATTTTAGATGTTGGCCACACTAACCCAAGGAAGAAATGGGCAAAGGGACCAACGGAAGAAAGGTAGTTAAGACTACCGATGAAACAAAATTTTGCCATTATTAAAGATGGAGAGAGAGATTTGTCCCACCGGGCGTGCCATTTCTTGTTGGTGGAATTTTGGAAAACAGGTTTTGAAAAATATTAGTTTTCTTTGGGATTTAAAGTTAAATTCTAATTCTAAAATTGAATCATCCTCGTTAGAAAGAGTATATCACCTCGAAAGATGAAAATAAATTTTCATAACGGTTTCAGATTTAGAATTATGAAATTCATCTTAATATTATGACCGGATGCTAAAGAGAACTTCATATGGCCCCGAAGGGTCAAAATGAGGTTCAACTGAATATCCAGCTACAATATTCAAGAAGTGTGATCGTTAGGTTCACATCCAAAGCCTTATCAAAGAAAGATGTATCTCCCCGAAGGGAGAAAATATCATTCGATGATAATTCTTTGAATATGATAACAATGATCACTAGTATTTAGGTTTTCCCAAAGAAATCCAATTGAGTTTTGAAAAATCAATTTTTAAAACCAGGTGCGTGTGTGGTTCTAAATCTCCTACGAGCGCAAGCCCTCGTAGTTAATTACATCGTAGGGAGATAAAATCTCCTACGAAAACTCTCGATTAAAATAATGGCAGAATTTTGTTTAGAGTTTCTAGGAGTGATATCAAAGTATGAATAGAATTATTGGAAAATCAAAAGGGAATGGATCAAAATTGAACAGTTATTAACGGAGTTAAAGATGAGAGGTAGGGGACACTTTGAGATTCCAGAACCATCCGGAAGTGTCCCAACTTAATCTAAGTGTTGGGCTTTATGTTTTGGATTGAAATGGTATTTAATTAGAGTTGAGCATTTTATTAGAAATGTGGGATTAGATTCCCGAAATTTGGGGTCTTATAATCAAAGATCTGCCCCGGATCCTAAATCTATTTTGGACACTGGACCACAGTCGTCCGATCCTAACTAATGCAGTGCAAGGTCTGGACTTACCCCGGCCTGGATTGGGGAGCCAGCTAACCACCTAATCGATTTAAAATAGATGAATCCGGTCTTTTATGAAAGAGTGGTAGGGACGTTATAATTAAAGTTTTGGAAAGTTGGGGCCGACATCTAGAGATTCTCCTAATTGGCCCCATGGACTTATGTTGGGTGCTAAAATGCTAAGGACTATGAAATTAAAATTTTGACTCTTTAATTTGTATCTAATGCAATGCATGCTGGTTAACAACCTCAAATCAAATATGCTTGAAATTTTTTAAAAACAGGCTTATAAAATAATTTTTTAGAAGACTGGACTTCCCCAGGTCCGGCACCTCGTCCTCATAGGTCAGACTATCCGGACTCTACCCGCAGGCGGGGAAGGGTCTAAAACAAGGAAAGAGAATGCAAAAATATGCATGCGACCCCGGGGTCGATCCCCGGCTAATTCCCTAGATTCGTTATCTTTCTATATTATTTAGACTCACTAAAATTTTAGACTTTTAAGATTATGAGTATAAAAATTTCACACCCTCACGAGCCTCACGTATCCAGGCGAAAACAAAGAGCGGCATGCAATCGCCAAAAAACTAGTAAAAGCAAGTAATCCTAAAGGCAATCATTTCAACACATCAAATATAAATGAATTAATTAATAAATGTCCATAGGCAAAGTTGCCTTACTTATTACAAACCAGAATATTACAGAAAGTAAAGTGGCCGGGCACCACTAACAACAACCCGGATTCTAAGCCTAGTAATGACGCAAGTTATTTTGAGTGGGATACTCTCAATCTTCAAATCTTCAAATCTTCAACTTCATTCTTCTTTGGACTCCTTTTCTTTGATCTTCTTGGAATCTTCGTAGTGGATTACCCAAATGGATAAGAGGGCACTTCCCTCTAAGGGGAAGGCCACTCTTTCCTCTTTGGGTAAGGAAGAGGTGATCCAAATTTGGATTTCCAAATGGAAAGGAGTGTTCCCTAAAGGGGTATCCTTTCCTCTTTGGAATCCAAGCTTTGGATCTATGTATCCCAACTCAAAATCAACTTTCACAACACTTGACACTTACACAAATTACATTGATATCAAAATAAAAATCTAGACTCACCTGCAGGTTATCCTAAACAATTAATATATATAAAGCAGTTATTCCCAAGCAGTTGTATATGAGCAGAAAAGAAAGTAAACACACTGGCCACGCTCTTTTTATTTGGGGGCTTTAGCAGCTGAAGCACCTGTGCAAAGAGTTTATAATATTTATGCATTTTTTGATTTGCCCCCTTTTTTATATTGCCCTGCATGAGCGTGGCCACCTGCAGAAAACTGTGTCAACATCCAGATCGTACCTAACCTAAGGGTAATCTAGTCGCCAAACACATCAATCCATCCACAGAGTACAGAAAAAGTAAGCAGACACAGCAAAACAATTTCATCCACAACATGCAGTGAAAACTACGAAAAATCCGGCACACAACAGTAAAGTAAACACCGGCCTATCCTAGATCTAAAGTTGGTTGTCCTAGCACATCATCTAAAGTGTGTGAGAAAGGTCGTGTGGCTGGGATAGATCCTAAAGTGGGTGATTAGTTAAAGTTGTCTAAAAGTTTGGATTTGTTAAGGCTTAGAAGGGGATTTAATTAGAATTTAAATATTAATGAATTAAGAATTTTAATTAGACATATTTTAAAAGTTAATTGATTGCTACCTTTGTTTCACACCGAGGCCGTGAAGTTTATTTCACCTTCCTTGGGGCTAAGCTAATAGCCTCGTAGGCCTGGGTTACCCAGTAGCAATCGGGGTTGATTAAGTTATTTAAATTGGTTAGAATTAAAAGAGTGGATTAATACAAAAATGAATTAGTTACTGATTTTTAAAAGCTTGATTAATTTAAGTTTGCCATTAATTGATTCGTGGCGTTGTGCCACCAGGCTCGAGGAACCAGCCTCCTTAGGACACTTAGCCCCGCAGCCCGGAGTAGTCCAGCCGATAAACCAAGTTAATGTAATTGAATTAGGGATTTTTTTAGAATGTTAAATAATTGAGAATTAATCCATTTTAAGGTTTGACACCCTTTAGAATTCATTCGTGGCGTTGTGCCACCAGGCTCGAGGAACCAGCCTCCTTAGGACACTTAGCCCCGCAGCCCGGAGTAGTCCAGCCAATAAACTTCAACTTTAGGGTGGTTGTTGTGTTTTAAAAGGTTTGTCAAGTGTTTTAAGCATTAAACCAACATTTTCTGAATTTTAGAATGATTATGAGTTTTATGAATTTTTTAATATTTTAATGATTTAATTAAGGGGTTGAAAATCGACTCTTTGATTAAGCTCAAATTCTGGAATGCTTGTATTTTATTAAAATACTAGACCTTACTACGATCAGTTAGAAGGTAAGTACGTTGAAATCGGATTTTTCTACATTTTATTACGAAGGTTCGAAGTTCTGAACTAGTTTTGACTTAAAGTTGACCGATTTGTTGACTTTTTAAAATATTGCAAATTTCTGGAATTTAATATTTTTAATAAATACTAGACATCACTATGAGTTGAATGCAAGTGAGTTTGGGTGATTTGGATTTTATTTGAATTAGTTATGGATTATCGAAGTTTGGACATTTTAATGAATTTTAGGAATTCTAAATTAGAGGGTCTCTTTGTGATTTTGCTTCAAACAAACTTCCAATCTCTTGAAAACACCTCCAAAGGTCAGGAACAACCTAAGGAGGGATCCCCAAGTGTTTGGGAGATTTTTAGATTTTTATATTATTATTAATAAATTATCTTAATTAAATATTGGTTTTCACTTAAAATTAAATTAGGGTTTAAGTTGCTGTCAAATCAAAGGGCTTTTAATTATCATAGATTAAGGACTGAATTCTGGTCAGTTTGAGGGTTTATATGTAATTTTTGGATTTAAATTGGATTTATTACAATTTTTAGAAGTTTTAAAGGCTTAATTAAGGGTTTAAGACTTAGAAAATTAATTAGGGGACCTAATGACCTCAAAAATCAGTGAAAATTTCCCTAGGGGCTGAGGGTGTCACTAAGTTCAAATGTTCAAAGTTTCAACTCAAGGGGAAGTGAATCCTAATTATTGAAATTTTTCTAAGTTTTCTATACATGAGTCCTTAATTATTGTCCTTAATTATGTCACTAGTTTTGAATAGGTTCAAATCAAAGTTCCTCTAACCCTTTGAATAAACATGGCATGCATATACAAGTGGCAAGCAAACAAGTCCTTAGATCTAGGAGAACCTAGACTAGGTGGTGTGTGCACCTTAAGCATGCAATTAACTAATTAACACAATTAAGACAAATTTAGTGAATAACCAAGAAATGATTATTCACCAAACATCCCCTTCATTTCTATTTAAACATGCTTAATCAACATTTAAGATCTCAAATGACTCTTGAACACTTAAGAATTTACATATATATATAGAATTTCAAAATATATATTTAAAATACATAAATATAAATGAATTATATATATATATAAATAGAAATATATATTATAAAATAATTAAATATATTATCAAAATACATGTTAATGGGTTGAAGGATCTACTGATCCCCATAGAAGTTTGGAAATAATACAATATATTTCTTATATTTTTTTAAATACTTAATATTTAATTAAATATAAAAAGGATGAAAATACTCCAATAATTCAAAATACCTTTAAAAACCATTCAAATAATACTGAAAAATTTTCTGGAGACCAGCCATGCACTCAACAACATGCATGCCAAATTTCAAATAAAAATAATTTTTATATAATTAATTAAAAATGAAATATATATTTCTGTATTTCTTAAATTACCAGTAAAATAATAGTCAAAATAAACTGATTTTATTTTTAAAATAAACTAGATGAAATTCTGAAAATTTTGATATATTATACTTAATTTTTGGTTATATATTTGATTTACTATGATTTATTTAAGTTTCAGCAATTAAAACTAATTAAAATCCATTATTTTTAATTAAATGGCGGCGGTCAGACACGCGGCGCGCTAGGATTGGCGGGATCAAAACCGCGCGGCGGCGGGGACACGCGTCGGCCGCTGGCCGCTTCACGCGGTTTTCACTTAACCACGTCAGCGGCGCGTAACAGCCGTTGGATTAACCGCGGGTTCGATCCAACGGCTGAGATCAGATCCCGCGGTCTGATCTCACCAGGAGAAGATCAGACGGCGGAGATTCGATCCCGCCGTTCCGAATGGACGGCCCTGATCCCGCCAGTCGATCGCTCGAACGCTAAACCGAATACACGGTCGAACCAAAGCGCGGAACGGCAAGATCTAGACCGTTGATCGCGTGATCAACGGTCTAGAAAACGTACATCTGCAGCGAACTGCGAATGTCGCCCTAGGATCCGTTTTTTGGTTCGTTCTCCCGATCGGGTGGACCAAATCGCTTGAAATTTTAAACACAGAGAGCAGGCATGAACAGAAATAGTGGGGAAGGATTCGTTTTAGCTAAAACCCTAAAGACATAAAACTATTTAGATTTAACTAATGTGACCTAGATCTAGGGTTTTAGGGAATTATACCGTTAGATCTTCGGAATTTCTGGATGGTTGAGCTTGTAGATTGTCCAAGTGAAGATTCCCAGTGAAAATCCAAGCTCGAACGCGTCTGGATCGGCTGCTATAGGCTTGGGACGGTCTAGGTGGTGGGTTCGCCGGAGAACTCGCCGCCGGTGACGTGCAACCACCTGGGTTTTGTAGTGGGAAGGTAGAGGAAGCTCTGGAGGTTCGAAACGAACTGAGAGCTCGGTCTGGGAGGCTAGGGTTGGTGAGAGAAGCTGCCTTGATCAATTAACCTCAAAAGGTGCCTTTCTCCCTATTCAAACGGGCTGGGCTAGATTGGACGGCTAGGATTGATGCAGGGGCTCTCCAGATGATGCCACCTCTCCCTGGGAAAGCTGGAAGGCTGCGGAAAGGGCTGGACAAGCCTTGCTCCTATTGGGTGGACTTGGGATGAGTGAGAGGAGGCATTGCCACTTATGGCTAAACCAGGCCCTGAGCTTAGTTAGGAGAGCTCCAAGTGAGCTTTAGGGCATAAAGGGGGCGGCCTAAAGCAGCTTAAATCAAGGAAAAGGGTTTTGCATGTGATAAGCCCTTCTAGAAGAGGTTTAAGCTTGAGTTTGACCAAGTTGACCAGTCAACTGGTCAATGGGTGCTGACATGGCATAGGAGGGGTCAAGGCTACAGGTTGGAGAAGCTCCAAGCCTAAACTCACACTCTTTGAGGTCAAAATGGGAGGTTTGACCAATTCAAAGAGGGATTTAAGGCTTTGTTGACTTGGTTTGACCAGTCAACCAGGTCAAAATTAGTGATGTGGCACTCAAGGAAGGAGAGGGATATTTGAAATGGTTCAATCAAGGGTCAAAAGGTCAAAGTCAAGGCTTGGTAGGAATAGGAGCAAACACCACCAAGCTTTGACCTAGAATTTAGGGTTGACTTGGTCAAACCAAGTTGGGTTGAGCTCAAAATAGGTTTAGAAATGTTCAAGGCTTTGAATAGAATGATTTTAGGAGTTTGAAGATATTGATGTGGTTAAATGGGTTGGAATGGTTCATTTGAAACCTTAAGGGTCCATTGGGTCAAACCATGTTGACTGAGTCAACTAGGTTGACCCAATGGGTAAATCTGGGCTGGACAGGTTTGAAAAGACATTTGAAGACCATTGAGGGTGGTTCCTAGGTCTGGGGAGGTCAAACTAATCAAATCCCTATTTGAGCCCCTAAGGGCCTGTTTGGTCAACCTGGGTTGACTTGGTCAACCAGGTTGACCCAGGGTCTGGGTTTGGGCTCAACAGGTTTAAAATGATATTTTGAGGTCAATGGAAGTGGTTGGGTGACTTAAAGAGGTCATTTGGGTCAAAACACATGTTTGGACCCTTAAAGGGCCCCTTGGGTCAAACCAGTTGACTTGGTCAACCAGGTTGACTCAAGGGTTGGAAATAGGTTCAAAAGTTTTGAAATGGCATTTGAAATTTGTTAAAGGTGGTTGCATCCCATTTGGAGCTCATTTGGTTTGAAATCCCCATTTGAGCCCCATAGGGGCATTTTGGTCAATTTTGACCTATTGGTCAACTAAGGTCAAAAGGGTCTGGAAAATGCAGTTTACTGCTCAATGGGTTAAATTCAAAGGTCTGGAAGTGATTGGAGGCTTGGATAAGGGTTCCAAGGTCAAAATCTCAAAAGGGGTTAGGCTCAGTGGCACAGGCTGTAAATATTTGAAGGTTTTACAGCCTTTGAATTTTAATTCAGATTCTGGGGTTAGAGACCTCAGAATGAACTCAAACTTGGAGGGTAGCCTTTAGAGACATGTCTTATCACTTTGCAAGTGATAGACCCTGAATCAGAGGCCATTTGACTGGGTTTTGAAATGTTTGAAAAATCTCTGAAAAGGGTGTTTAGGACAGGGCCTTAAAGGTTTGAATTTGAGTTTAAACTTCTGGATTTGGGTTTGATTTGAAGTTTAAATTAATTTGGACTTGAATTGAGTGGAGTTTGAGATTCAAATTGGTCACATGTAGGAGTCAAATTGAAATTGAAGTGAATTAAATATAGGAATTGATTTAAAATTGAGGTTGATCAAAGGTGGAGGTTGATTTGAAGTTGGAGTGATCCTAAGATCTAGGAGAGTTCTAAGATCTAGGATTTAAAGGAATCCTAGGCTCTAGAATAGGCTCTAAGGTCTAGTTCTAGGAAAGATCCTAAGGTCTAGAGTGGATCCTAGGGTCTAGGATTAAATTTAGAATCTGGAAGGGTCTTAGTGACCTCATACAAAAATGAGATCAACACTAACACAATTAAAAATAACATTATTGCATTTACTAAAGAATAAGAGATCCCCATCTTCCAAGTTCTCACTTACTTTCTTTTGTTTTCTATATAATTATTGAAGAAGTTGGAGAACATTCTTATTATCACCTTCCACTATAATACCTTTAGCCTCATGTGTCCAACCTTGCATAACCTCCTTCAATGATTTGAAAGCTGAAAGTTCCATTTGTGCTATGTCCCAATGCAGTCTTCCTTTTCCAAAAGAAAAAACAAACCTTCCTTTATCATCTCTTACGACCCCTCCCATACCTGCCTCATGATGCTCTTTAAGAGATGCATCAAAATTTATCTTTAACCACTCAGGTGGAGGGGGATGCCAATAATCTGAGAGCAGTCCTATGGACCGATAAGCATCCTAGTGATCTAAGCAATATACACCCTGCTTAGCTGAGCTATTAAAACTTAGAACTAAAACCGCAATCATCACAATGCTGCTTCCAGTATTTCCATGTTTCACATTGCTTTCATTAGTCCAAACGAACCATAATAACAAAGCATAGATCCTTGTCGTCAACACATCCTCATCTGCTAACTTCTTAAGTCCCTGCAAGTAATCTCTCCAATTACATAATTCTAAAATTCTAAACCCCCAACCTCTTAATACATTGCTCACCTTCAATAGAATTAAACATTTAGAAGTGATATGATCAAGATCTTCGATCACACGACATCCCATGGGACATAAGCAATTTCTAGAAATCCTTCTCCTATACAGAAAATCTTCAGTTGGGATAGCATCTCTACAAATACGCCATAAAAACAATTCCACCCGTGCATTTGTCTTCAGATTTTGAATCCAAGTTACCGTATCCCCTGTCATTACATACTTATATCCATCTTCCATTAACAATGCTGATATAGACTTACCAGTCATTTGTAGCTTCAATTCCATTTGATCATCTAGCAAAGAATTGAAGATCTGTACTCCTCCAATCATCCTCACAAGGTCTTCACTGAAGCATTGTCAGAATTTCATGAAGTCCCATTTGCCATCCTCAATGAAGTAGTCAAGTTTCAAGTTTTCATCATCAAAGCTTCCCACAAAGGTTGGCCAATTGAGTAGGCTTTTTTCCATAATCCAAGCATCCTTCATTACATTAATGTTTACTCCATTTACCACTTTCCATCTTAAAAACTTTTTAAAAACTTTCCACCCACTTGTTATAATCTTCCAGGAAGTTGATCCACCTTTAAACTCCTCCCTATTCCACCAATTTTCACCATATTTAGCTAATAAGTTCCTGTTCAACAAAGAATTGGGTTCTTCCAAAAGATCCATGCAAACTTTGCTCTAAGTGGTCCAATTCTTGCCAATGCAGATTGAATACCCCATCCACCACAATGCTTCTGTCTACACAATATCTCCCATGCCACATAATGCATTCCGCGACTTCCATCTAGTTTATTCCAAATAAAGTCTCTACAAAGTTTTTCCAACTCATTTAAAGTCCTTATTGGAACAAGAGAGTGAGCAATTAGGAATACAGGGACAGCTAGAAGAGCTATTTTTACCAAAACTAATCTCCTCACTAGAGAAATATATCTATTTCTCCAAGAATTAAGTTTTTTCAAAGATTTATCCAATAGCATTTGGAAATCAACCTTTCTTAATCTCCTTAGAGAAATTTTAATCCCCAGGTACTCCAATTCTTCTACCATTTTGAATCGCAACATCTTTGATATTTGAATCTTCCTCCTTCTAACTGATTTTCCACAAATCAATGCTGATTTTTGATGGTTAATAGTCTTACAGGTCCAATTATAGTAGTCTCTTACATTGTTCCACGTCTTCTTTACAATTTTTATTTTAGCATCTGAAAACAACATCACATCATCTGCATAAAGAAGATGTGTGATCCTTGAAGCCTTGGCACAAATTCTGATTCTTATATCCAATCCTCTGCTGTAGAAAGCATTGGATAACAACTGTGAGAGCATAATGAACAAGAATGGAGAGAGTAGGCATCCTTGCCGAAATCCACTCCTTCACTCAATCCAATTCGATCTAGCCCCATTGATCAATATAGAGAATCTAGGATCCGAGACACAATCCATAACGAGTCCAAGAAATTTGACCGGGAATCCCAACTCCATCATCATCTTCTTCAAAGTTAACCAGCACAAACTATCATATGCTTGTTACATGTCCAATTTGATAGCCAAATCCCATTGCAAGCCTTTGGAAATCTTAATTTGCTGAAAGCCTCTTGAGCTAATAATAGATGATCAGAGATAAATCTCCCCTTCAAATGCCACCTGCTCTTCAGATATGATCTTCAGGATCACCACTATGGATCTATTTAAAATCACTTTAGCTACAATCTTATAAATAGAATTGCATAAACTAATTGGATGAAATCCAGAAGGAGTTAGAGGATTGGTAGACTTAGGAATCAGCACAACCAAAGTATCTTTCCAATCTTTACTCATCTTGCCCAAAGAAAAGAATAGTCTCACTACTCTATAAACATCCACTCCAATGATCTCCCAATATCCTTTGAAAAAAGTGTGTCAACCCATCACATCCCAAAGCTTTATTATTTCCCAACCTCATAACAATCTCCTTAACCTCATCCACAGAAATCTCCCTCTCCAACAAATCCTTGTCATCTTCTCCCAAAACCATCCACGATTTTGGCCAGTTTTCCAAACAACAATTTCTATTTCTCCATTTATTTTGAAAGAATCTGAAAAAAACCTCTTCCACCTCCCTAGGATCTTCGGTGAGCACTCCATCTGAATTCTTCACTTGAGAAACCCAATTAGCATTCCTCCTACCATTGGGAAAAGCATGAAAAAACTTCGTATGTGAGTCCCTTCTTCAACCCACTTCACCTTTGCTCTTTGCTTCCACCAAGTGTTCAAGCAAATTAGATTAACATTTAACTCTTTAACTTTTGATCTCAGCATCCACACTTTCTCTCCATCCAGCCAACCGTCCCTTGCTTCTTCTTCATGAAGTTGTAAAATTTTAGCCTTCAATCTCTTCTTCTCATTTGAAATTTTTTTCAATTTGAACTTACTCCAATAATACAAATCATTCGAAGTTCTTTTACACTTCTTGTTAAGCACTTCCATGTCAACTCTCACATAGATCTTCTTCCACCCATTAGATACTATATAAGTCACTATCTTAAAGGAAAGCCAAACATCCTCAAATTTAATGCAACTCCTCCTCCTTGCAACCACTTCAAATAATTTCAGCAATATTGGTCAATCATCTAAAGCCACTCTGGCTAAATGTCTCACCACCGCAATTTGGATATTATATATAGCCAAGGAATTCAACAAACACCTATCCAATTGTTCAAGGATCCTCCCCCCTCCAACTTTGTTATTGCATCAAGTGTATCTTGGACCAACCACTCCAACTTCATGATAATCATTATCATTCATAAATTTGGACATCTCCAAGGGACCTTGAGAAAAAATGAACTTCCCCCCACCCTTTTTGTCCTCTTGGGGAAAAATACAGTTAAAGTCCCCCCCCCCCCCTATAACAGCTGGAAGCTTCCTATGTGATTGCTCACAAATACATTCCCATAACCTTCTCCTCTTATGAACATCCTTGCTCCCATACACTGTAGTGATCATCCACACCCACTTATTAAAGACATTAAGATCACCTATCACACATTGATGTAATGACTTTATCACAAAAAATGAGGCCACATCTATCCTCCATAATATCATTATACAGCCAGACAGCCCTTCAGACGGAAAAATGAAAAAATCCCAACCAGGACCCATTATCTTCTCAAAGTCAACTCTATCAAAAGAGTTGATTTTAGTTTCTACCAGCCTCACAAAGAACACCTTGTAATCTTTAATAAATTCCTTCATATAGAGAGAGTTTTCCTTCTTTTTTGCCCCTCTACAATTCCAAAAAGCAATATATTCCATTAAGCCTTTTTGGGAGAAGTTCCCCCATCTCTCTTCCTACTTCCCCCATCACCAATCCTTCCACGAGGATTAGCTTTAATAGGCCCCAGAGATCTGATTTCTTTTGCCAACTTTCATTTAGCCAAGTCCCCATTTAAACAAATTACCTTTTCCACATTGCTTAACTTTTCATCTCCCTCAATCTTCTCAATACCTTCTACAGACTTCCCTTCTCCCGCTCCAATATTTACAGCAACTTCAAATTTACTTCCACTCCCATCAAGTCTTCCACAATTCACCATTGAAGCTTCTTCTTCCACATCATCCACTCCCAGAATATCAAATTTATTCAAATTTTCCTTAATAAAGATTTTATTGAGTGAAGAAACCATACTCGCACCTTTAGCATCTTCCACAGGCATATCAGCACATAGAACCATATCCTCCTATGTTGCTACCAGCTACTTTTCCTTCACAAGCATCTCCAGATCTGCATCAATTTCCCCTTCTTCCAGCTGATCTGTTTCAACATTTGAATCCAGCTCCAGAGGAACAACAACATTTTGTACTGCATAATTTACAACAATTGCTCCACCATCTTTCTCCTTACTTTTGAACACCTATTTCCTTGTTGCAACCTTCACATTTTTCTTCAGCTGGGACGACCCCCTATTACTCTTTCTATTCACCATTATCCATGGACCATAGGTAGAACTATTATCTTCTTCAAGATAACCTTCCACTTCATTCACCGGCTTAGCATTTCCACCATATACATTTTTATCCATAACCACTGAACACTCTTCTTATAGTCTGCTTTCACATGTCCTTCCAACCCGCATTCATAACAAAAAGTTGAAATTTTTTCATATTCAACTCTTTGAAAAAACCTCACTGATATGCTCTCCACCCAAACTCCTAATGGAAGATATTGATCATGCTTTACCCTCACACAAACTCTACAAATTCCCTTTTACCCCATTGGAACATATTTCCATCCATCATAAGAGGTTTTCCTACCATAGCAGCTATCTTTGCCATATTAAACTCATCCCAACATTGCAAGGGTAAATGGGGTAATCTAATCCAAATTGGGGAAGTCAGTCCTTTCATAGATAAGGTAGAGAATTCAGCTGTCCATCTCTCCATCCCTATAATATGTCCGTTCAATAACTATGATCCTCCCATTATAACTCCTTCCATCATCTTAGTCGAACCAAATGAACACAAAAACCATCCTCAAATGTGAAGGAATTTCCTTTCCAAACACCTTGATGACCAGTGAATTCCTCAGATTATTATAATTCAAAATTTCTATGTCCTCCCTTAGCTTAACAGCTTTACCATCTTCGGACATCACCAAGTCTTCCTCTTTAAAATCCAATTTGATATAAGGCTTCCTCTTCTAAGGATTTCCATATGTTTCTAGCTTATTCCTTTCTGGTATTACATCATTCATCTTACCCACAGCAGTGCCTTCTTCTGAACCTTAACACATATTGAGACCACCACCACATTTTCCTTAGAGTTTATGCAAATAAAATTATCACAAATAGTTCTCAAAGTTTTTATAAGTACATAAAAAATTAACCATTGATACACCCTTCTCTAAATCTTTAGAGCAGATGTCCACTTATGCAATATTTATGAAGGATATTTTGAACAAAAAAAAAGAAGCTAGGGGAATTTGAAAATATAACATTAACTAAAAAGTGTAGTTCTATAATTCAAAAGAAAATTCCTAAAAAACTTAAAGATCTTGAGAGTTTTATCATTCCTTTAACTATTGGTGAATTTTTTTATGAAAGAGACTCATGATTTAGGATGTAGTATCAACCTCATGCCATTTTCTATCTTAAAATGATTAGATATAGGAGAGGGTGAATGTGTGTCTATTACTCTTCATTTGGATGATCTATCTTTCACTTACACAAGAGGGGTAATAGAAGTATTTTGATTAAAGTTGATAAATTTAATTTCACTATTGATTTTATTATTCTAGATATGGAAGAAAATAGGGAAATACCTTTCATTTTAGGAAGATCTTTCTTAGCTTCTAGAAAAGCCATGATCGATGTCCAAAGGGTGAATTAACTATGAGGGTTCAAGATCAAGAGGTTATAATTGCTGTGCTTAAATTTATAAAATTACCTCAAGAAAAGATTAAAGATTGCTTTGGGTGCATTTGGAAGATGTTGTAGTAGAGAGTCTAATGAAATAATTATTGGAAGAGGAAGAAGATGAAAAGAATGAATAGATGTTTGGGAAATTTGATGCAACAAATAAAGGGAATGAAATTTTTGAATGTTCGTTAGAGATGTTAGGACCTTATGAACTAGTCCCAAGGCTAACCAAGAGGGGGGGGGGGGGGGGTGAATTGGTATTTAAAAATTTCTCCAAACAAAAACACAAACACAACTAAACCATGATTCACCAGAAGAGAAACGAAGTGCGGAAATTAAATGCGGAAGTATAATAAGAAAGAACACACTAGATTTTGTAGAGGTTCGGTCAACTTGACCTACGTCCACTCCCCGGAGGCACCCTCCGAGTATTGCACAAAACTCAGTGTCTCTCCTTTTTCCCACATAGTAAGGCATAGAAGCCCATACAAAAACTCCTTCCCACCGACCCCAGTAAGGCAGAGAACCCAACTCCTTTTACTTCCTCCAAAAGCAGGCAGATAACCCAACTCCTTTTGCTTCCTCCAAAAGAAGGTAGAGAACCCAACTCCTTTTGATTCCTCCAGAAGCAGGTAGAGAACCTTGATCAGTTACTGAATTAGACCTCTCTTGAAACTCCAAGGAACTAGGGATGGAAACTAGAGAAGGTGATTCAGATCCTTTCTTGGAAAAACCTTTATGAAACCCCTCGCAAACTCCCCCTCATAAGGTCCTCTCTCTCTCTCTCCCATGCTCTCCCTCTCTTCTTAGCTCTCTCAGGTCAAGACGTCAGCAAAAGATACACTCTTTGATAAAATAAGAGATATTATATAAAAGAGCTTTGGATTTTCTCTTAATTATAACAAACCAACATTATCATCTAGGATGATCAATCGGTCATCCCGTACGATCAGTACAAATTCAGCTCAATCAGCCAGGATAATTTGGAAGAGTTTTGACGATCAGAAGGATAATTTGTTCATATTATCCAAGACAATAAGATATTGTCCAGTATGATTAGTTCAAGTCATTGAATATCATCTAGACCATCATCCTGGATGGATATCTGGATGATGAAAAAATAACTAGATCGTCTAGGATGATCTCAAAATCGTCTGGGCTAATTAGTACAAAATGATTAATATCATCCATAACATTGCCCTGAATGAACGTCTAGATGATAAAAAAATAACTTGATCGTTCAGGACGATCTCCCAATCATCCTGGATGATTTGTTCAGTTTAATACATATCATCTATATCATCACCCTGAAAGCAACCAGTCTGATTATACATCATCTAGGAAGAACTAAGGTTTGTTAACTGATAGTCATAACCAATCATGTAATTTTTCTGGATGATATGATTGAGAAATTAAACCTTAATTACTTTTCTTAATTATCAGATTAATTTAGGCATAATTGCACTGCATCGTCTAGGACGATGTTCTGAATGATGTTCAAAAATAAAAGATGCCTAAATTGATATGTTGACTGATTCTTTCTGATTTGAGCCTATCATCTCAGATGATGCTAATATCATCCAGGATGATTCACTTAATGACATCTGCCTTAACCAGGATGATCTAATTAGGGTTTTTGTTTTTAACTGATCATCCAGGATGATTTTTGGATCGTCATGGATGATGTGATTAAAATAGAAAAATATTAATCAAACAGACTGACTTTTTCCCCCAAGTGTGTGTGTGTGTGTGTGTGTAAGGTTACTTAGCATTAGGACTCACTTTATTATAATGGACTCAAGAAAAGATAAAAGACACTTGACATATATTATAAGCTAACTCAGTCCTAATCTACCCAATCTTGAGCTGGTTCGATTTGCAATTTGATCTTGTGGACCTAAAATGTTAGTAGGTAAGGCAGTCGTAGAAAAATAAAAATATTTGCTATCATATAAATTCTATTTCCTGAAACCCGATTCGCAATAATCTCACACTTTTTATGATGACAAACATTCAAAATAAAATAAAATATGACAAAACAAACTCAAATAAACACTAATTCAAACAAACACTACTCCCCTTTTTAATGTCATAAAAGGAGGCGGAAAAAACTAGAAAAGAAAAGCATAATAGAAGAAGAAAAAGAAGTAATGAAAGCAAGTTGTTTTTTAATTAAAGCATGAAATAAGAAATTCTCCATGTGATTGAATTTAAAAAATTTGTAAGAACAATGAATTAATATCATCGAAATCTAAAAAATAGTAGAATAGCCGATCCTGTTAGCCCTAGCTCGGACTTCTCTTACAACAAATCATCTTTTGAAAACAAAAGACCTAACTTAAAAAAACTAATTGGATAAGAAAAAGAGATCCGTTCACAACTTGATTCTAGAAAAATATCTTATAAAATAATATACCAAATTAATTTGTAACAATCACAAAACTAAAAATCAAGCCTTTAAAAAAATCAAGTGAGACATGAATTCTTCTAAGATTTAAAAGATTGAAAGAGAAGAAAGCTTTCTTTTGTGGGCTCATTTTATGCCTCTTGTCAATTGATTAGTGCATTTTATGTATCTTTTGATTTTTGATACACTTTGTATATCTTTAAATTTTTTTGGCGGTCATTGCACATCTTTTTATTTTTATTTTTCTTTTTCGGGCTCATTTTATGCCCTTGTCATTTTTTGCAAGCTAGATCCCTTTTGAAACTCTTAAATACTCTCAATTGTGAGTATATCTTCTAGATATTAGAGAAGAAAAACTCACTCTCTAATATAAGGAAGAATAAACTACAAAATATAATCAATAGTCATATGTTAAATGTAACGACAAGATTCTAAAGAATTTGAAAGTAATATAAAGACTTTGAATATTATATATATAAGATAGATTACTATAGCAAAATAGAAAAGATCTCAATCTCAAAGTCTAGTTGTTAATTTGAGATAAATATTTATTTAGAAAAAAATTACACCGCTAAAAGATGTTAGAGAGAGGGAAATAAATTATGGTGTTTCTCCCTTCAACTGATTTAGCGATGCAAAATATTGGCTATAAAGTTTTCAAAAAGTACAAATAAGGCATGAAATATCACTTCAGTAGTGATCACAAAGAAGAAAAAACTAAAATAACAAAAATTAACACGAAAAACATAAGCAAGTAAAATGTGATACAAATAAATCTAAAATAAATAAAAGATGAAACAAAATAAAAAAAGTAACAAAATATAAAATTCAGAATTTAGTAAACATCATTTTCATGCATTAAATCATTCACACCCAATCTAGTCCTTAAGATGTTGAAAGTGTCAAAAGCTAGTGGTTTAGTAAAGATGTCATCCAATTAATTCTCAGTAGTCACATAGTATAATTCAATGTCCCTTTTGGTCACATGGTCTCTAATAAAGTGATACCTTATATTAATGTGTTTGGTCCTTGAATGTTGGATAAGATTCTTAGATATGTAGATGGCATTACTATTGTCACAAAGGATTAAAATTGTTCCTATAGGTAATCCTAAATCAAGAATTTGTTGCTTCAACCAAAACACTTGGGCCACACAACTCCCTAAGGCAATGTACTCAGCTTCAGCAGTAAAAAGTGCAATAGAGTTTTGTTTTCTACTAGAACAGGAGACTAAAGACTATTCTATGAATTGATAAGTCCCAAAAGTGCTCTTCTTATCCACCCTACATCCTGCAAAATTAGAATTAGAATATCCAATAATCTTAAAAGAAGTTCTATGCCTAGGATACCAAATTCCTAAGTTTTGGATCTCCAAAAGGCATCTAAAAATTCTCTTAACTGCAGTTAGGTGGGATTCATTAGGATCAGCTTGAAATCTAGTATAGAGATAAACACTAAACATTATATCAGGTCGGCTAGCAGTCAGGTAAAGTAAAGATCTAATCATCCCTCTGTACTTCTTTTTATCAATAAATTTTTCATTTGGGTCCTTATCCAACTATCTACTAGAGGTCATGAGAGTATTCATTGGTTTTGCTTTATCTAATTAATATTTCTTCAAGATGTCCTTTATGTACTTTGATTGATTTAAAAAGGTTCCATAATCCATCTATCTTATGCTAAACCCCAAAAAGTAGGACAACTCTCCCATCATGCTCATCTCAAACTCCTTACTCGTTATTTAAGAAAAATCAACACATAGCTTTTTATCAAAAGATCCAAAAAGTATATCATCAGCATATATCTAAATAATGAGTAACTCATCTTCTACTTTCCTCAGATAAAGGGTTGTGTCTACACTTCCCTTAACAAACTCCCTCTCTAGTAAGAATGTGCTAAGCCTCTCATACCAAGCTCTTGGTGTTTATTTCAATCCATATAAGGCATTTTTTAATTTGAAAATATGATTTGGAAATTGAGAACTCTCAAAACCTACGGGTTGCTCTACAAAGACATCCTCTTTTATTACCTATTTTAAAAAGACATTCTTAACGTCTATTTGGAAAAGCTTAAATCCCATATAACAGGTAAGGCTACTTGAACTCTAATGCTTTCCAATCTAGCTACAGAGGCAAAGGTCTCCTTAAAATTAATCCCTTCTATTTGGTTGTACCCCTTAGCCACCAATCTTGCCATATTCCTAATCACCACACTAGAATCATTCATCTTATTCTTAAATACCCATTTAGTTCCTACTACACCTTATCCTTTTGGTCTTTTTACAAGCTCCCAAATATCATTCCTAACAAATTAGTTTAATTCCTCTTGCATGTCTAAGATCTAAAACTCATTTGATAAGGCTTAATTAATATTAGTGGGTTTAGTTATTGAGATAAAGGCAGAGTGGTTCACTTCTTTCTTAAGTCTATGCCTAGTTCTAACACCTTTAGAAGGGTCTCTTATGATCAGTTCTTTATGATGACTCAAAGAATATCTCCAATCTCTAGGCAAAGTTTATGTAGGATCAACACTTTCCTCTAGATTTGCATTATGTAATCCTTGGGTAATCTTACCTACTCTTTTAGTATTTTGAGACTCTACCCTCTTCTCTAAGTTTTCAACACCTTTAGAAATCTCTCCAATACCATCTTTATCCTCAACTCTAGACTCCTTAGGATTAGATTAATCAAATACTACATGAGTAGTCTCCTCCACCACCAAAGTCCTCTTATTAAACACCCAAAAAGATTTCCCAATACTTGAATATCCTAAGAACACTTCGTCAAATTTTGGGTAAAATTTCCCTAAGTGTAACTTCTCATTATTAAGAATGGAGACCTTACAACCAAAAACATGAAGGTGAGAAAGGTTGGTGTCCTACCCTTAAGGATCTTATAGGGTGTCTTATCAGTTGGGCTCTAACATTCACCCTTTTCAAGACATAATAAACTGTGTTTACCACTTTAGCCCAAAAGTATTTTGGAAGTGAATACTCAGCAAGTATGGCTCTAGCGACTTCTACTAAGGTCCAATTCTTCCTTTTAGCTACCCCATTCTATTGAGGGATTCTAGGAGCTGAGAAGTTGTGACTAATCCCCTTATCCTCTCAAAAGTCTCCAAATATCTCATTTTCAAATTCTCCCCCATGGCCACTATAGATGGTCAAGATCTCACAACTTAACTTTTTTTGAATCCAAGTGGAGAGGGATCTAAACTGATCAAAAGACTCACTCTTATGTGACAGAAATTTAATCCAAGTGAACCTTGAGTAGTCATCGATAATTAAAAATCCATAGTTTTTTCTCCCTAAGTTGGAAGTGCTAATGGATCCACACAAATCCATATGAAGGAATTCTAAAGGTCTGGAGGTGCTAATATCCTTGATGGGATGAAAAGAGGATTAGACTTGTTTCCCTAGTTGGCAGACATCACACAAGTGGTCTTTGGTGAACTTAATCTTGGGGACACCTCTAATTAGATCATTTTGGGCCAGTCTTCTAAAGGTTTTCTTATTGGCTTGACATAACATTTTGTACCACAACCAAGAATTATAATCAACAGTTTTTAAATAAAACAAAGTAGCACATTCAATATTATTTAAATCAAACATGTAAATATTGTTGATCCACTTTTCCTGCAAAATAGTGTTATTATTCCGGATAAAAATGCATGTATTTACCAAAAAATTTATGATGAAGCCCTTATCGTATAGCCGACTGATGCTTAACAAGTTGTGTTTCAGTCCATCTATAAGAAAAACAATTTCAATCAAAAGATTCTTGGAGTTTTTGATTATACATGTGCCTACCACTTTCTGGTGGTGTTGTCTCCAAGAGTGACCTTGCCTCCAGCTCTAGCCTCCAGTAAAATGAATTGATTAGTATCTTCCGTCATGTATCATGAGCATCCACTATCAAGGTACCACATGCTCTTACGAGGTCTTTTGAGAGAGAAAGCCTCTTCTTGGTCAGACTAACCAAGATAATCACCCGCCTTCAAGCACAAATTTGTAGTCTCATCCTCTACTTCAGTCTTAGAGGAGTCAGATGTAGAATCTACTCAAAATGCTTTTTGGAACCACTTCTTGTCCTTTATGTACTTAGGTTTCTTCTCACCTTTATCCTTTCTTGAATGATCCTTAAGTGTAGGACAATCAGCTTTGACATGTCCAAGTTTCCTGCATTTAAAACAAATAATTTCAAAAGAAATTTTAAATTTTGTTGCTATCCTTATCTTTTTTCCACTTCTGATGATACTTGTGATTCTTTCTCAGAAAGCTTTTGAATTGCCTAGTAATGAAGGTAACATTATCACTTTCAAACCTAAAAGAATTTGTATATGTATCGTTAGCTTTCAGCGCTACAGTTTTCTCCTTCTTCTCACCTACATTAAGTTATCTTTGGTTCACCCCTTGCTCATAAGTAATGAGTGACCCAAGTAAGTTATCAGTAGAATAAGTACTAAAATACTTAGATTCCATAATTATAGTAATCTTAACATCAAAAGAAGAAGGCAAGCATCTTAAAATTTTATTGACACTTTCTTAATTAGTTAGCTCTCTTCCTAAGATATGCAATGAGATAAAAATTTGAGTAAACCTAGTATACATGTCAGAAATCAATTCAGTAGGTTTCATATGAAAAAGTTCATAGTCATGCAATAAAATATTCATCCTAGATTGCTTAACTTAATTTGTTCCCTCATAGGTAATACAAAATCTATCCCAAATTCTTTACTGGTAGAGCAAATTAAAACATGCATATAATCTTTAGATTTAAAATCATAGAAAAAATAGTTCAAGCATTGCACATTTAGTTGAGCTAAATCCCTATCATCAAAAGTCCATTCAATAAAAGAAAGTTCAATTTTAATGCCATTAATTTCATAAGATAGAGGTGAATAACCATCCTTAACAAGCATCCACATGCGATTGTCAATCAACTATAAAAACATAGACATGCGAGTTTTCCAAAAAAAAAAAGGAATATTATCAAACAAAGGTGGTCGGGTAATAGAATATCCTTCCACAGTATTACGATTACCAGTTAGCCATTGATTGAAATTCAAAAGTTTTCAAAAACTAATTTTTATGAATCCCACTCTGATACCACTTGAAAGTTTGTTAGGGATATTAGGCCCGTATAATCAATTCTTGAGGCTAACCAAGAGGGGGGGGGGGATAAATTGGTATTTAAAAATTTCTCCAAACAAAAACATAAAAAGAACCAAACTAAGATTCACCATAAGAGAAACAAAGTGCATAAATTAAATGCAGAAGTATAATAATAAAGAACACACCAAATTTTATAGTGGTTCAATCAACTTGACCTACGTCCACTCCCCGGAGGCACCCTCTAAGTATTGCACTAAACACAGTATCTCTCCTTTTGCCCCCACATCAAGGTGGAGAAGCCTGTACAAAAACTTCTTTCCAATGATCTAGGTGAGGCAAAGAACCTAACTCTTTTTTCTTCCTCCAGAAGCAGGCAGAGAATCTTGATCAGTTGCTGAAGTAGACCTCTCTCGAATCTCCAAGGAACTAGGGATGAAGACCAGAGAAGATGACTCAGATCTTTTCTTATAGCAACCTTTGTGAAACCCCTCACAAACTCCCCCTCATAAGATCTTCTCTCTCTCTCCCTTGCTGTCCCTCTCCTCTTGGCTCTCTCAGGTCAAGACAGTAGCAAAAGATACACTCTTGGGTAAAATAAGAGGTCTTATATAGAAGAGCTTTGAATTTGCTCTTAATTGCAACAAATTAACATTATAATCCAAGATGATCGGTCAATCATCCCATACGATCAATACAAATTTAGCTCAATCTGCCAGGATGATTTGGGAGAGTCTGGACGATCAGAAGGATAATTTGTTCATATCATCAAGGATATCGTCCTGTATGATTAGTTCAAGTCATTGAATATCATCTAAACCATTGTCCTGGATGGATGTCTGGATGATGGAAAAATAACTAAATCGTCTAAGAAGATCTCACGATCGTCCAGGCCAATTAGTATAAAATGACCAATATAGTCCAGTACATCGCTCTGAATAGATGTCTGGATGATGAAAAAATAACTTGATTATCCAGGCCGATCTCTCGATCATCCCAAACAATTAGTTCAATTCAGTACATATCGTCTAGAGTATTGCCCTTAAAGCAACCAGTCCGATTATACATTGTATAGAAAGAACTAAGAATTGTTAACTGATCATCCTAGCCAATCTTGCGATCAACCAGGATGATATGATCAATAAATCAAACCTTAATTACTTTCCTTAATTACTAGATTAATTTAGGCATAATTACACTGTATCATCCAGGACGATGGGACGATGTCCTAGACGATATTCAAAAATAAAAGATACCTAAATAGATATGGCGGTTGATTCTTTCTAATTTGACTATATAATCCTAGACGATGCTAATATCATCCAAAATGATTCTCTTAATGATGGATATCTTAACCAGGATGCCCTAATTAGGGTTTATATTTTTAACTTATTGTCTAGGATAATTTTTGGATCATCCTGGATGATGTGATCAAAACATAAAAACACTAATCAAACAGACAGAATTTTTCCCCCAAGTGTGTGTGTGTGTGTAAGATTACTAGAATCAGGACCCACTTTGTTACAATAGACTCAAGAAAAGGTAAAAGACACTTGACATATATTACAAGATGACTCAGTTCTAATCTACCCAATCTTGAGTTGGTTCAATTTGCAATTTGATCTTATTGGCCTAAAATATTAGTAGGCAAGGAAGTCATAGAAAAACATAAATGTTTGCTATCATCAAAATTGTATTTCCTAAAATTAGATTCACAATAATTTTAATCAATGAAAATTTTGAATTATTAAAAAATGCTCTAGATTTGGAATGCTAAGAGTTTAAATCAGAAGTAAAGGAAGTCATTTCTAGAATAAAAGAATAAAAATAGTCTTAAGGAAATACAAGATTTACCAGAGGGTAGAGATTGATTATCATCCCCAAACTACTGGTCAGGCTGAAATTAAGTAATATAAAGATTAAGTGAATTTTGAAAAAAAATGGTCAGTTCTAATAAGAAGGATTGGACAGTTAAGTTAGATGATGTATTATAGGCTTATAAAACTTTTTGTAAGACTCCTATTGGTGTGACTTCCTAGAAAATAATTTTTGGAAAAGCTTACCACCTTTTTGTGGGATTAGAGCACAAGGAATTCTAGGAAATTAAAGAATTGAATTATAATTTTAAAGGTTATAAAAGAGAAATGGTTGATGTAGTTGAGTGAATTGGAAGAAAACAAAAATAAAGCTTATGAAAATCTAAGGATCTGTAAGGACAATGTTAAAAAATAGCATGATTGTAAGCTTCTTATTAAATAGTTCACTCAAAAATAGAATGTTTTACTATTTATTTATACACTTAAGCTATTTCGAAAAAAAAAATTAAAATTTAGATGGCCGTGATTGTTCACCGTCATAAGAACATTTTCTTATGAAACTATAGAAATTCAAGATAAGAAAAGCCTGATATTTTTAAAGTGAATGGCCATCTATTGAAGCCTTGTTTAGGTGGAAATATTGCTTGATTGCAAAGTATAACTGAATTGGTTCATCCTGAAATAAAATATTTTTTATAGTCTAGTTAAAGACTATAAACTTTAGGATTATGGGAGGCAACCCACTTATATTTTTATACTTGTTGTGATGGTTAGAGTAGTGCTTTAAGAACTAGTTATCTTGCACCCTATAATTTTATATTTTGGTTATTTAATTAATTAGAATTACATATATATTTATTTTCTTGAGGACAAAAAATAGTTTAAGTTCGAGAGAATTTAATAAGTGTAAATTATGTAGTATTTTTCATATTTTTTTTTTTGGAACAATGGTGCTTTTTCATCTATTTTTATACAAGAAAAAACTAAAAATTACAAATAATTCTAAGGAGCTTACAACACCATGATGTTGAAATGAAACCACTTACAACATCGCGACATTTAAATGAAACAACATTATAGTCCCACCTTTAATATTGTTGAGGCATCACTAATTAGACATTATAGCCTTGAGTTTTCTATTTTTAAGCACTATAATGGAATTATAGCCAACACCATAGTATTACTAGTATCATGATGTCAAAAAGATAGTTTGGTAGTACCAAATTCTCTATTTTTAAATAACGTGACACTTTAATTTCTCATGCCTTGGCACCATTTTTGCCACTTGAGTGCCACAGTACTTGTATGTCAACATCACCATGGCATTACATTTGTAACTTCTAAGACCCATGTTAACTTAGTGAAGAGATGTGATTTTCACTATATAGTTGATCCATATCAACAACATGCACCACGATGATGCAAAAGTTTCAGCGCCGATGTGTTAGTTCATTTTAATGACACTACGACACCACTTTTTTAAACACCGCAGTGCAGGGTACCATTTTGTGTTCTCATATAAATATTTATGAAGTTATATTTATAAGGGAGTTCAGTTACTTTTATTAAATTTAGTACTTTTAGAGTATTTCTCTAGTTTCCTCTTAGAGTAAAATCTAAGTGAGAATAGGGAAGTACAAGATTTAATCATTTGGAGTTTTTAGCCTATATTTATTATAGCATCTTTATAAGTTAAAGGAGGAGTGTAGATGAGATATTTTTATCCTTTATGGTGATATCACTCTCTTGTATTTTCATTCTTCCATGAGTTTAATGAAAGTAAGTTTGCTTATCATTTATTCTATGTTTGTCTAATTCTCTTATTTGAATTGATGATGTAAGTGCAAGTTAAGTACTAATTAATACTCTTATTCTATTAATAATAAATGATGTTTTCAATAATATCCTATCCTTAATTTAGTGCATATAGTGTCCATATGATTAGTTAAATTATAATGTGATGTATAACCCTAATGGAGGAATGCAAGAATAACCATAAATATTGAGATAAGATATTTGCATGCTTGGATATAGTATATAAACTATTCTAGGTACTTATGAAGATACTATAATTATAAGAGGTTAGTAGATATTCATTTTACCCCTATAATTTTGATAGAAATATAGGAATGTATATTCTCTGAATCACATCTATAATTATGAGTCTTATTAGAAACTATATAAATTTACAGCCATCAATTAAAACACTTTTACTAACTATTTTATCCAATATTTTTACTATTTTATTCAATGATAGAATCTCCACAAATATCATTTTTATTTTGATAGGAAAATTAATATAATTAGAGTAAATACCAATAGTTTATTGCAAGTAAGATTACTTTCTTGTGGGTTCGACACTCTTCTCCATCCTTTTATTACTTGAATTGCCACATATACTTTCATATATTAAATGGGGTTTTAACATTTTTTATATTAAACAAAATCTAAGCATTATTTAGAGGTGATAGAGCCCTAGATTTGTATATAATTCAAAAACTCACTCTATAACCCACATATATGAGATGGGAATAAGTTAGTTCAGGGTTGATTTCAAGTTTTTGGGTTGACCCAAGCCCCACTCAAATTTGTAATTTGGTTAGAATTTGGAACACAAACATGACCCATTTCCTATACCAGGTGACCCGAACCCAAAATCTTCCCTTCTATCTCTTCCTTCTCTCCTCTTCTATCCCCTTCTTTCTTCTTCTCTATTGAACATAATAAATAAGAATATGGGAGGGATGTCTTAGGAAAGGTTTTATATAAAATTAGAATTAAAATTTTATTAAAAAATAATATTTTTGACCACATGCCATTATGCTTTAGACTCCAACATCATAACACTCATTATTTTACAAAAAAAAACTATGAGCTTGGCGTCATAGCATCCCATAATTACAACACCACAATGCTCCCTTAAATAATTTTAACAAAATTTTGGGAAATTAAATTTGTGGTTATTATAATCTTCCAACCTTTGAAAATGATGGGGGTTGTGGAGTAACATATAAAATTGTGAAATTATTTAGGGCTTTATCAATCCTTAATGATGAATAGGTTTTTTTTTATATAAATTATTACAAAAAAACACACTTAATATACATAAGTATATGTGCTAAATAAATAATCATAATGATAGAGTAGAGTGTTGAACCCATGAAGAAGTACGCTTTATGACAATTCACAATTCCAAAATTATCCTACTAAAAAAAATATTTATTTTAGAGATTCAATCACTTAAATGAAATTAGATAAAGATAATTAATACACTATATGGATATAATATTTTGGATAGATGAATATAAATTACATATATTTCCTAATAATATCTTTTATTTGTGATGCTATTAAGAGCATATGCAATCCTAGATCTCTGTCGATCTGTAGGAACAAAGGATGTCCACCGACTTCTTATAATTATATAATTTAATTAAAAATTTAGTGCATTTAATACCCTATTCCTAGGTATGACACATACTAATTCAATATTCTTGGTTATGCCTACTTCCCTCCATCGAGGCTCCATATTAAATCTAATTTTAACTACACATATGACCACTATATGCATTAAATTAAGGTATAGTAATATTGAAAACTTTATTTTAAATATTTAAGGAATAAGATACCCCATTTGTACTATATATTATATTTACATCATCAATCCAAAACTAGAGAGTTTAGCCAGACATGGAGTAAAATTAAATTAAACTCATTTTCATTAATGGCATGATAGAAAGAAAATATAAGAGATATATATAACCAGAATGGTTCAATAGATCTCCTCTATACTCCTTCATTTTACTTAAAAAATTTCTTCCAAAAGCACTAGCAAACACTCTAATGATGGCAACAAGTAGATTGATTATGAATAAGAAAATACAAAGTAGGCAAATAACACTATGGTGCTTAAAGGTTTAGCACCGCTGGATCCAATAAATGAACTAATGCCACTGCGCTACTATTATGGCTACACCATAGTGCTTGATGATGTCGATTAGTTACCTAGAGAACAGTCCCATCATTTTTATGACATGTCATGTCCTTTGAAGTTACAACTGCTATGTCGCGGTGCTGCTGACTTTTGCTTCCTATGACACCAAAAGAGTAATTTGGGAACCTAGGTGTTATAGATTATGATGTTGTGGTGTTGTATGACAGAGAACATGGCATTGTGAAGTTGATATTTTGGCACTACACCATTGCCTGAAAAAAAGTCAGTGTCACATGGTCATTTTTATAGTGCTCTGGTGGTGTCCTTGAAAGAACGGTGGTGTTAATTTGTTTGACACTGCTATGTTGAATGATACCTAGAATTTTGTGCCTTTCCCTACAAAATAAAACTAAAATAATACATTTTTACAACAAATATAACACATAAAATAAAACATTATTTACACTTATCAGAAAAATATATTTTATAATATTTCTTATAATAAATAACTAATAGATAACAAGTATTATGTTCACTTTAAAAAAGGCAATCAAATCATGTGTTTGTTCATTCACACATGTATGTTTATTAGTCAATCATACGTCATGCTATGCAATGCATTTCAATCGTAATTTGATAGTAATAGTTAAGATAGAAAATTATACCAGTGGGCCATTCATGTTTATCTCTTACTTCTTACTGAGTGAAGCTATAAACACTTAGTTGTATTGCCGGTGCTAAATCACTAAAGTTAGGGATTGCCTCTATCTTCCACTCACAATTTTTCTTTCTATCAACTCATAGAGCCTTGAGTAGACATTTTAGAAGACCATGAAATCCTTTGTGCGTATGCTTATATAGCTTAATTATCATGGATCTAGATCTTTCTCCATATCTTATCTATGGGCTATTAATCATCTTGTAACAATATTTAACACACCTAAAACATTATATTATGATCAAATTGCACTATCATGTTATTCTCATGACATATTTAGGGTACTCTATTACACTGTTAGTGAGAACTATATGTTCTTTCTTACATCAACAAATTTACTTTGCTTGTCACTACTCTCTCCTCTCATTACTTCTTTATATGCTCTCTTTTTACACATGTTCTATCTAAATTGGGGAATAACTAAATCCTTTTCTACCAGTCTCACTCTCTCATCTAACAAAAAAAACTCATGGATCCTTAGTAGTATGTTTGTGGAATAAAGCTTTTACTTTGCATAGATGCAAAACAAATAGGAATTAAAATTCTTTGGGAAGATTCTAATTTTTGATGTTTTAATTTTGAAGTTGAACATTTCATCAAGAATTATATATCACCTTGGGAGGCAAAAATATCATTCCCTAATGGGTTCAGATGACAAAACTATAAGTTTCATCTTGGTTATGATAATCAAATTGAAGGAGGAACTTCATATGACCCTAAAGGGCCAAAATGATGTTTATAAGTATTTAACTATGATAGTCTAGATGAAGTATCATTAATTTCATATTCAAAGTCATGATGATAAATGAAATATTTTCCCAAATAAAAAATCTCATTTATTGTCGATCATCTGAATATGATGATAATAATTGTCATTAATTTTAATTTTCTTAAAGAGAATTAATTGTATTTTAAAATTTATCTAGTGCCTTTAAATCACCTACTAGCTTAAGCCCTCATAGTTAATTACATCCTAAGAAACCTGCATTTCCTATAAAAACATCTTGATTAAAATAATAGTAAAAATTCTATTTTGATATTTTTAAGGAATGATACCAAGGATATGAAGTTGAAATTTTAATTGGGATAAGTTCAAATTTTGAACACTCATTTCTAGAGACAAATAGAGGAGAAGTATGAGGCATTTTGGTATGCTAAGATAGTCCAAAAATGCCTCAATCTATACTTTATGTTGAGCATTAAATTTTGGATAAAAATATTTTATTTTGACATTTCAATTTATTAAAAAGTTTGGATTATATTCTCAATGTTGGGGCCTTATGATTTTGAGTACACCCAGAATCCTAAGTATAATTTGGGCACTAAATGATAGGGGCTTGAATGTAGCTAGTGTAATGCAAATTTAAACTTATAACAGCCTAGATTTGGGAGCCATCTAACCACCTATGAGCTTTAAATCCATATGTTTGATCTTTTATGAAAGGTGGATGAGCTATTATTTAAGTTTTAAAGAAATATGGTCGATTTATAGAATGTTAATTGGCCCTAGACTTATGTAGGGTGATTATGATTTGAAATGTAATTAAATATTTTTGACTTTTTAATTTATTTCTAATACAATGCATGCTAGTTGACCATTTCAGTATAAATATTATGAAGAAATTTTAAAAAAAGGCCTAAAAATAGATTTTTCTCTAGAGATTGCATAACATCCCTTGACAAAGTTTCACCCTAATAAGCTAGGTGGTCTGTTAGAACCCGCAGGTGGGGTGGTGCCTAATAAGGAAGAGAGGATTCAAAATGAATGCATATAAAATCCTGGGTTGTTCACGAGCATTGTTCTTAAAATCATTATATTTTTATGTGAGCCTAATATTTTTAATTAAATTTGAGTAGAAAAAGTTTTTAATATACCCTCACAAGCCTCTAAGGTTTTCCAAGCTAAATCAAAAGTGATGCAAGAAAAAAGGCTAGAAAAGAAGGCAATTTCTAAAGCACAATCAATATAGAGAAATTAAAATAAATTAATCATTAAATAAATTTAAAGTTCATATGGTAAGTGCCACTTAATTACAACCTAGGATCTATAGAAATAAAAAGTGGTTGGTTAACAACACAGATTCTAGTCCTAAGAATGATGCATCTGATTTCGAGTGGGATATTCTCTAAGCCTTCACTTCTTCATCTTCCTTCTTTTTGTGAGCTCCTTGGGATTATTTGGTACAAATATCCAAATGAAACGAAGCTCCTCTCCGAAGGGGTATTTCTTTCCTTTTTTTCAAATCATCTTAACCTGAATCTCTAAATGAAGAGGAACTCTCCGCTAAGGGAAGTTTCATTCTCTTTGGATTTCAAGTAGGATGGTTAATATCCCACTTTAAAACTCAACTTTTATAACACGACTCAATTGAATTATATTACATCTCAAAAATGTAAAAGACTCTAAATAACTTGCATGGTTATTCTATATAATTATAATTAAAATACATCCAAAGTAATTATATATTTACTTAAATTAAAATATAGTTACACTTGGCCATGTTCTTTCAATTTTGGGGGGGACTTAGCATTTTTAGCATCTACAGAAAATATGTCAGTTTAAATCTAATTTGGCCCCTTGATTTTGTATTCTTATTTGACCAAGTCCACCTATAAAAAATTCTGTGAGCATCCATATTGCTCCTAACTTAGGAGTAATCTAGCACCCATTACATAAATTCATAGATTACATAATAAAATTAATATATAAATCAAAGAAACACACTAATAATTTATATAATTAACATGCAAAGAAAACCACAAAAAACTTGATACATAAGTAGAAAAAAAGTAAGCACTGGCCTAGCATAGAACTAGAGTAAGTTGTCCTAGCATACTATCTAAATTATGTGAATCATGCTGTGTGTATGTCCTATATTAAGTAGTTTGTCAAAATTGTGTAATATTTTAATATTTGTTTTAAGCTTATGGGATTTAAATTGAAGTTTAAATATTAATATCTTGATTTTGATTTTAAAGTTTATTTTAAATGTTGAATGATTAATACCTTTGTTTACACCAGGGCTATGAAGTTTATTTCATCTTCTTTGGGGCTAAGTTAATAGCCTCGTAGGCCCGAGTTACCGAGTAGTAACTAATACAAATTAGTCAAATTAATTGGTTAAAATAAAGAGTGTTGATAATTTTAGCTTAAATTAAGTGGTTTATTATTTTAAATATTTAATTAATTAGATTTTCTAACAACCAGTTCATAGTGTTGTTATAGTGAGCATGAGGAACCAAGCCTTATTAGGATATGTAGCTCTGTAGGTCAAGGTAGTTAATCCTAAACACTAGATTTATATAAATGAATTAAAGATTTTAATTTGTTTAATTCATTAGTAATTAATTAACTTTAAAGTTTTACACTATATTGAATCCATTCGTGGCATTATTACAGTGGGTTTGTGGAACCAGGCCTACTTAGGACACTTAACCCCATAACTCAAGATAGTCCATCCTAAGAACTTTATATTTTGAGTAATTGTTGTGTATTTGGGGTTGGTTAACTAATTTTAATGATTAGATGGATTTTTTTTCATAACTTTTAATCAATTTATGAATTTTTAAAATTATCTAAATTAATTAATTCATTAAATTAAGGGTTCAAAATTTGACTTTTTAAATAAACTTGAATTCTAAAATTTTAATTTTTTATTCTTTGTAAATACTAGACCTTAATATGAGTAATTCAACACTTAGTTTTCTTTACTTGGATTTTTATAGATTAAGTTATGAATTTAATTTTGAACTATAGTTAACAAAAAATTAACTTTTTGACTAATTTTTAGAGGTTTAGCATTTTTAATAATTACTAGATCCTAAATTGAGACTAATTCTTTTGATTATGCTCAATTTAAATTTTTTTAGAATTAATTATTAATTTTTAAAATTTGAGTATATAATTAAATTTTAAATTGCTTAATTTAAAAAGTTTTAGTTATTTTGCTCCAAACTGATTCAAAACTTCATGAAATCACTCCCAAAGGTTAGGGATGCCCACATGTGTATTTTTAAGTGTTTGAAATTTAATTAGAATTTTTAAATTTTTTAATATTTATTTTAAATAAATATTTTTTTAATTAAAAGTTAAATTAAGCTTAAATTTAAGGGTCCAATCTTAGAGCTTCTAATTTTCATAAATTGTGGGTAAAATTTTAAAAATTTTGATATGTTAATTGAATTTTATTAATTTCATTTGAATTAATTGTGAGTTTTTAAAGTTTGAGGCTTAATTAAGTTATTGATTTTGACTTAATTAAAATTTTGACTTAATGGGCTTAAAATCATTGGAATCCTAACCTAAGGTAGGTTATGTCACTAGGTTTAATGTTCCAAAACTTTATTCCTATTGGGTGAATAATTAAACTTGTATAATTTTTCTAAATTCCTAGATATTCTCCTTAATTTTTGTCCTTAAAATTCCTTATGTTGCAGAACTTTGAAATTAGAGTTTTCTAACACTTAGCATACATATTATTAATCACATCATACCAATAAAGTGACCTAAATCTAGGTGCATTTGACAGGGTTAATTTCCAAGTGTTTGGGTTAATACATAACCTAAATGTTTTGAAATTCACCTATGGATAAATCTCCCACATCAATGCTAATAGAGTGTTCTGGCAAAGGAAATACATTCCACAACACTCAATAATAAAACTCAATGCAATTCAAGAAATGCCTAAAGGAGTTATTAAGCATACTAGAGAGAGGAATTACATGCAAAAACCCTAAATTTGCATTGAATTTGTTAAACATAACTTCACCCATGGATAACCACTGCTTAATAATTTCATTAAGGGATGAAATTTTTAAAAAGGGTTTGAAATACAATTATAATGAATTACCAAAATTAAAGGTCAAATTATGTCCTATGATCTTGTAAATTCTTTAACTAATTATATTTAAAACAAATATACATGAAAAATTCAGGGAAGGCCACAGATAGATCATAGTAATTCCATACAAAAATTTGGGTCAACATGATTGATAGATATTTATTTAAAATTAAAATACATTTCTATATATTTTTGAAATAGTTAAATTAATATTGATCAAATTTTCCCAATTTAATTTAAAATTAAGGTACTTTTCATCTAGAATCCATAGAGTCCAAGAACTCTAAAATTAGATTAAAAATGAATTTCTTATGATTTTTTTGAAGTTTTTGTGATTAAAAAACATTTATATTAATTTAAATTAATTAGACCCAAGCGGCAGTGGTGACATGCCAAACACAAGCATTGGTTCGTCGAATTAAAATTGTGCAGTGGAGGAAAATCATTTGTAATGATTGTGTAGAGGCGTAATCATTGCAAATGATTGAAGGGCAACTGTGGATACGATTTTACTTATTTCAGTCAGTAGCCACTACAAGTTGTTTAATTCTTCACTGTAATGAACTAAAGGCTCAAATCAAGCTGGCGGAGATCTGAATTATAGAATTAACTACAATGTTTAGATTAACCATGGAATGATGAGATTCAAACCATTGATCATGAGATAGATGATCTAAATTTTGTACATTTCTATGGGCTATGTGACACGAATGAAATAATTAAGTCATTCTTTCAAAATACTCAACCAAATAGAATAGAGTTTTAAACATAGATTATAAAAATGTAAAGCATTGGTGGCGATGTGTTGTTTTTATTTAAAAAGTGCTTTACAAAAATCTATTTAAACCAAAAATTGTAAGGTTAGGGTTTAATATTTATGATGATTTACTTGATGGATTTGAGTGCTAAAGGCTTGTTATGCTTGTAGTCTATCCATTTATATTTCCTTAGAATAAATCTATGGTTAAAAATGTCTGGATTATGAACTATAAGGCCATTACAAATTACATAGAGACGGTGGCCATAATCTCATCACAAGTGGCTTTTCTCTGTTGGGCTTGAACTATGGAAGTGAAAAGCAAGACTTAAAGAGATAGAATGAAAAGAGGATGGGATTGGAGGAGCTCATGAGGTTGGATAATGAGTGTGTATAGAAAATGAGACCCTTTAGCCTTCTTTAGGTTTAGGGTTTGAATTGGACATCCTTGATGCATCAAAGCCCTCCCTTAGATTATAAATAAGTTTCCAAGTTAGTTAGGGAGCAGAGGAAAGGCTGGGCTGACCACCATTTCCATTAGTGGCTTGAGCATGAGGAGGGGACCACTCTTTCCTCTTTAGGTTAAATTAAGGTCAGGACTTAGTTAAGGGGGCCATATATGAGCTTTAATTCTCATTTAGAAAGTTTAGTACATGAGATTTAAGGAGACCATCCTAGCTTATTTGAACTAATTGTTGATTATTTGACAAGTCAAAGTAGTAAAAAAAATGATGAAATGGTAGGTAGAGATTGATCAATTATTGGTTTAATGAATTCCAAGGCTTTGAAGTGATACATTTGAAGTTGAAAGAAACAATCAAACTTGCAATTAAGATAACTTTGGTTAAATTTTCCAATATTTTACTTATAATGACTTTGGAGGCATTTAAAATATGAAATGAAATGAGATTAAGGTCTTGATGGGGTTTGATTGAGTGTATATAATGATTTGAGCAAAATCATAGGAGTTTAACCCAGTTAAGTGTGTTGACTTGATAAAACTTATCAAGGTTTGACTCATGATAGATTTGCAAGTGTTCAGGACATATGATTGAGTGATCTTGAAGGCTTGGATAGCTTAAGTAGATTGGATTTGATTGCGTGCGGTGAACTAGCCCTATGTTGACTAGGTTTGACTAGACATCAGTCTAGTTGACCAAGTCAACTATTGATAGGTAAAAAAGAACAATCATGTCCAAATCACTAGGAGAGGTGATAAGGAGATTTTGATGGGGTTTAGTGTGAATTTAAAGCTTAATTGAGTGTGGATGGATATTCAAGGTTAATATACTCAACCATAGTTGACTTGGTCAACTAGGTCAAACTAGGGGTTAGAGTTGGGTCCCAAAAAGTTTGATTTGATGATTAGAGACCAATAGAGGTGGTCTCATACAATGGGATGGTCATTAGAGTTGAAATGGCCTTTTGGGCCCTTAAGGGGCAATTGGATCAATAAGGGTTGACTTGTCAACCCTGCATGACCAATGCTTGGATTTTAGTTCAATGCACTCCTAATGATGTTTAGGATGCTCTGGATGAGGTCTTAAGGTTTGATTTGATTGGGCATGTTAAAGTTTAGAGAAAATTTCAATTTATCTCTGAAAGGGCATTTTGATCATTTGGACCCTTAGTCAACTGTAGGTCAACCTAAGTCCACCATAGTATTATTTTGGGCTCAACATGTCATAATAAGGGTTATGGACATGGTTAAGGGTCTTAGGAAAGGTCCCAAGATCAAATTTCATAAGGTGGAAGGTCCAGTGGCATAGGTTGTAAATATTTGAAGGTTTTTTAGCCTTTGGATTTCAATTATGTTTTTGGGGATAAAGGTGTCAAATTTGGCTCAAATTTAAAGGGTTTATCCTAGATATATGCTTAATCAATATGCAATTTACATATCATGAGTCGAGGGTCATTTATTTGGGTTTTTAAGTGATTGAAAATCGCTTAAAAAGGGTTTCATGACATGGTCCCTTAACCCTTTATTTTGGTATTGAATTCTGGATTTGGATGCAATTTTAAATTGTATTGATTTTTTTTGAATTATCCACTTAAATCATAATTATATTCATGATTATTTATTATTTGATATGTTTGAAGTTTGATTAAAGATTTATTGAAGGCTATATTAAACTTTGAGTGAAGTTCATATTAGAATTTGATTGATGACTAGATTGAAATTTGATTGGGCTCTAGATGATTAATAACTGAATGATTTTTAACCATCAGATCACCAAGTAAGAGTTTAGATAGATCTTAAAGGCCTCATATAAAAATTTGGTCAACATAGTACTAATAGATACCTCAGGTCATCCTTCAATCTTCTAAAGAATTTGTAGCATTTCTCCTCAATATTATTCATTTGTTCAGGCGCATACATGTTTAATGCAATAAAAACAATATCATATTACATCACTGTCTTATTTCTCTAACCTCATGAAATCTTCATCTATCTGCTATCATGCTAACAGGGGCATAAACCATTCAATTAAGACAATAATAAACTTTACCTATGTAATCTCAACATTTATCTTTCCCAAAAATTTCTCCTGCTATTATTCTATCAACTTTCTCTTAGTTTCACCCTCTAATATGAATATTTCTAGCGGGGCTTTTTTATTATCTAGATATTGCATACTGCTAAAGATCATCTCTATTAGTAACAACAAATCTTCTACTACATGTGGATCTATAACTCCCTTGAATAGTGAGGGCTTACACTTGTGGAATATAAATAAGCAATTATCTTCTTCACTCATTTTATTCCTAATTTGCATGCTCTGTACACAACTCATCAATTATCACAACCCAACCTAATTTGACCCATAGATAGATAGGTCATATTGTGTTGGATTGTGACTAGCCAATCTATGATTTAAGTTTTGGGAAAACTTTATAAATTTTTTTGTTTAAAATTTAAGATAAAAACCATAATGTCTAATTAACTTCTAGTAAAAAAAATAAATTTATCCAAAAATATTTAATCATTTATCATCAAAATGTATGCACAATATTTACGCTATAGTATATGACTACACATCCAAAATAGAATAAATATACTACTAGCCCTGTTTGTACCAAAATTATAAAAATACATATAAAATCTTAGAAAAATTAGATCTTGAATACACAACTACTCATTGGGCTTTTTCCCCTTTACTTGACCTGAAATAGAATGCAAAAAAGGTGTGAGCCAGCATAACTTAGTAGGTTAGACCCATCAATCTAAATTTCCAAATATTTTACTTATTATGCATTTATCTAAATGTAAAAGTAGTTTGTTAAACATTTTTCAAACCGAGCATAATACTAATGATAGATAACTAAAATAAGATATACTATGCACAAAAAGTAAATAAATAAGCACCTCATATATCAAAATAAAAAAATAATATATTTCCTTTAGGCCTTATCCATCTAATTAGAAATATGCCCTTATAACTCCCTATGCTAATATATCAAAAATTTTTCCCTTATGACTCAATGCTTAGCACATATCATAAATTTAGAAATTCAATCCCTTATGACTCCTTATGCATCTAGCAAAAAAAATTTCACCACACTTCAAATCTTCTCAGAGTTATATATTTCAAGTGTGTGTGTGTGTGTGTGTGTGTGTGTGTGTGTAGAAAAACTAAGATGAATTTCATAGTTTTGGAATATCACCAAATTTTATTACAACCTTATTTTTTGGGATCAAAATAATTTTCTAATTTTCTAAAAGCATTATAGTTTTATGTTACCTTCTAAAATTTTTCAAAAAAAAATCTAAATATCCAGAACGGTTATATCTATAACATACAAAAAGTTACACTACTAAATTTGCACGTATATTGTTATCCTCATTTTTCTTCTACATAATTTTAAATTGAATAAGGAAAATATAAAAATTCTCATATTTTTCAAAACTGAAATAGGTGAAATATAACTTTCCTCGATCTAAATAATTTCTTTCACTCTAAAATATAAAAATTGACTAGAGTGGCCAAAATCCCACTTTTTCACTCTAAAATCTCTCCATTTCTCTCTAAAAATGGTTAAAGAGGGTTTTAAACTATTTTGATAAAATGTTTATAAATAGATTTTGTTATTGTTATGTAAATTTAACCTATAGATGTAACGCTCAACCCAGTAGTGTCGCAACACTCTCCCACTAGAGAGCTTAGCACACTAACACCTGACACTAGTGTATCAATGTTAGTTTAAATTCCTAAAAGTTGATGGAGAGCTCAATACCACAACTCTTCCAACCCAGCATCACAATGCTCTCATAAAAAAATTCTAATTTTTTTATACACATGCATATTGACTCCTAGGACCCCTTTAAAATAGATTTGAATACAATCATGCTTATAAAACACTCATCGACACTTGCAAAATATATAAAAACCAAAATTTACTTAATTATGCATAAGAGATTGGGTCAGAATAGGTGTAACTATGCACAAATCCAGTATGTGTTTCAATACTCCCATCCTTAGAAAAATATCATCCTCGACCTTTCAAATATTAGATTATCTGAACATATTGGGATATAACTATCTTATTTTAGATTCCTTCTCCCTAATGACTTCTCTTTCAATTATGTGCCTCCACTATACTATAACAACACCAATTATTTATTACTTAGTTTTATGACATCATATCTTTTTTTTGTTCTTTGTGTAGCTTAGATTTGAATATACCTCAACCTTTTTTATAGTTATTCTATTTTCATATTCAGATACCCATTTCATTAGAGATGATATATGAAATACATTATAAATATCAAACTTGTGTTTTTGCAATTGTAACCTATAAGAAAACTTTTAATCTTCTTAATTATTTCAAGTGGTCCAATGTACCTTGGGCTCAACTTTCCTTATTTCTCAAACTTGCTAATACCCTTCATTGGTCTGATCTTTACATATATAAATCTCTAACCTAGAATTCAATAGCTTGATGTTTTGCATCATGATATTACTTATTCTTTTAATGTATTTCTTTCAATCTTTCTTTGATCAAATGATTCTTTTTATTAGTATAATCAATGTGAAAGTCCTCATCAAAATGAGCAACTACTTCTAACTATAATCTTTCCATACCCTAAATTAGAAGTTCATCTAAAGCAAGTTGAATTCTCAGCATATGAAACATAATCCAATAAGATAGTTGTACACTTGTGTGCTCTCAGGTAATTCTCTGACGATCTAGGGTTTTCCTACGTGTGCTCCTGGTTTCCTTCTCCTAGCATGGGTTTTTCATTTTTTTCTTTATGATTTATTTCCTGGCTTTCAACTTTTCTTGCTTTATGGATTGTTTTGAATTTTCTTGTATTTTTTTTGCGTTGGGAGATGACGACACTGTCATCATCGATCCCTTCAACTAATTTATTTCCTAGTGGAAAATCTTGCTCTTTTAATGATGTTTTGGCTGGTTCTTCTTATTGAAACTTATTCAATATGAATTAGGTTGTTAGACCTAAGCTTATATCCCAGCGGCTAATTGAGCGGGGGGGGGGGGGGGGGGGGGGTGAATTGGTTACTAAAAAATTAATCCTCATTTTAAACAGATAAAAAGTTTAATGAAATTTTTATAGAAATAATTTTTTAACCACACTTTCAAACAAAAAAAACTAAAGTAAAAAGTAGAGTAAAAAGCAGCGAAAAATGAAAGACACAAGATTTATAGTGGTTCGGTGAAACACGACCTACATCCACTCCACAGAGGCACCCTCCAAGTATTGCACTAATACCAATAGTGTCTATCCTTTTTCCCCCACAGCAAGGTGAAGAAGCCTTGATAAAACTCTCTTCCACCACTGCCCGGTGCGGCAGAGAACCATCGTCCTTTTACACCCTCCAAGTGTAGGCAGAGTACCTACCGCTGTTCACACTCTCCAAGTGTAGGAAGAGAACCTTCCCGCTATTCACACACTCCAAGTGTAGGTACAGAACCTTTCATCCTTTCACACTCTCCAAGTGTTGGCAGGGAACCAGATCTCCTTGAAAGATCTTCTCAAAAGAAATCTAGAAAGACAAGAGAAAAGAGTGAAGTAATCACAATTCACAAAGTTGCGATCCATACCTTTGAGTACCAAGTGAATCCTTCACGCTTTAATGATAGGAATTCATCTTCAAACACTCTCTCTCACTCTCTCCTTCACACTTCTTTCAGTAAGCACGAAGACCAATGACCAAAAATATTACAAGGCAGTTTACAAAGGACCTTTTATATGAAAGACACAAAAAATCATCCAAAAACTACGATTTTTCAATTTTTTACATACATGATTGTCCCATACGATCGTGATTTCATACGTACAAACAGTGCAAAACTATTACGTATAAACTCTTATGTGCATTGGGATGAGGTGACTTCGTCCCCAATCATCGTCCCATACGAACTATGTTCATCCGGTACGAATAATTATTTTAAAGTCATGCTGAAACATAACTACTGATGATCCATATGATAAAAGAAAAGAGAATATCATCCTGAGATGAATGTTTATGTTTGTCTTGATGAACAGTACAAACCTTGAAACCCGAGAAGATTATCTTGGGTCGAATGGTGTGTTTCGTCTGGATTAACTGTTCAAAATGACAATCCCGAGGACATCGTTCAGGAATGAATTTGGAATTTTGTCTGGACGATCCATTCAGAGTGAGGATCCCGAGGACATCATCAAGAGACGAACTAGGTATTTCATCTGGACGATTAGTTTAAGTTATTAATCCAGAGAAGATCATTCTGGGATGAATGAACCATTTCGTCTGGATGAACAGTTTAAAGTGAGAAATCAGAGGACATCGTCCAGGGATGAATTTGACATTTCGTCTGAATGATTAGGACTTAGAAAAATTTCTTCACTTTCCTGTTTGTTCCATTGCTCTTCGAGGGGTATAACTGACTTGATCATCCCATACGAATAATGTTCGTCCCGTATGATCAGTTAAAAAAATTTGACCTTTTAAAGATCTCCCTCAATGTGTGTGTGTTAGGTTGCTCAATTTCAATCATACTCTTTCTGACTCAATAAAGTGAAAAATATAGACATCAAGTTACAAAATATGATATGCTGAATTTGAATTGAAGTCTTCCGTAGTCTTGAGTACGATTATCCTAAAAGTTTAGTCCACACAAGAGCAAACATAATTCTTCAAAAAGGTGTTAGGAGAAAATAATAATTTGAACAATAATATTTGAAATCATTAAAACTATACAAGTTGCAAGAATGTAAAACATGCAAATAGTAACTCTCTTAATAATCTCCGCCTTTTTTATGATGGCAAAAAAATTATTGTTTGTAAATATTTTAAATTCTTAAGAATCTCCTAAACTCCCCCTAAATTGATAAACATGTGAAAATAAGGAAGCACTTGCACAACAGTCTCTTTTTAATTTTTTTTTATTTAAAAAATACAAACAGAACATATAAAAAAAAGAAAAAAAATACAAACATAATATATACGATAGAACAGATACGATACCAAAAAAATGATACAGACACAAACAAAAATGATACAAACAAGAAACATTTCTCCCCCTTTTTGACAACAATAAAATAGAAGAAGAAAAAGAACAAAAAGAGAAATGTAAGAAGTCATATGATAATCCTTTGATAATTGATCCTTGAAAGTGATTGAGATAAATTTGCAAATTAAATTGAAAAACATTAGGCAAATAAAAAGATTCATATGATTTAAGAAGAGATATAACATCGATAATAAAAAAGAATTATAAAAAACATGAGTCAATTTAGATATTGAGATAAAGAATATCATTGCAAAAAGTATGAATATAAAATTTATATAGTTCAAATTTTTAATACCAAATAAAATCAGACAGAAGATTAATTTAAATTAAAAGATTGAAAGATTAAGGAAAGAATTAACTACCACATATGGCACTTTGCGCATTTTTTTCAATAGTTGTGGCACATTTTTGTGCATCTTTTTACTTGTGGTCTTATTTATGTCTCTTTTTCAAATTGCGAATCATTGTGCATTCTTTTTGATTTTTGTACATTTGTACATTTTTCAAGAGTAATCTTGATCTTTCCAAAATCAATAATAAAAAATTTCAAATTTCTCTTAAGTATAATAATATTTATATTGAAAATAGAAATACAAAATAAGAAAATATCACAATTATAATAATAATATAAAAATTTAAATTAGTCTAACAAGAGACATGAGATTGACATTCTTAATTACATCAAGTTATAAGTACAACTTAAATTTAAAAAAATTAGATTTTCTAATGAATTCAATTTTGTGTTGCAGTTCAAGTTATAGTACTTGTAAGATAAAAATTTTTAGGAATTTTTATATAGGCTAACACACATTTCAAAATAAGATTAATAGGAAGACAAAATAACTTATATTGATATTATGATGAAAAATATTACATTCAGTACAAATGATATCAATACACTCATAATCTAAAAACCCATAAAACACAAAACACAAAATAGAACATAAAAGCATAATTGCTAATAACACATCACTGATAGAAACACATCACATCACATTGAAAAGCATGAAGAACTACGTTGATCACTTAGAAGGACCCTGATCTAGAGGAGGTTACTGGTTGTAGAAATTAAAATAACTACTCATTATAGTCATATTTGAGTTTATACCATCGATTTGCTCTCGCATCCAACTCATATCCTGATGGTACTGACCATCTTGCATTTGTAGATGAGTTTCAATTTGATCAAAGCATTGATCAAAATGACTCTCTAGACGATAAAATCTTTGAACCAAATCTTGATAATTTGGTTCACCAACAGGTGCAGGTGGAGGTGCTCCCATTTCCTCCTCTGAGTCACTACTAATTTGTTGTTCAAGATGTTCATCTTTATTAAAGATCGCTCAAAAAGATCCATCATTGTAGTAGTGAGGCTCCTCTAGATTTTTAACTGGATGGACTAGTTCATACTTTTTCTCTAAAATATAGGCCACAAGATGTCCTAAGGCTATATTTTTTTTTCTTTTGTAGGTGACATGGAAAATCTCATAAAGTCCATAAATGTAGTTAATGATCAGTTGGGCTTCATCTATAGGTTGATTGGTCATAATCAGATAGGTCACTGTAGAAAGAAGAGGTGTGATATTGACTCGATCACCAGCTTTAGGAATAATGGATGTGCGAAGAACATGTTGGATGATACGGGTGTTGTGATTAAGAGTGGCTACCTTAGGCATATGACCTACTCCTCTACATCCTCTAATTACTTGATTTACTGCAGTCTAGTCATAGTTAGTGGAGGAGGTCAAAGTGTGGGCTCTATTCCCTTAAGTTCTTAAGTTTAGAAAAATTCCAAAGTCTTCTTTAGTGATTTCTACTTTCTTTTTTAAAACATAAGACCTAATCACAGATTGGTCAGAGTTAAAAGGCATATTGGCAAGAAAGTAGTGGAAGATTTTCTTATTGTACAAATGGATAAGAGTGAGGATAAGGTCAAATTGGGTGGAAGAAAAAAGGTGCATTACCATGAAAGTGAGTTGCTTCTGAAGAAGGACTCTAGAGGGAGTGATTTTGTCAGAAGAAAATCTAGGGAAGGATTCTTCATTTGCCTTGGACAGGAAGTTTTCACTAGTATTTTTAAGTGGTCCCTTAGCAAGCACCTTTTGTCTTTTGCTAGAACTAGCCATGGAGAAAGCCTAGGGGAATAGAAGATTGAAAGGGATTTTGGAAGAGATGAGATTTGAGTTCATAACCCTTCTATTTAAAGAAAAAATGAGTTTTCGTATAGACGAAATGAATTTCATCCTGTACGAATTTTGGTTCGTACGTATGAAAAATATTTCATATGGACGAACGAATATGTCCAAAATGAAATGACTTTTTATACTCGCACAAGTTACGAGGTGTCCTTTTGTATAGACTTTTGACTAAGACGATCGTATAGATGAACAGGTGTTCATCCAGGATGATCAGAAATTTAAGATCATTTTTATGACAGTTTGAAACATCCCCCACTTTGAAATGCCACTTGTTCGTATGAACGAACCAAAGGTTCATACGTACGATAAGGAATAATTAATTTGATCTTATCAATATAACTGCCTTCACCTGTACATACGATTGAATACACATCATTTGGATGATCGTCACGATCGTCCAGACGAACAGTGAAATGAAAATTGAAAAATTGTATGCAAAACGTTCAAATTCGATAGTTAATACAATACAAAATTCATTCCGTACGAAATGAATTTCATACTAACAATTATCACTTAAAAAAATTGAAAAAACATTCAAAATCATGAATCTAGATGTGAGAGAACACAAAACAACATGGACAAAAATTCTCAAAACCAAACACAAACACAAACAAAATGATAGAAAATACAGAAAATCACAAAATCAAAGGACTCACAAAATACTAACAAAAACACACATCAATGTTGCAGAATCATTTTTATTTAAGCATTCAAATCAATTACAGCAAGCTTATTCTTAATGTACTGAAGGTATCAAAAGCCAGTGGTTTTGTAAAAATATATACAAGTTGATTTTCTGTTGTAACATGAATGAGTTCAATTTCTCCCTTGGATACATGATCCTTATGAAATGATGCCTGATATCTATATGTTTGATTCTTGAATGTTGAATAGGATTTTTAAAAATATAAATAGCACTAGTGTTATCACAATAAATGAGAATAGTGTCTATAGTTAATCCTAAATCAATCAACTGTTGTTTTAACCAAAGTAATTGTACCACATAACTTCCTAATGCAATGTATTCAACTTCAGCAGTAGATAAGGCTACTAATTTTTTTTACTGGACCAAGAGACTAAAGAATTTCCAATAAACTGACATGTTCCAGAAGTACTCTTTCTATAATACCCTACATCTTGTAAAGTCAGAATTTGAATAACCAATTATTTCAAAAGAAGTGCTAAACTTAGGATACCAAATTCCTAAGTTCTGAGTTCGTAAGAATATCTTAAAATCCTTTTTACTACTGCCAAATATGATTCTTTAGGATCTAATTAAAATCTAGCACGTAAACAAACATTAAACATGATATCAGACCGGCTAGCTATCAAGTAAAGTTAAGATCCAATTATCCCTCTAAATTTCTTTTGATCAAAAGATTTTTCTTTAGGGTCCTTATCCAACTGAACTGAGGAACTCATAGGAGTACTAACAGCTTAAGCATTATCCATTTCATACTTTTTGAGGATGTTCTTAACATATTTTGACATACTAAGAAATGTTCCCTCCTCAATTTGCTTAATGTTAAAGCCTAGATAGTAGCTTAAATCTCCCATTAGACTCATATCAAATTCACTACTAATTATTTTAGAAAAAGTATCACAAAATTTTTCATTTGAAGATCCAAAGATGAAGTCTTTAGCATAAATTTGTACAATGAGTATATCCTCTCCAATTTTCTTCAAAAAGAGGGTTGTATCCACACTCCCTTTTTCAAAAGATCTCTCAAGTAGGAATGTGCTCAACCTCTCATACCAAGCCTTAGGTACCTGTTTCAATCCATATAATGCCTTTTTCAGTTTGAAAACATGATTTGGGTGTTAAGAATTTTTAAATCCTGGAGGTTATTTTACAAAAATATCTTCTTGAATTACCCCATTTAAAAAGGCACTTTTAACATCCATTTGGTACAATTTAAATCCTCTAAAACAAGCAAAGGCTAACAAAACCCTAATTGCTTCATGTCTAGCTATAGGGGAAAAAGTCTCCTCAAAATTAATTCATTCAATTTGATTATACCCCTTAGCCACCAATCTAGCCTTATTTTTTATGACTACTCCTGAGCCATTCATTTTGTTCTTGAAAGCCCACTTAGTTCCAACTACACTTTGATTCTTTGGCCTTATAGTTAATTCCCAAACTTCGTTTCTTACAAATTGATTTAACTCTTCTTGCATAGCCAAGATCCAAAATTCATCCAAAAGTGCTTGATCAATATTTGTAGGTTCTATGGTTGAAATAAAGCCTGAGTGACTGACTTCTTTTCTTAATCCATGCCAACTCCTAACACCCTCACTAGGTTTACCTATAATAAATTCCTTTGGGTGGTTCTTAGAAAATATCAAATCTCTAGGCAAAGAATTTTTTATCTCCAAATTTTCTTCCAAATTTATTTTATCAATCTTTTGGGAGTTAATCTCTATCTCATCTTCTTCAATATTTGGCTCTTCCAAATTTTTAGATTCATCAAATACAACATGTGTAATTTCCTCAATTTCCAAAGTTCTTTTATTGAATATTCTAAAAGATTTTCCAATACTTAAGTATCCTATAAAAATACCTTCATCTAATTTTGGATCAAATTTTCCTAAGATAGATTTTTCATTGTTATGAATAAACACCTTATATCCAAAAACATGTAAATGTGACAAATTAGGTGTTCTTCCCTTTAGTAACTCATAGGGTGTTTTATTTAAATTTGATCTTACATTCACCCTATTCAGAACATAACATGTTATTGTTAACCACCTCAGCCCAAAAATATTTAGGAAGTGATTATTCTGCCAACATGGCTTGGGCGACTTCAATTAATGTTATATTTTTCCCTTGACTACCCCATTCATTTGAGGGGTTCTAGGTGCAGAAAAATAGTGATCTATTCCTTTCTCCTTGCAAAAATCCTTAAATTTTTTATTCTCAAACTCTCCTCCATGATCACATTGAATAGTCATAATTTCACATCCTAGCTTTCTTTGAATCCAAGTCAAAAAGTTTCTAAATTTCTCAAATGATTCACTCTTATGATATAAAATTCTAACCCATCTAAATCTAAAATAATCATCCACAATCACAAATCCGTATACCTTTCCTCATAGACTTACAATTTCAACTGGTCCAAAAAGATCCATATGTAAAATCTCCAATGGTTTACTAGTTCTAAGGTCCTTACTGGACTGAAAAGAGGACTTCATCAATTTTCCTAATTGACATGCATCATAAAGGTGGTCCTAAGTAAAGTTTAGTTTTTGTATACCTCTCACTAAGTTCTTTTCGGTAATTCTCCTAAGATTTTTCATGCTAGAGTGACAAAGTCTCCTATCCCAAAGCCATGATTCATTAGAAATAATTTTTAAACAAAAAGTAGTAGGAGTTTTAATACAATTCAAATATAGAATATACATATTATTTACCCTGATATCATTCAAAACATTATTACCATTCAAGATTAATTTACAGTTTGTAGGAGAAAATTTTACACAGTATCCTTTATCACATAGCTGGCTAATACTTAACAAATTATGCTTTAAGCTTTCTACAAATAACACATTTTCTATAAAAAAAATTCTTAAGATTTCTAATCATACCTGACGCAACCACCTTCCTTGTGGTGTTATCTCCAAGTCATATGCTTTGAGCAACAGCTGTCCAGGTACCATATGCTCTCACGAGATCTTGTGTGAGAGCAACCCTGCAAAATTATCAAACGTTAGACCTGGGAACCCAAACAAGTTTGGGTTCTCCTTTTGGCAATTTATAATCAGATGCATGCATAATATGTCTCGATTTATGTATATTAGGTCTCCACACCAAATAAGTTTTCTTCTTCAAAGTACATTTATGTGCTATATGTCCAAATAATCCATAATTATTACATTTGACTTTTGGAAATGAATTCCTAAGTCTTATGCTATTCATCTGTCTATTCAGGGATTGCATAAATTTATGATACAAAATAGGATTAGTGAAATCTTTAAGACTAGGGGTTATCCTATTTTCCTCGAAAGCTTTTATCTTCAATTTGTAAAATGAATTCATCTCTTCCAAAATTTGATTCATATAATTAATTCTATAAATTTTGCTCTCAGATTCATCCTTAAAATTTTTAAATTATTTTTCAAGTTATGCATAGGATGATTTTAAACATTCATGATTTTTATTCAAGTAGTTATACTCATCAAGTAATTTCATGTGGTTGTCATTAGTTAAAGCATGATCTTTTCTAAGGATCTCTTGTTCTTTTTGTAATTCCAGAAATTCTAAATTCAGACTAGTATATATTTTCTTTAACTTCTTATATGCATCATGTATGTATTCAGAGACTTCAAAAAGTTCATTACAAGTCAAGTCACATACCACTTCTTGATCTGGTTGATCAAGACTATCGACCATTAAGCACAGATTAGTGACTTCCTCTTCCTTTTCAGTATCTGATGAGTCTGAATCTAAGTCCACCCAGAAATCTCTTTGGACTTTCTTCTTACCCTTCTTCGTAATTGGTTTCTCCTCTACCTTCTCCTTGCTAGGAGTGGCTTTAAGTTTTGGGCAATCTGACTTAATATGTCCATGTTTCCTGCACTCATAACAAATAACATCATTTGAAATCTTTACATTTTTATTAAATTTACCTCGATTCCATTACTGGCGTCTCTTTTGCTTCCTCTTTAAAAAGCTTTTGAATTGTCTAGTCATTAGTGCGATATTATCTTCATCCTCAGGTTATGAGAGTTCACTCTCTAACTCCTCCACTTTCAATGCAATGTTATTCTCCCTTCGTGGTTCACCTACATCAATCTTTCTTTGACTCACCCCTTGCTCATAAGCAATTAGTAATCCAAGAAGGTTGTCAATAGAGTAAATGTTTAATTCTTAAGACTCTGTAATTGCAGTTATTTTAGCATCATAAGTAGTAGACAAACAACAAAGTGGTGACTATTTGTGTGAATCTTGTGTACATGTCAGAAATAGATTCATTGGGTTTCATGTGAAATAGTTCATAGTCATGCAACAAGATATTAAGTCTAGACTGTTTAACTTCAGTAGTCCCCCCTCATATGTTATACAAAGTCTATCTCATATATCCTTTCCACTCTTGCAAGTGGAAACCCACATGTAATCTTTAGATTTAAGTGTACAAAAGAAACTATTCAAGTATTTGGCATTCAGTTGTTCTAAGTCACGTTCTTCTACTATCCAATATGCAAAAGGTGTTTCAACTCTAACTCCATCAACTAATCTAGTTGGTTTTATATACCCTTCCTGAACAAAAATCCACATATGATAATCAAGTGACTGTAAAAATGTAGACATGCATGTTTTCCAAAAATCAAAAGGAATATTATCGAACAATGGAGGTTTTGTTATAGAGTAACCCTCAGGTGTGTTTCGATTTCCAAATATAGCCATGGTCGTTAATCAAAAAGTAGTCTAAACTTATGATTTTGAAACTAAGCTCTAATACCACTTGTTGAAACTTATTTAATATGAATAAGGTTGTTATACCTAAGCTTATATCCAAGTGGCTAACCAATAGGGAGGGGGTGAATTTGTAATTAAAAAATTTATCCTCTTTTTAAACAGATAAAAAGTTTAGTGAAATTTTTATAGAATAATTTATCAACCAAACTTTCAAAAAAAAAAAAAAAAAAAAAGTAAAAAGCAGCAGAAAATGAAAGACATAAGATTTATAGTGGTTCGGTCAAACATGACCTACATCCACTCCTCGGAGGCACCCTCCGAGTATTGCACTAATACCAATTGTGTCTCTCCTTTTTCCCCCACATCAAGGCAGAGAAGCCTTCACAACACTCTCTTCCACTACTACCCGGTGCGGTAGAGAACTGTCATCCTTTTACACCCTCTAAGTGTAAGCATAGTACCTCCTACTATTCATACTCTCCAAGTATAGGAAGAGGACCTTTCCGCTGTTCACACTCTCCAAGTTTAGGTAGAGAACCTTTCATCCTTTCACACTCTCCAAGTGTTGGCAGAGAACTAGATCTCCTTGAAAGATCTTCTCAAAAGAAATCTAGAAGGACAAGAGAAAAGAGTGAAGTAATCATAATTCACAAAGTTTAGATCCTTACCTTTGAGTCAAAACCAAGTGAATCCTTCACGCTTCAATGGTAGAAATTCTCCTTCAAACACTCTCTCTCACTCTCTCCTTCACACTTCTTTCAGTAAGTATGAAGACCAATGACCAAAAAGATTACAAGGCAGTTTACATTGGACCTTTTATATAAAAGACACAAAAAACCATCCAAAACTGCGAATTTTCAATTTTGTATGTAATGATCGTCCCATAGGATCATGATTTCATACGTACGAATAGTGTAAAACTGTTACGTATGAACTCTTATGTGCATTGGAACAAGGTAACTTTGTACTCGATCATCATCATGTATGAACTATGTTCGTCCGGTATGAATAGTTATTTTAAAGTCATGTTGAAACATAACTGCTAACGATCCATATGATAAAGGAACAGAGAACAACATCTTGGGATGAATGTTCATGTTCTTCTTGATGAACAGTACAAACCTTGAAACCCGAGAAGATCGTGTTCGGACGAATGGTGTGTTTCGTATGGATGAACTATTCAAATTGAGAATTTCGAGGACATCATCCAGGGATGAATTTGGTAATTCATCTAGATGATTTGTTCAGAGTAAGGATCCAGTGGAGATCATCCTGGGATGAATTGGGTATTTTGTCTGGACGATCCATTCAGAGTGAGGATCCCGAGGACATCGTCTAGAGATGAATTAGGTATTTTATCTGGACGATTATGTCAAGTTATGAATCCAGAGAAGATCATCCTGGGATGATTGAACCATTTCATATGGACGAACAATTTAAAGTGAGAAATCAGAGGACATCATCCAGGAATGAATTTGGCATTTCGTCTGGACGATTAGGACTTAGAAAAATTTCTTCACTTTCTTGTTTGTTCCATTGCTCTTCGAGGGGCATAACTAACTTGATCATCCCGTACAAATAATGTTCATCCCATATGATCAAAAAAAAATATTTGACCTTTTGAAGATCTCCCTCAGTGTGTGTGTGCTAGGTTGCTTAATTTCAATCATACTCTTTCTGACTCAATAAAGTGAAAAATATAGACTTCAAGTTACAAAATATGATAAGGTGAATTTGATTTGATGTCTTCAGTAGTCTAGAGTATGATTATCAAGAAATGTTAGTCTACATAAGAGCAAACACAATTCTTCCAAAATGTGTTAAGAGAAAATAATAATTGGAACAATAATATTTGGAATCATCAAAACTATACAAGTTGCAAGAATATAAAACATGCAAATATCAACTCTCTTAACACTTCTTATTTAGCTTCTAAGATCCATTTTGTTCATACATCATTTAAGGGTTGCTCTGCTTTGATGTTTGATGACTATGTGGTTTCTTAGCTGGCCACTCCTTTCGCTTTAACTTTGGTTGACAAGTTTCACTTATGTCGACCAAATCTTGATGTTCTCTATTAATTTTTTGTTAATATGAAACTTTGGAGTTTGTTTCATATTGGTTTACTTGATCAGACACACATTACAATTCAAGTCTAATGATCTTGATTATAGCCACATTTTCTCTACGTGATCATACTATATTTAAGCTTATCAGATGCAGTTTCTTAAATAGACCCAAATTTTGATGTTCTTGAGGAATCCCCTATCGCTCCTGTGTGGATTTCCCTGTTAAATTTGAGACTTCATTCCTTTAATTTGAAGATTTTGTTTAGTTTGGCATTAATTTTTGGTAGGCCTTTGTAGACAGACCAAGCTACTAAGTTTATCTCTCATCCATTTGTGGCTCAAGTTTTAATTGAGATAAATATTTCTATGAAATATACTAATGAGATTTGGATAGGCTCAGAGTTGAATGGCTACTTCCATAAAGTGGAATTTGATAATCTATCCATTTTTTGTTCTCACTATAAAATGCATGGCCAAGGTTTAAATGAGTGTTATAGGTTACATCCTCATCATCATAAGGAGAAGGAATCATCCAAACAATCATAAGGATTTGTTGGTCCTTTGGCTTATCATGATAATGAGAATCCAAATCTTGAGGTGGTTGATGGTAATGTTCCTAAAATCTTGGATAAGATTTAGGAAGCAATACATTTTTCCATTGTTCATACGTAACCGCCTTCCATCAATGTTGTTGACCCTAATCGTGTTCAGGGGGAATACTAACTTTACCTCTTTATTACCTTTTGGTTATGAAAATGTGGATGAACAAATGTTGGCTATCACTACTAATAATTTTACATCATCTTTTATTACTCCTTGTGTGCTTAAAGCAAATTTGATGATCAATAATACTTGTACTAATACTGTGACTTCTCAATCTATTATGAATGATCAAGAGGATAACCAGCTCATGTTGATGGAAGGTAATGCTGGTATTGACATGAGTTGTAATGAGAGTGTGGAAGATGTATATACATTTTAGGAGGGTGAATTGCCTCAAGAGGTAAGGTAGGTGGGCTAGCCCAATAATTATAAGCTTCCCTTTAATTCTCATTATCATAGTGACACTTTTATTAATACGAAGGATATGGATATTGTTGCTAAATGTTTTTCAAAATATGATAATGACACTAGCTATACCAAGTTTCAATATAGGAGAAGTAAGAAAAATAAGAACATCATTTTATAATCTCCTAGGACTACCCGTTCGCAAACTAGTCATTAGCTAATTTCTTTTTCTATTTAAATTTGTTTTTTGGAATGTTTGGTGCATTGGATGCCCCTCCTCTAGGTTGAGGGTTAAGAACTTATGTTGGGTTTATAATGTTTTTATTATTGTTTTGCTTGAACCTCTCATTTCTTCTACAAAGTTACTTGTTACTACTAGACTTTTAGGCTTTAAGCATTCTATTATGATTTTTATTAATAAGATTTGTGTCTTATGGAAGGATTCTATTTGGATTGATATTATTGGTGATTTTACTCTAGTTCTGCATTGCAATTTTGAATTTTTAAATTTGAAATATTGTGCTTCATTTATCTATGCTGCTCTTCTCATAATACTAGAAAATTTTATGGGATAAACACACAAATTTTGGAGTATTT